>SJYV01023152.1:666098-747514 GCA_006410875.1 Neotragus pygmaeus
AACACCACAGTTCAAAAGCATCAATTCTTCAGCCCTCAGCCTTCTTCACAGTCCAACTCTCACATCTATACATGACCACAGGAAAAACCATAGCCTTGACTAAACGGATCTTAGTCCGCAAAGTAATGTCTCTGCTTTTGAATATACTATCTAGTTTGGTCATAACTTTTCTTCCAAGGACTAAGTGTCTTCTAATTTCATGGCTGCACTCACCATCTGCAGTGATTTTGGAGCCCAAAAACACAAAGTCTGACACTGTTTCCACTGTTTCCCCATCTATTTCCCACGAAACGATGGGACCAGATGCCATGATCTTCGTTTTCTGAATGTTGAGCTTTATCTGTGTCTAAAATCAAAGTCTTTGATCTGAAGGGGAGCAGAATACACTACCCCCAAATATGCTGCTTTTGTGTATTAAAGTTTTGTGCTATAGGCACTTGAAAAACAACCGATACTGAAGTCTTCCATCTGCCTAGAGACAGATCCTCCAAAGGAACTCAGTTGTCTTAAAACCATGCCACATGAATTTCCTCAATCAGGAAAGATCACTCATCATAAGAGAGTATACTGGATTACACCCAAACTTTGTCACAAATTATCATTCATTGTTGTTCAGTCACTAAGAGGTGTCCAACTCTGTGACATCACAGACTGGAACATGCCAGACTCCTCTGCCCTTCACTGTCCCCTCCCATCTATTCCTTAAGGACCCGTTAATCTTTCCTAAGACTCCTTTATTCTCCCCTGAGAGGCTTACACTTCCTTTCCACTTCTTTGTGGATACCATTTAATCCTGAATTATAAGCCACCTTGAGGAGTTACTCATTTTTTGATGGGTATTTCCCATGAAAATATGAGTTATACATGTTAATAAACTTCTGCTTTTCTCTTGTTAACTTGTCTTTTATTACAGGGATCTCAGCCAAGAACTCATGATGGTGGAGAGAAAATTATTTTTTCTCCCCTATAACTTTTATGCAATATTTCCTACTCTCTTTTCCTTGTCTCTCCATGGTATTAATAGTTGGTGTTGTGATGATTAGAGATGACTGAAAGGGGCAGGGGGAAGACCTCTAGTATAAATTTAAGGACATAGAACTCTTAAGAGGCCCTATCAGCCAAATATCTGTTGACTGACGTGTGTGATTTGAAGTCACCATAAAGTTATTCCTGAGAGGAATTTACTAACTAGAATTTTACTGGTGATTTAACCCATCGCAAATGCTAGGATTGTTTCACAGAATGAACATGTAGGCTTCAGTCTTAGCCTGTAGTCTGAGTCTGCTAAAGTTCCTACGTGTATCTCTTCTTCCTATGTGTTTACCACTCACCTTTCTGAAATACTCACCCAACATCCAAGTTCACGAACTACCTCCTGTCCTTACTGTGGATGCCTCAGCCCTGGTCAGACCCCCTCAGTCCTCTGAAACCATGTGGGATGTATGGTCCATATTTTATTGGGCACATATTGTGTGCTGCTTTAGGTGTGTGTATCTATATTGACTCTATGATCTAGTGTTTCACTTTAATGATATCCCATGATGGCAAGAGCCAACATTTCTGATATGTATTTTCTGCAACCTTCAGAAAAAGTCTAACTCAAACTAGGCTCTCAATAAATGTTTAATGATAGTAATAATCTCATGTGAGTTAAAGCCAATCTCTGCTTTCCTCTCATGTATCTTGAAACAAGGAATTTCAGAATAAAGCATCTTCTCTGACTTATATGTATTTTAGAAATTAAAAGACAGTACAGACTAAATCTCTCACATTTGTCTATGACTACTGAAAAAAACCACAGCTTAGACTATATGGACCTTTGTCAGCAAAGTGCTATCTCTGCTTTTTAAAAAGCTGTCTAGGTTTCTCATAACTTTCTTTCCAAGGAGCAAGGGTCTTTTAGTTTCATGGCTGCAGTCACTGTCTGCAGTGATTTTGAAGACCAAGAAAATAAAATCTGTCACTGCTTCCACTTTTTCTCCTTCTATGGGTGTGAGAATTGGGCCATTAAAAAACAGAGACATCTCTTTGTTGACAAAGGTCCATATAGTCAAAGCTGTGGGTTTTCCAGCGGTCATGTATGGATGTGAGAACTGTACTATAAAGAAGGCTGAGCACCAAAGAACTGATGCTTTTGGACTGTGGTGCTGGAGAAGACTCTTGAGAGTCCCTTGGACTGCAAGGAAATCAAACCAGTCAATCCTAAAGGAAATCAACCCTGAATACTCATTGGAGGGATTGATGCTGAAGCTGAAGTTTCAGTACTTTGGCTACCTGATGCTGACTCGACTCATTGGAAAAGACCCCAATGCTGGGAAAGATTGAGGGCAAATGAGAAGACTGCGGCAGAGGAAGAGACTATTAGACAGCATCACTGATACAATGGACATGAATTTCAGCAACTTCAGGAGATAGTGAAGGACAGGGAAGCCTAGTATGCTCTAGTCCATGGGGTCACAAAGGGTCAGACCCAAATTAGTGACTGAACAACAGCAACAGCAAAATCTTAAACGCTGCCATTTGAGAATATGCAAAACAAGGAGTTCTACATAATCTCAATCTACAGATGAAAAGACTCACTTTTCCCCACCCAAGAAGGTTCTCACACTCAATTTTTTTTCTCTCTCTCTAATACTTTTAAACAATTCTGAAAGGTCTTAAGCAAAATAATCTGTTACAAACTTAATTAATTTGCATCACTATCAAAGTGTGTTAGAAGCGCTATAAGGATAGAAGGCACTTGTTCATTTACTCATTGATCTATTCAATAAGTATTTATTAACTAATTATTACATTCAAGTATCATGCTAAATGGGGTTCCCTAATGGCTCAAGGTAAAGAATCCACATGACAAGCAGGAGATGTGTGTTCAATCCCTGGGTCGGGAAGATCCCCTGGAGAAGGAAACAGCAACCCACTCCAGTATTCTTGCCTGGGATATCCCATGGACAGAGGAGCCTGGCGGGCTACAATCCATGGGGTCACAAAAACTCGGAAACAACTTGGTGATTAAAGAACAACAACTAAATGTGCTAAATCATGCTAAACGCTAGGATTACAGACAGAAAATTTTAATGCTATTTCTAAGTAGTTTATGCTATGGAGGCATGTGAACACAATATGTGGTAAGTGCTTGATAGATGGACAGGAAGGGCAAATAAGAGGACAAAGATCATTCTTATCAGAATAATACAAATAAAATTTGACCCAGTTTTCAGATTTTCTGCTGTCAGATACTGTGTGTTTGTAAATGCTTGACATCAAAAAATGAACCTTAAAGAGTTAGTCAAGTACTGAGAGACACTGAATATCTCAAACTCCTTTTTCAAAAGGGATGGCAACTGGTGAAGTTGACTGGAGAAGTTTCATATGTGAATCTGCAGAGATAAGGCAGAAATATGGTTCAGTACAAGGCCACTTGGCCTTTTAGACTCACCACTGCTCTGCCAAAGTAGAAGGTGATTCATTGTCCAGCCAGTTCTTCTTACGTGTGAATTAGGGAATACTTGTAGTTGGTGAGTCCATGTGGTGAGGAACTGATTGTTAAGATGTAAAAATTGATTCTAGGCTTCCCTGGTGGCTAAGAATGTGGATAGGAATTCACCTGCCAATGCAGGGGACATGGGTTCGATCCCTGGTCTGGCAAGATTCCACATGCCACGGGGCAACTAAGCCTCTGAGCCACGACTACTGAAGCCTGGGTGCCTGGAGCCTGTGTGCCACAATAAGAGAAGCTGGCACGAAGAAGTCCACGCACCGCAATGAAGGGCAGACCCCTGCTCACGGCAGCTAGAGAAGGCCTATGTGCAGCAACAAAGACCCAGCACAATGATAAATAAATGATTGGTTCCATGCCTAGCTCACATGTTAGCTGTCTTTCCTGACCTTTGAGATTTAGATAAGCTTTCCATACACAACCATTTAATGAAATAATCCCAAGCCTTGCTCCTCAAAAAATATGCAAAATCTTGAAGTGCTCATAGCCTCACTCTTTCCTATGGCTATGAGCGTCAGAGTTTGTGTCATTCCAACATTTTGACTGTCCTAATTTTATTCCATATCACACTGAAACAAAATATAAAATTTAGACCTTTTATCAATTTCTATTTTTAAAAGAAGACTCACTCACAAGGGTGAGTGAAGCAGCTTTTGCAGAAAATTTGGAAATGGGCCAGTGGCAGAATAAAGGTGTACCGCTGGGCAACATAAACAACCATAAATTGAATATTAGACATCTCTGTTCATAAAATTCCACAAATCATTTNCTCTGGTTCCTCTGCCTTTTCCAAAACCAGCTTGAACATCTGGAAGTTCACGGTTCATGTGTTGCTGAACCCAGTATTTTTAAATGGTCAAAAGATTTGAATGGACATTTCACCAAGGAAGATACATGGATGACCAAAAAGATAAAATGAGAACATGCCAACATCAAGCAAGCTAAGTCGCTTCAGTCATGTCTGACTCTGTGTGACCCCATGGACTGTAGTCCACCAGGCTCCTCTGCCCATGGGATTCTCCAGGCAAGAACACTGGAGTGGATTGCCATGCCCTTCCCCAGGGGATCTTCCTTAGCCAAGGAATCGAATCTGTATCTCTTGCATCTCCTGCATTGACAAGCAGGTTCTTTACCACTAGTACCACCTGGGAAGGCCTCCAAGATCAGTAATCCATAGGCAAATACGGATTAAAGCTATGAGACATCACCGATTAGAAGCTAAGAAAGAAAAAACGCTGACAAGTCCAGTCCTGGAGAGGATGCTGAACTGGATTTCTCATACACTGCTGCCAAGGATGCGGCCTCCACAGCCTCTGTGTCGAGCAGCCAACAATTCCTTACACGTTAGACACACTGGTCATACCCAGGAGGCCCTTTTGTAGGCATTTACACACATGAAATAAAAACAAGTGCTCACGCAGACACCTGGAGGTGAGTGTTTACAGTTTCCAAGCACTGGAAAGAGTCTCACGCTCTTCGCCTGGGAAAAAGAGAAGTATTCTGAGGCGTGGTTCCCCAGAACTGGCACCTCCTGGGGAGCAGGGGTCAACCAGCCTGTCACACCAGCTGAAAGGGGTCTGGAGGACTGCACACCCTGAAGGGCAGAACCACAGGGACAAAGAACAGACCAGGGGCTGCACGGGCTCCAGGAAGACAGTGAGTGACGGGCTGGCAGGGGTCTTTCCCACCACAGCTCTGTCTGGGAGTGCTGCAACCCCTCCCCTAATTTCTTAGTTAAAATCCCTCCTTCAGGTTCAAGGAAGGGAAAGCTCGATCATTCAGCCAGTCTCTCAAGTCAGCCACCAGGGTCAGCCCCAAGATGGCAACTGCCCAGGCTGGTTAACACAATGAACGTGCAGAGGGGCGGCTCACGCAGAACGTGCAGAGCAGCCCTGAGGAAGCAGTCACCCTGCTTTGTCTGAGATACTCAGAAGATGCCCCTTGAGATGCTGTAGAAAAATAACCAAGAAAGTCACAATTCCTTTTGCAAAAGAAATTTAAAAAGCAAAGAAACTACCATGAGATACAAGCAAAACAAAACAGAAAGGATGATCTGTTGATTACAAATCGACATGAATTAGCTATATTACTTTTTGAACTAAAAATCCCTGTATGACAAAAATAATCTTCAATGAAAAGCAAACATATAGAAATTCCACAAGATACATGTACCCAGGGCCCTCAAAACACATAGCTAGTACAATCGATATTTTATAGTAACTATAAAAAAAGTATAGTCTATAAAATGTTGACTGACTATGCTGTACACCTGAAACTAATACAATATCGTAAATCAACCAAACCTCAATTAAAAAAAAAAAACACCTCACAAAGCTAAAGTAAGACATATGGAGGTTAAAACTGAAAGAGGCAAGTTAAACCAGTAAGTGCAAACCAATAGGAAGGAATTTTGAACATTAATATCAGAAACCATCTCTCAGGCCATACAGAAAATCTCAACAAACTCCAAAAATGAGAAATTCTATAAGCTATGTTTTTCTAGCCACACTGCCGCAAGATTAAGAATTATAACAAAAACACAAAAGGAGAGAAATCTCCACAGTCTTAAGTTCTAAAAACAGCAGACTATTGATCTGACATTAACATAATTAATATCAACTAATAAAATACAGAAGCAAATATAAAAAGAAAAAGTCCATAAAAATTTTAATATGAATAAATATAGGCCCTATAGCTTCTATATTTATCATAAAGTGAAAAATTTTGGTCTAAGTTTTAGTTTTAGAACACTTCACTGTGTTTTTATTTAAGAAAGAAAAGAAATCTAGTTATGAGACAATTGGTTGCATTAATTACAGTGCGTACGTGCTAAGTCAATTCAGTCGTGTCCGACTCTTTGTGATTTCATGGACTGTAGCCCACCAAGCTNGAACACTTCACTGTGTTTTTATTTAAGAAAGAAAAGAAATCTAGTTATGAGACAATTGGTTGCATTAATTACAGTGCGTACGTGCTAAGTCAATTCAGTCGTGTCCGACTCTTTGTGATTTCATGGACTGTAGCCCACCAAGCTCCTCTGTCCATGGGATTCCCCAGGCAAGAATGCTGGAGTGGGTTGCCATGCCCTCCTCTAGGGGATCTCTTCAACCCAGAGATCGAACCCAAGTCTCCTGAGTCTCCTGCATTGGCAGGCAGATTCTTTACCACTAGCACCACCTGATACTGCAATTAAGCAGTTTTTAATTTTCTTTAAGCATTCCTGCCTATAATAGTCTTACTCCTATAATCAAGTGAAAGCCATTGATATATTTTATTGTCACCAGAAATAATCACGGGAGAAAATAATATGATAAGAGTTCTCAGCACATAAAATAGAATGAACTCTGAATTGCATATTTTCTTATTCATCCAACTATTGAAATCTTTGAAAGTGAAAGTCATTTACATTGAATGCTGTTTTGATGTAATAAGACTTACATTTCCAAATATAGTCTCTAAGCTAAAAATACTCCCGGGAACCAAACAAAGCAATATTGCATCTAATCTGAAAGTGACGTGTCTTTAGACATGGAAGAATCCTTTACTCTCAGGAATAAGCAGAGGTTAGTCCAAAGCATCGTTTACCAATGAGGCCTTGCTAGGGGCTAGTTACCCAAAATAGTAAGACCTGTTTGTGCTGGGCATAGGAGGAGGGTTCTGTGGTTGCATGGCTGGAAGACACAGAATCACACTCAGTTTACAACAGTGTCTGAGGATGCTAACAGATTAATAACAGAGGAGCGTGCATCTCCAGGAGAGAGGGTGCCAATTTCAGGTGCCCGCAAAGCTTTTAGGATTTGCTTGATTTTTGTTTTGTCTTTTGTTTTTAATCCTGGGCCCATTTTTTTTTATCCTGGACCCATTATTTTTTATCCTGGACCCATTTTTTAGGGTGTAAATAACTCTCACAGTCAACATCCTGGCAAACATGCTTTGGCAAACTCAGCCCTAAACAAACAGCATAGGCTTCTGAAAATGCAAGAGTTTCTGGCTAGTTGACCACAATAAGTGGCTTTCTGGGCATTACAAGCTCCACGTCCCCAGCCTCCCATCATCGCATCCACAAGCCTGATGCAAGCAATGTAAGAGCACCCAGAGCAAGCTAGCCCTGTATCAAATTCCCCAGCTGGACCTGAGCCCAGGACCTTGGCAAGGATGCCGAGGAAAGCCTGTGATCACACCCAGAGACACAGTTTTGGCTCGGACGAAACCTGTTCTCCCAGAGTCCCCAGGCCCCTGGTGGGCACCACAGGCGAGCTCCCACTCACACCTGCTTCACGACCCTCCCTTAGTGTGGGCCTGGTACCTGAGCACTTTATGGGAATCCATCCACACCAGGGGTCAGCAAGCGTTCTCTGCAGAGAGTCAAACAGCGCACAGTTCAGGCTTCGCAGGGCCCAGCTGTCCGTGACACAGCTCAACCCCGCATGGCCCCGAGGCACTACAGACGACGGTCACAGCCCGGGGCCCAGGCACACTGGCTTAGGGACACTGAGACTTGGATTTCATATCATTCCCTTGCATCACAAAAGTTTCTTCTGGCGAAGTGTTCTGGGCAGGAGATTTGGAAATACGCAATTCCCCCGAGGACTGCAGATGTGGCGAAATTCTCCCTGAGCTCACAGCAGCCGCCCCTCGGATGGTCTTTCCTCCGAGGGGGACTGAGACCACAGCCTGCTTTATGCAACACAGGAAACACCGATTCCAGAGGCACCTTTCTGACTGCCTTCAATTTTCATAAATAATATCTGCCAACAGTGGGCGACTTTGCCAAATAAACCTCTCCCGTTCCTATGTACATGAGAAATTCAGAGCTGCACTCAGAGCAGTTGCTGTTGTTCAGTCATTCAATCTTGTCAGACTCTGCGATCCCATGGACTGCAGCACGCCAGGCTTCCCTGTCCTTCACCATCTCCCGGAGCTTGCTCAAACTCCTGTCCATGGAGTCGATGTGTCATCCAGCCGTCTCATCCTCTGCCAGAACACTTAGCCAGAGAATCTTTTGTGACGAATGGGAATGAATCAGTTCTTCGCACTCAACCTTCTTTATGGTGCAACTCTCACATCCATACATGCCTCAGAGCATATGGGCCTCTTTATCTTTGTTTTGTGTTCACTTTACTTCACAGATACACAGTCAGTGATGATCAGCCCAGACGTTCATCTACGCGCTGTAGCTCATCTCCTGCCTGGACAGGATGCTTCTGGTCCAGATATAATGTTTGAGGTAGTTTCCAAACTCCCCCCTGCTTAATAGTGTTTCGTGAATGTATTTGTTTAGCTTCCTAAGGTCATGATATTTATTTCCTGAGGTTGAAATGAAAAATGAAAAGCAGCATTTTCAGAGAGAGAAAAAATATTTCTTACATATCACCACTTATTTTTAGAAAGTGGACTCTAAATAGCCACAAAGACACAGGACTGGAGAACAGTGTCCTGCACCTACTGCCAAGAAGACATTCAGTAAGGACATAAATGATTTAAAAAAAAAAAATCCCAGAAAATTAAAACACTCTAAAAATCTGCTGGGGAAAAATTGATACTTTGCTCACAAATACTTTTATAATTGGGTTTCACTTGGGTTATTGTATTATTATCCATAAAACAGAGCTGATATGTGACAATAGNTTTTTTTTATCCTGGACCCATTATTTTTTATCCTGGACCCATTTTTTAGGGTGTAAATAACTCTCACAGTCAACATCCTGGCAAACATGCTTTGGCAAACTCAGCCCTAAACAAACAGCATAGGCTTCTGAAAATGCAAGAGTTTCTGGCTAGTTGACCACAATAAGTGGCTTTCTGGGCATTACAAGCTCCACGTCCCCAGCCTCCCATCATCGCATCCACAAGCCTGATGCAAGCAATGTAAGAGCACCCAGAGCAAGCTAGCCCTGTATCAAATTCCCCAGCTGGACCTGAGCCCAGGACCTTGGCAAGGATGCCGAGGAAAGCCTGTGATCACACCCAGAGACACAGTTTTGGCTCGGACGAAACCTGTTCTCCCAGAGTCCCCAGGCCCCTGGTGGGCACCACAGGCGAGCTCCCACTCACACCTGCTTCACGACCCTCCCTTAGTGTGGGCCTGGTACCTGAGCACTTTATGGGAATCCATCCACACCAGGGGTCAGCAAGCGTTCTCTGCAGAGAGTCAAACAGCGCACAGTTCAGGCTTCGCAGGGCCCAGCTGTCCGTGACACAGCTCAACCCCGCATGGCCCCGAGGCACTACAGACGACGGTCACAGCCCGGGGCCCAGGCACACTGGCTTAGGGACACTGAGACTTGGATTTCATATCATTCCCTTGCATCACAAAAGTTTCTTCTGGCGAAGTGTTCTGGGCAGGAGATTTGGAAATACGCAATTCCCCCGAGGACTGCAGATGTGGCGAAATTCTCCCTGAGCTCACAGCAGCCGCCCCTCGGATGGTCTTTCCTCCGAGGGGGACTGAGACCACAGCCTGCTTTATGCAACACAGGAAACACCGATTCCAGAGGCACCTTTCTGACTGCCTTCAATTTTCATAAATAATATCTGCCAACAGTGGGCGACTTTGCCAAATAAACCTCTCCCGTTCCTATGTACATGAGAAATTCAGAGCTGCACTCAGAGCAGTTGCTGTTGTTCAGTCATTCAATCTTGTCAGACTCTGCGATCCCATGGACTGCAGCACGCCAGGCTTCCCTGTCCTTCACCATCTCCCGGAGCTTGCTCAAACTCCTGTCCATGGAGTCGATGTGTCATCCAGCCGTCTCATCCTCTGCCAGAACACTTAGCCAGAGAATCTTTTGTGACGAATGGGAATGAATCAGTTCTTCGCACTCAACCTTCTTTATGGTGCAACTCTCACATCCATACATGCCTCAGAGCATATGGGCCTCTTTATCTTTGTTTTGTGTTCACTTTACTTCACAGATACACAGTCAGTGATGATCAGCCCAGACGTTCATCTACGCGCTGTAGCTCATCTCCTGCCTGGACAGGATGCTTCTGGTCCAGATATAATGTTTGAGGTAGTTTCCAAACTCCCCCCTGCTTAATAGTGTTTCGTGAATGTATTTGTTTAGCTTCCTAAGGTCTTGATATTTATTTCCTGAGGTTGAAATGAAAAATGAAAAGCAGCATTTTCAGAGAGAGAAAAAATATTTCTTACATATCACCACTTATTTTTAGAAAGTGGACTCTAAATAGCCACAAAGACACAGGACTGGAGAACAGTGTCCTGCACCTACTGCCAAGAAGACATTCAGTAAGGACATAAATGATTTAAAAAAAAAAAATCCCAGAAAATTAAAACACTCTAAAAATCTGCTGGGGAAAAATTGATACTTTGCTCACAAATACTTTTATAATTGGGTTTCACTTGGGTTATTGTATTATTATCCATAAAACAGAGCTGATATGTGACAATAGGCAAAAATCCCGAGGAATATTGGACACAGTAAAGTAATACCCAAAACAACTATGAAAACTTCAAATCGGAAAAAGAATCTGTAAGCTATATTAGAACTTCACAATTATGCAAACTAACATGTCCAAGGGAGTCTGGCCACCGTTTGTTTGCATTTTTACTTAGTTTTTACTCATAAAGTAATCAGGTGGGTGTGTGCCTTATGGGTACAAGCAATAAGTTCTTAAATGAGTAAGGGAATGATTTAAAAAATACAGATACTTGCCAGAGGTGGTATTAAATTAACAAAACAACGAAATCTAATAATCCTGAGTGCCACAAGGAGGCCATTTGGAAGCCCGGGTACAGCTCATTGCCTTGGTAGAAATCAGGTCTTTTCTTGTGTCTGGGACCATGAAATAAAGACTGCATGTTATTGAGGCTTTCCTGGTGTTTCGGTGGTAAAGAATCTGCCTGCCAGTGTAAGAGACACGGGTTTATCCCTGGTCCTGGAAGATCCCACATGCATGAGAGCAACCAAGCCTGTGCCCTCAGACTATTGGGCCTGTGCTCTAGAGCCCATGAGCCTCAGCCTCAGCCCCTGAAGCCTGGACCCCCGAGAGGCTGTGGTCCAGAACACGAGAGGTCACAGCACGAGAAGCCCTCGGACCACAGCTAGAGAGCCGCCCCTGCTCTCCCTAACTAGAGAATAGCCCTCAAAGACTCACCACAGCCAAATATAATAATAATTAACTAATTTTAAAAAAGATTGCATGTTATTAAAGCAAAACTAAATGTTAAAGTACTTTTTTCAAAAATAATACAGCAATATTCAGGGCACTCCTATTCTGAGAATTACGGTGCCGTTGCCTTGAAGCCCCCAGTGTTGAAGCTGGAGAGAAGCTTGGAATAACCCCCTTCTTTAAGTGGAGCCCACAGCTGCTCTGTGTCCAGCCCCGTCGCAGCGGAGCCGCCACAGGAGGGACCAATGGCCCTGCCTTGCTGCCGCCCAGCACTCTCCTTTCATCTGGATCCCCAGGGAGGACCAACACCGCAAGAGCGGCGATTTCTCTGGACTCCCCAGGGACAAGAGGGCACTTTAGCCGTGGCCCAGCAACAGGTCCCAGACACAGGAAGCTCTTACAGAACCATCTGCCCATCAGGATTTTCTAAACAGTGCTTGCTGAAGCCTCTGGAAGAGAACTGGGTTCTTGAGCAGTAAAATGACTTGAGGTGAGCAAAACTGGTCACGCTGGCCCTGCAGAGGGGGAGGAGGGAGGAGGTCCTCCCGCTCGCTCTGTCCCTCCCCCTGCGCCTCTCTACAGTCAGCCGTTTGTCCTGCCCTGTGGTTCCGGGGAATTGTAGTTTCTCACTGCCAGGACACCCTGTGCACATGCCCTGGGCGAGGCCGTGGGCGGAGAGCCGGAGCTGCAGACCTGTCTGGTCAGAGACAGAGGGCATCCGGTCAGCCAGCTACCTTGGGAGGCTCACTGCAACACAAGCAGATTCTGGAGCATTTAAGACTACCTGCAGAANGTTACACCTCTAGAATTCAGAAGAAGCAAGAAGATGGATTCTCTTTGAGAGGCTTCAGAGATAAATGCCGCCCCACTGACACTTTTATTTTAGTCCAGTGAAAGCTGTGTAGGGCTTCTGACCTACAGAACAGTAAGATAATATGTCTATATTGCTCAAGCTGCTAAGTACTTGGAAATGTGATACATCAGCAAGCGAATTCTAATACATGCATGTGTGTAGGCTGCCATCGTTGTTTCTAGCAAACAGAAAGAAGGTGTGGAGGATCGGGAACAGGGTTTGTCTCCTCAAATGCAGTGAATGTGGGACCCAGAAAACTGAGCCATTTTGAAAGCTGAACTTGGAAACAGTAATATGATAGACTGTAATTCGGCTTCACTGAGAAATATATTAACAGTGTCATGTTGTCATCTTCTATTCTTTTTCTGAAGTTGGATTTTTTCACTCACAGCTGAAGCTACTCTGACTAATCCCACCGACACGTTCTTCAGCGGAAAACCCGAGAGCCACTTCGAGAGCTGGGGTTATGTAACTTTTTTTGCGCCACAAGTGGGGGTTTTCTCTCCACTTTTTAGAAACTGTTTTATCTGTGACCTTTTCCTCTGATCCTCCTCATGGCCTGGCCCTCCATTACAAAGGTCCCAATGGGCCACCTCCTCCCAGTCTGCCCTCTGTGGGGTGGCCTCGCAGATGTTTATCCCTGATCTTCTGGGTCTCTCATCAAACCCCCCAGTGATGACTCCGGAGTCCAGGTCCCTACCCAGACCCTCCCCCTGAACTCCAGGCCTGTGCTTGTCAGCAGGCAGCCTGCAGCGATCAGAAGCACTTTCACACTAATACTAGGATGGAATCTGCCTTTTTCAGTGTATTGATGTTTGTGCTGATGGAATGCCAGGATGGCAGGTGAAACCACAGGCTCCCAGCACCAATAATGGCCATGACATCCAGCCCCACTGGGACCACCAGGGAAAAGGAACGTAACATAAGCCCACTCCCCTCATGACAGTATACACATCTATACATGCATTTTTTTTACAAACATGGTTATCGGGGTTAAAACATGCAATGAGTTAATTACTATTATTTTAATAAACTGATATAGATATTAAGTTTTTCTGTTTTAATTCCCAGTGCTGTAAACATGGATGGATACAATCCACAGAATGAAAAGCTCTCTGAGCCCTCACTGAGGTGAGAGACCCACCTGCTCAGGGGCATGTCCATGCTTCCCTGATGCATTGCAGCTGGCCTAGTGGTCCAGTTATATGTCAGTACATTAGAGCTGTTCATGAAGCCTGGAAATGCCCTGCTCATATATGTTTCCCTCATCACACAATCATGCCTTCAGCATCCCCCAAATGAACTATTGGACTGCAAGGAGACCAAACCATTCAATCCTTTGTGTGTGTGTGTGTGTGTGTGTGTGTGTGTGTGTGTGTGTGTAATAGAGTTTTATTAAAGTATAAAAAGTATAGAGAAAGCTTCTGACATAGACATCAGAAGGGGGCAGAAAGAGTACCCCAAACCATTCAATCCTAAAGGAAATAAACCCTGGATACTCTTTGGAATGGAGAAGGCAATTGCATCCCACTCCAGTACTCCTGCCTGGAAAATCCCAGGGACAAAGGAGCCTGGTAGGCTGGGGTCCATGGGGTCGCAGAGTCGGACATGACTGAGCGACTTCTCTTTCATTTTTCACTTTCATGCATTGGAGAAGGAAATGGCAACCTACTCCAGTGTTCTTGTCGGGAGAATCCCAGGGATGGGCGAGCCTGGTAGGCTGCCGTCTATGGGGTCACACAGAGTCAGACACAACTGAAGTGACTTAGCAGCAGTAGCAACAGCATTCATTGGAAGGACTGATGCTGAAGCTGAAACTCCAAGACTTTGACCACCTGATGTGAAGAGCTGACTCATTGGGAAAGACCCCAATGTTGGGAAAGATTGAGGGCAGGAGAAGAAGGGGGCGACAGAGGACAAATGGATGGATGACATCATCGATTCAATGGACATGAGTTTGAGCAAACTCTGGGAGATAATGAAGGACAGGGCTGACTGGCGTGCTGCAGCCCATGGGGTCACAAAGAGTTGGGATGCCACTCAACAACTGAACGACAACGACACTGTGAGTTAGACACAAATGCTGTTCAAAACCATTTGTGCATTAACTGAATGAGAAAGAAGATCAATATCTGCGTTTGGACCACAAACTATGATTGATTAAGGCAATTTAATCTTTCTGAATTCATGATTAAGAAACACTTTCTAGTAAAAGAGACAAATGACAGTATATTATACATTCAGTACGAATCACTGCAGCATATTCAAATGTTTGGCTATTATTCAAATAGTGTAACTTAAGACTATGATCCTTCATCTGCCAATATTCTATATTAGAGTGTAGTCTCTCTAGAAACAAATTCTTGGAATTTTATTCATTTTCTCTCCGCGTCTCTGAATGAGGTAATTTCTTAAGAGACACTCTTCAAGAATTATGTCTGGGTAAGTACTCTTGCCTGGAGAATCCCATGGATGGAAGAGCCTGGTGGGCTGCACTCCATGGGGTCGTGAAGAGTCGGACACGACTGAGCACTGAGCGACTTCACGTTCACTTTTCACTTTCATGCATTGGAGAAGGAAATGGCAATCCACTCCAGTATTCTTGCCTGGAGAATCCAAGGGACAGGGAAGCCTGGTGGGCTGCCGTCTATGGGGTCGCCCAGTCAGACACGACTGAAGTGACTTAGCAGCAGCAGCAGCAAGAGACTCTGATCTGCATGCTGTGATTAAGTTAGGTTTCAGAGGGTAGAGAGGCCTTCGTTGTGAGTGAATGCCCTGATTTCAAGAGCGTACAATCATCTCTTCTCACAGCCAGCCCCAAACAGTCAAATATGCTCAAACCTCATTCCACATAACAGCATCAAAGACAGGGAGAAGCTTCAAGGGCAGCGGTTTAAGTCTCTTAAATAGGAACTTTACAACTTGGTACTGTAATCCTCGGGGCTCCCCTGATAGTTCAGACGGTAAAGAATCTGCCTGCAATGCAGGAGACCTGGATTCGACCCATGAATCGGGACGATCCCCTGGAGGAGGGCATGGCATCGTACTCCAGCATTCATGCCTGGAGAATGCCATGGACAGAGGAGCCTGGTGGGCTACAGCCCACGTGGTTGCAAAGAGCTGGACAGGACTGAGCAACTCACACTTTCACGCCTTCACTGTACTCCCAGTGGCAGAAGCTAAGCACCCCCACAGGATTATCTGTGAACACAGCGCCTCCGGCCTGCCCCTCACAAAGGCGGGATCACGAGTCTCAGAGATGCAGTTCATTTGGTAGACGAACCACATTTCTGAACAAGAGGGAGGCACCTGGGCTGAAAAGGCCTCAGAAACGCCATGTCCTCCTCACCGCCTCTGGGCACCCCATCGTCATGCTTACCGATGGGCCAGGAAGAAAGGGGCATCATCGCCCCAAATCCTTCCAAAACCTACCAACGACACGAGAGGCTGTAGGTGTTAAGGGTAGGTCTGCAGACGGAGATTCCCTTCTCCCTCACCCCATCAACACACCTGAATGTGCTGGTGAGCAGGGTTCTGAACTCCCCCAGGCGCCGCACTGGCCCTCACCTGGGGACACAGGGTGGATGGGCAGACAGACTGCATCAGCAGTGACTGCAAGGGTGTGAGTGTGCAACTGGGAGGAGAGACTCTGATCACCAAGGGGGATGCTGCCCCTACCCCCAGGTTAATTTGTGGAAGCCTAATCCACGGTGTGATGGTGCTTGGAGATGGGCAGTGATTGGGCTGCGACGGCAGAGCTTTGGGGAAAGGGATCAGCATCTTATAAAGGAGACTCCAGAGAGGTTCCTCCCACTGCCATGCGAAGGCGCAGCAATAGGACAGCTGCTTATGTATCAGGCTATCTCTAGCATTGGAGATTTTTCACATTTTTAAGTGATTTTTTTTTTTAACTGTATCATTGAACATCACCTATACCTGTTCAGTCACTCAGTCATGTCTGACTCTCTGCGGCCCCATGACTGTAGCCCACCTGGATCCTCTGTCCATGGAATTTTCCAGGCAAGAGTACTGGAGTGAGGTGCCATTTCCTTCTCCAGGGTATCTTCCTGACCCAGAGATCAGACCCATGCCTACTCTGTCTCCTGCATTGCAGGCAGATTCTTTACTGCTGAGCCACTGGGGAATTCACAAATAATATACATAGTATGATCCAATTTTTCTAAAATTCCTTCTCCCTCCCTCCATCCCTTTTGTCTATATTTAATTATACTCTTTGGAGAGAGGTCTCGACTGATATTCAGATGTTAGCAATGGCTCTTTTTTGGTAATAAAACTTTGGATGATTGCTTTCTTTCTTCTAATTTCTTGTAGTAATTTTGTGACATTTTTATAAAAACTGTAGACATGTATTCTTTTTTTAAATAGAGAAAGAGGAAAGGAAGCAGGAGGACAAGGAGGAAGAAAAGGGATGAGGAAGGGAAACCCCTGTGAATACAGGTCCCAACTTTTCACCGATGTGATCCATTCACATTTCACACGACAGCTCCCAACACAAATGAAACTAATTTAATGCAATAACTTGGCACTGTGTTCCTATATATAGATGAATACTTTACAAAATGCTGCAACTATGCTTCTCTGAAACTAGCATACTTATAGATAAGAACACTTTGAGGAACAAACTTTATTTTCACTTTAAGAAAAGTGATCCAAATCCTAGATTGCAGCTAGATTTCATGCAGAACACAAAGGTAGGGTGATTCAGAGTGACTACATTTGCTACAAAGTAAGTTAACATCACCTCTTAACTTGGGGTGGTTGGCTTTGCAACTTTATCCGTACTATGTATATATGTAATAGCCATGCTAAATCTACAGATGGTGACACAAATTTTGGAGAAACAAACTTTAGAGAAGAGCTGTAACATCATCTGGTATAAGAAGATCCTTGGTCAGCATTACTTATACAGCAGAGTTTAAACAAGCGCACTGGTAAAATACAAATACAATATACATAGATTTTCTTCCTCATCCATATTATTAAGTTATCAGGTGATATTAAATTGAAAAACTTTAAGCACGGTATGTTACATTTATCTCTTAGAGATAATAATGTAGTTAAAAATTAGCAACCACACAGACAGATGTGCACACATTTAAAGAGTGAGTTCAAAAATTCACATGTAATGAGTTTTGAACCCTGTATTTATCTGTCTATAGTATAGGAGAACAACACGAAAGTATAGGTGCTCCTTTCCACCAAGTTAATTTATTTTATTCTCTAGAAGAAAAATGATAACCTCTGAAACTTCTACACGTAAGTTAATAAACTCCAGGCTCCTGAAAGCTGACACGTTTCTGTAGCTGTGGTCATGTAAGAGTTGAACAGATATTTTATGAACAATGTAAGCAATAAAATTTAAACGATTTAGGTCCCACTGAAGCAGTTTTTTTTGTTTGTTTTTTCACAGAACCACAGAAATTTAGACGTGTATCAACCTGATGGCTCACAACACCTTCGGACACTGGGGAGCGTTAAAAAGAAATGTCTAGGCTCCACCTCTAAAACCATTAAATCAGATGGTAGTTCTGAAAATGTGTTCCCTAGACCAGCAGCATCAATGTTAGCTTTGTAAACGTATAAATTGGGGACCCCACCTTGAATCTACTGAATCGGCCATGGAGGGGAAGCCACATAAGCTGAGTTTTAAGAAACTCCAGGCAATCGGATGCTCAGTGATATTTGAGAACCGCTGCTCAAAGCTGAGGGCAGAATGTCAGGATTCTGTGGATCTCCCCCACTTACTCACATATGCCGTCAGTCGGGTTTTGTTCACCATTCATACCTATGGCGTGTCCAGCTCTTTGCGACCCCATGGACTGTACCTGCCAGGTTCCTCTGTCCATGGGATTCTCCAGGCAAGAATACTGGAGAAGATAGCCGTTCCCTTCTTCAGGGGCTCTTCCTGACCCAGGGATCATATCTAGGTTTCCTGCATTGCAGGCAGATTCTTTACCCTCTGAACAACCAGAGAAGACCTGGGACTCATTCAACCAAATTCTTCTCTGACGTCAGGGCAGCAAAGACAGGGTTTCCCAGGAGACAGCAATTTACCAGCAGAATTCAACCAAATCTCAAGTCCCCTAATGTGCATCATCTTTTCTAGAACACTTCACAACTCTCTTCCTGACTTGGGCAGAGGTCAGGTGAGAGAGTGAAACGTGGTCACTGATATTCAAGGGATCTTTGCATTTCTACCCCCATTGTCAGATCTTTAATCATTACAAGATACATGGCAGCAAACCATGATTCTTGGAAAACCAACATATGGAAAGTAACACTGATGTATCCCTTCCCGGCTCATAAATATTCCTAAACTATAATCAGATTTTACTTTGAGAGAAGTATGGAGTTTCGCTCTTTATCCACGGTAGACCTGTTTGACTTCCCTGGTGGCTCAGATGGTAAAGCATCTGCCTACAATGCAGGAGACCTAGGTTTGACCCCTGGGTCAGGAAGAGCCCTGGAGAAGGAAATGGCAACCCGCTCCAGCATTCTTGCCTGGGAAATCCTATGGACAGGGGAGCCTGGTGGGCTACCATCCATGGGGTTCACAAAGAGTCTGACATGACTGAGTGACTAAGCCCAACAAAAGCAGCCTTCAATGCTGAAGGACAAGACACCTGTTTACATTCTGGTCATTCTGTGTCCCGAAGTTGCAGCGACGTTTCATCTTCACTCCTGACAGATTGGGAAGTTCTAGTCCGAGGATGGTGGGATATCCTCAGACAGATGGATGCACTTGGCCGCTGCAGCGGGTCGAGGAGGAGCCCGATAGAGTGAGTTCAGGGGACCCGCTGCAGCCTTGGACGGACAGCAGGAGTCCTCCCACCATCCATTGAATCCCAGCCTCTCAGAGGTGACCAGGGCCACTCCCAGGGGGTGAACTTACTTAGGGGCAGCCCCCAAAGAGGGCCCCCAGGCGGACCATGCCCATAGACCCTCTCCCCTGCCTTTCGTTCTATGAAGAAATTGCTCACTCGTGCTCCCTAGAGAAGTGATGTGCTCTCCCTGCTTGCATTTCTGACAGTTCACTGTTAAAGGGAGGACTGTTGCCCAGGGAACCAGGAAAGAGTCATCAGACCAGCAAAGAAAAAAAAAATGAAGATGGGGGCCCAGACCACACATGAACCCCTCAGAGATGACCGAATTCAGAAGATCCTGAGCATAGAAATGATGGATGACTTTAACAAAACAGCAGGGAGAACGAGAAAGGGCATGTCTGAGTCACGGAAGCAGGGAATGACAGTCAGACAGTCAACCTAGCAAGCGGGTGGGATAGGCCTTGCATGAGAGTTCTCTAGTTTCCAGTTAAGTTTTGTGTGGAGAGCAGAAGGCAGACGAAAGCGGAGCCCCTCCGGCAGAACTGGGAGGGGTGGCGGGGGCAGCTCCCCAGGGGCCCCAGGCTCCCAGGCTTGGCCAGGGCCCTGAAAGCCGGCGGACTCCCCAGGGCTGGAGGAGCGGGCTCTGCGGGATCTCCTCACCAGTCCGGCACTCCTCCAGGGCCTGGCACTGTCCGCTCCATCCCAAGCTCCCCCGATCCCCTCACCCCACACAGAAACAGGGACACGGAGGGAGTGCTTTCCTGGAGTCTGCCGCTCACGCCCAGGCGTGACGAGCTGGGCTTCCTTTGCTGGTCAGCCCCCTGGGGCCAGACGTCGGCCCTTCGCTGGCTCTGACGCTGAAAGCCTTGGCCCTTCGCTGGCTCTGACGCTGAAAGTCTTGGCCCTTCGCTGGCTCTGACGCTGAAAGGCGTGAAGGACATGCTCACAGAGGGCTGAGCTCACTCTCCACCAGCACCAGCGCCCGGACTCCCGCATTTCCACCCACCACAAGGCAGGTTAGCATGATAGCCCCAAACAAGCCAGCTGAAGGGAGAAAACAAGCCTAATGGATCCACAGTGGTCTTCAGAACACACAGAGTTCTCATTTCAATAGGCAACACCCCGTCTTCTGAAATAAGGCTCTGCAGAACACGGTGTCCCAAAGAGAACCGACAGCAGGCTGCACGGTTCCCCCCAAACCCCGGGCCGTCTTGCTGATCCCCACCACCTAAGAGTCTAAGAGTCTAAGTAGCAGATTCCAGCCCCCATCGATTCCAGCAGCCAGCGGCCGGTGGCTTCTCTAAAATGTTGAGAACTGGGGACACAGCCCCCCATTTCTTGAAATTCTCAGAAAAATGCTACTGCTAAGTCACTTTAGTCGTGTCCGACTCTGTGCAACCCCATAGACGGCAGCCCCCCAGGCTCCGCCATCCCTGGGACTCTCCAGGCAAGAACACTGGAGTGGGTTGCCATTGCCTTCTCCAATGCAGGAAAGTGAAAGTGAAGTCGCTCAGTCATGTCTGACCCTTTGCAACCCCATGGACTGCAGCCCACCAGGCTCCTCGGCCCATGGGATTTTCCAGGCGAGAGTACTGGAGTGGGGTGCCACTGCCTTCTCAAAAAGAATGGGACTTGCATACAAGCTGGCAATCCCACTCCAGGTGTAAATCCAGAGAAAACTCGTAAGTCAAAAAGATCCATGCACCCCAGGGTTCACAGCAGCATTATTCAGAACAGCAGGACGTGAAAGAAACCTAAATGTCCTTTGACAGATGAATGGATAAAGAAGATATGGTACACACATCCAAGGGAATACTGCTCAGTCATCAAAAAAAAAAAAAGGATGAAAAAAATGCCATGTGCAGCCATATGCATAGATCTGGAGACTGTCATACTGAGTGAAGTCAGAGAAGGAGAAATATCACATGACAGCCTTTAATGCAAAATCTAAAAAGAAATGATTCAAATGAACTTACAGAACAGAAACAGACTCACAGACATAGAAAACAAACTTATTGTGTGGCAGAAGCCAGCACAATATTGTAGAGAAATTGTCCTCCAATTAAAAAAAAAAAAAACTACGGTTACCAAAGGGGAAGGGGCAGAAGGGATAAATTGGGAGTTTGAGATTAACAGATACACACACAATATATAAAACAGGTAGCCAACAAGGGCCTGCTGTACAGGGAATTCTATTCGACATCTTATAATAAACCATAATGGAAAAGAACCTGAAAAAGATTCCGTATTATATACGCATAACTGAGTCACTCTGCTGTACACCAGAAACTAACACAATATTGTAAACCAACTGCACTTCAATTTAAAAGAGACCAAAAAGGATGAGGCTTTCTACCCCAAAGTGACACCAAAACCTTTAGCTACAAAATTGGCTCCTCCCACAATTGTGTGAACACAGCAACTTAGCCAACACTCACGACCCAGAGAGAAAGTTTGACCAAGGGTATTTCACCACGTACACAGAATTGGAGAGGTCACCCGCCACCTTCCCCCTCCACTCCCCATCACTGAGGCGTCCCCACCACCCTTGATGCCCCTGGGACAGAACCTGGATCTCNACCAAGGGTATTTCACCACGTACACAGAATTGGAGAGGTCACCCGCCACCTTCCCCCTCCACTCCCCATCACTGAGGCGTCCCCACCACCCTTGATGCCCCTGGGACAGAACCTGGATCTCCGAGGCCTGGGAACAGCTGTGGGAGGGCCCTGACTGTGAGCACAGGACCCAGCAGAGGGGCCGTGCCCAGGCCTGCTGCCATTCCTGGAGATCTCATCATACGAGCAGACCTGCCCATGGCCGAGTCCCAGGTTCACAGGGCGGAGTGTGTGCACTGGCCAATCACACCCACAGAGGAAAAGAAAACATCATCAGAGCCACGCGGTGCTCTCACAAAAAAACAGAGGCCCCTGAGCTATGCAGACAACACCCGGTACGCTCCCCCGCACACACCTGCCTGACATACACCCAGCCCACACCAGGGACGCTGAAGCTTTTTACCTGGTTCTGGACGCTCAATTTTCCACTTTTAAAAAGGAAAAATTTTAAATACAGCACAAATTAAATCCCTTTTGCAGTTTTTTTCCTTCCAAGATAACAAGTCACCATCAGTATTTTAGGCTACTTGCTCTAACTATGTGGAAACTTTTTAAATCAGCACATCCTTAGATAAAGTTATTGACATCTGCTTGACAAATAATATGCAACGTTTTTTGATGACCCAGAAGAACATGATAGATTACAGAGAAAACCACTAACAAATTTAAAGTCAGGAAGATATTTGCAATCAGTGGAGGTGGAAATTGACAGATTTTAGGTAAGTTTCCAGAAGCAGCCACTTTGATCTCTTGATTCAGTTTACATGACTATGTGGTTCTTATACACATTTAATAAATTATTCAGCAAGAACGTGACAAAGCTATATAATACATTGCTTTCCTTGATGTAAGGCTGCTTCAAGCATAAGCACTGGGGATCATATGGCATCTATGGAAAGAGAGGATCCTCTCCTACCCAGAATCTGACCTTGGGTATCAGTTAACATCTAGGAATTATTTCTGCACCATCTCAATGTATCTGAGACATCAAGCAAACGCAATTATCCTCAGGATCACAATTTGAAGTTGAGTCACAAGAAGCTTTTAGCCTTGCATGAGTCACGCAGTTCAGACATCTCTCCACAGATATGCCTGGGGCAATGGAGGAATTTTACTGTGGTTTATGTCAGAGTGAGGAACTCTGGATCGGAGCAAGGTAGGATGTGAGCACACAGGGCTTGGAGATGCAGAGGAGAGGAGGATGATGGTTTAATCCCCAGTTCCATTTACAGCAAAAGGATTTCCCTAAGATACTCAGAAATGGGCTCAGCCCCGGCACTGCTGAGCACATACATGGTCAGAGCAGCAGAGAGACTCTGTCTCAGCAACTCCTGAGGAGACAGGACAAGACCAGCTCCTCAACCACGTCCCCATATTCATCAGCAAGGAACCGAAACCGCGGTTTGTCCATATGAAACAGCCAGTATGCCCACTATTTAAATATTCCAGAACCATCTCCCCATGAGAAAGCAAAAGGCCCAGAAAAATAACAGCTGCCTTGGGCAACTAGGGCAGCCAAGTCTAAGGAGAAAGCATCATTTTTCTTTGAAGTTCACAGAAAAATGAGGTTTTCCCAGCATCTGGACTTCAAAGGCACATGGGGCAGAGAGGGGCGGGTGTATCTCCTTTAGCCTGGCTGCTAGTAGTGGGGGGAAAGAGAGTGTGTGTGTGTGGTGGGGGGGTCTGGGTTACTCAGTAAAGAAGGGGTGGGGCCTCTGGATGGGTCCCCATTAATTACACATGATTACAAGGGTGCCCCAGGAAGTACTTGGTCTGCAGATACAATACAAGTTCTTCTGGAACCCCTCACTCAGGAAACTGTATGCAGTTTTACATCTTTGCAGACCTCCGTTACCACCGCAACTCACTTGAGAAGGAGACAACGTAAACTCTGAACAAGAGGAATTGATTAGAATTACGCTGGACAGGAGAAGAGCCCACCTGCCTATGAGATGAAGCAATCTACATTTACACTTGGCACTCTGGGTTCTGCAAGTCAGAGGTGACAGCATCTGGAAGGGACCAAGGCATGACGAGGGTGAGTACACCATGTCCAAACCCATCTCAGCACTTCTCCGAATAGGGCAGCAGCGGCTACTGTGTTTGTTGCAATGCTTCATTTGTGTGTGTGGGAATCGGAAGAGAGCAGCCGCCGTGTACCACTGCCGCCCGNACCAAGGCATGACGAGGGTGAGTACACCATGTCCAAACCCATCTCAGCACTTCTCCGAATAGGGCAGCAGCGGCTACTGTGTTTGTTGCAATGCTTCATTTGTGTGTGTGGGAATCGGAAGAGAGCAGCCGCCGTGTACCACTGCCGCCCGAGCAAGTCCAAGCAGGACCTCTTTGTGCAGCTGCATGCATCCACACACGCAGAACCTGTCCTGGCGTTTGCAATGGCAGCTTCAAGTTTCACAAAACACATGCGGTATCGTCATCAGAGTGAAATGTTTCTGCTGAGATATTTGAATAAAGTGCAAACCATTCCGTGCAAAGGAATTACACTGTTCTTAAAAATACTCACATAGGTGTATGTACAATTTTTCCCCTGGCCTTCAAACATGAAAAGTCATGATTTCCCATCCTCTGACAATTTTCTCCTCTTCTGTCCAGAGAACTATAACTTGGCAAATGTAAATACTGTTAGCTGGAGGAATATAGTTAGTAAGATAAATTCACAAACTAGAGACGCTAACATGCAAAGACTTACATTGAGTTGATCTTTTTGATTCAAAATTTGATATTTCACATGAAGTCCTCATATGACTCAGGTATGCATTACACAAAATTCTTTTAAAATATTTTTCTTGCTTTTGTATCATCCTAAAATACATCAGTCTTGCAGTCTGAAAATTATTTACTAATATAGAATCATTTCATCTTTTCATACCATTTTCTCATTATTAAATATGAAATTGTCACAAAAACTACATTTAAAACTAAGTTATGATGATTTGAACCCCAGATTAACATTTCTAGAGGGAATGATATTTGGGATAAACATGCATTAGACATCATTACAAATTTGATGAAAAAAGCATTTGTTTGTACATGATATGCCCAGCTATGTCCAACCATTAGATTATTTTTTCAAGGTTTATCTGAACCAGACATTTTACTATACTTATTAACTTTCCTCACATGGCATGATCATTATTTCATGTGGCTTATAATTCATAGAAATTATTCTGAATTCNGATATGCCCAGCTATGTCCAACCATTAGATTATTTTTTCAAGGTTTATCTGAACCAGACATTTTACTATACTTATTAACTTTCCTCACATGGCATGATCATTATTTCATGTGGCTTATAATTCATAGAAATTATTCTGAATTCATAGAAATTATTTTCTGTACATCATTTTCACTGACATTTTAAAATTTCTCCTTTCGAGTAGATTCCACTCAAGGCATAGCTAATACCTTAAAATACATATATGAGTGTGTCGATATGTAAATTTTTAATGTCCAGTTTCATTCTCAGAAACTCATTCACAGCTTCCACCATGAGAATAGTCGCAGGTGGCGGTTTTCCCTGATTTTTTTGGTCATCTCAATGAAGACTAAGTTCACAGCGTAGGTTTTCACTGACATCCTGATAGCTGACACCCCAGGGTCATGCTGCTGACTGCCTGAGATAAGCTTATGACCTCATGACTGCAGATGGACACAGCACGTTGCAGAAGGCCCATGCACTGTTTACAGCTGGGAACAGATGCAGCAAATGTGCAAATAAGCTTATTTCCATCAGATGGATATGTCTTAATACAAACGGCCACAAAAATAAAACTCAGGATCAAGTGTCCACAATCGTATCTGAAACACATATAGTTTCAGCATTACCACTGATCTTAAAATTGAAGAACCAAAGCATGTGTTTTCTAATTACATTTGTTTCAAAAAAATGTAGATCACAAATATTCCTGACCACCTTGATAGGCCCTTCTTCCTTATCCTACAAAGAATACAAATCTAGAGAGTCCTATTATAGACTCCTTACAGTCTTTAAATAAAGTTTCTTGAGAAACTTTCATTTCTTAAGATGTATAAAACTATATTACTCTTTTTTGCTTATGGAATAGAATTTAGAAATGGCCTTCACTAGACCTAGGGATTTTCCAGGTAGATCAAAGTACTTTTTAAACACAAGTGGAATTCAATCAATAAAATATGAATTGTTGTTAAGATAGCAAGTTACTGCCTTGCTTAACACCCCAATGTATTTCTCTGTGTCTGGTCCACACGCATCCAAATGCCACATTTTGAAATGACACTCTTTTTTCACACGTGAGTACAATTGGTTGATGGTGGGGTGTCTAACCGACTTTTATTTTCTTTAGTGTCGTTAAGAGGTGACTCCTTGCGGGCATGGCACTTGAACACTTGCTTATAAGCCTTCCTGAAGTTTTCCGAGAGAAAGGCGTAAATGATGGGGTTCACGGAGGAGTTGCTGTAGGCCAGGCAGTGGGCAGTGATCCTGAAGAAGAAGGAGGCGGGGGTCAGCGGGAACACCCCAAACTCAGCCCAGAGATGGATGATGTGGTGGGGCAGCCAGGAGACCCCGAAGACCACCACCACCACCAGCACCGTCTGCGCGGTCTAGGAGAAGAGAAGGAAGCAGAGGCGCTGATTACAACAGACAGGAACCCAGCATTCTAGCTCATGCACTCACAGAGGGAACTTCCTGTACATTTTCACAGAATCAAGTGCGTCCTAAACCTGCTCTGCGTGCTGACCTTCACTTTGCAATCACACCCCTAAAGGAGCTACAAGCGTGGGCCGGTGGTCCCCTGCCCGCTTTGCCCCTGGAGAGAAGCGATCCCACTGGGATCCATGAATTCAGGGAGGCAGGGTGGAGGGGAAGGAGAGAGAGAAGGAAGGTGCTTATTTTCCCTCCAGTCTCACACCATGGAGCAGGGACTCCCTGACCAGGAGACCGTTGTGGACCCACAGGCCTTCACAGGAGAAGCTTGGACCCCTACCCTGCAGGAATGTTCTTACTTCCTGTGAGTTAGAACCTGACTGTCACAGCCCACAGCACCCCAGAACGTGAGGCTTAAGATAACAAGTCTTCCAGAAGAGATGCGGGGTAGCTGACTGACTTGGAGAGGACGTTTGTCCAAGAGGAGGGCTGGAAGCCAGGGAACCCGGCAGAGATGGNTGTGAGTTAGAACCTGACTGTCACAGCCCACAGCACCCCAGAACGTGAGGCTTAAGATAACAAGTCTTCTAGAAGAGATGCGGGGTAGCTGACTGACTTGGAGAGGATGTTTGTCCAAGAGGAGGGCTGGAAGCCAGGGAACCCGGCAGAGATGGGAGCGGAGATGCTCAGACTTCAGAACGAGGTCGGAGCAAGGGCGGTCAGGGCACCGGAGATGGGAGTTACACTCATGTTTACTCTGACCACATGATGGTCAGAAGGTGCCACGACCCATGCAGAAGCCAAGAGTTTGATGACCTTTGAAAAATGAGGCCACCTCCCTGGGCTTCAGCCTCCTGGCCTGTGACTGGGGTGACCCAACGTNACCGGAGATGGGAGTTACACTCATGTTTACTCTGACCACATGATGGTCAGAAGGTGCCACGACCCATGCAGAAGCCAAGAGTTTGATGACCTTTGAAAAATGAGGCCACCTCCCTGGGCTTCAGCCTCCTGGCCTGTGACTGGGGTGACTCAACGTGATGATTCTCCGACTGGACCTGGTCCACCTAACACCTTCCAACAGCTCAGGTACAAAGCTGACCGCAGGATTTCCAGGGTGGCAGGTTTCCAGACAGACTGCCATGGACGGCACATAGACCAGACCAGCACCCTGCTCCCAGACGTCAAGGATCATCTGCTATCTGTCCGGTTACCCATTAGTATATGGGATGTGTTCCTGATGATTCAATAACCATCCAGATGCAATTACACCTACAAATAGCACAGAGCACACCCGCTGTCCTGCCTAAGACAGGAAGGCCACTTCTGTGCTGCATTCTGTGCCGCACAAAATGCATGCTCTCTGGATATTCTGTTTCACTGCTCCTTTCAGAAGGTTCTCACTAAGTAACAAGCTGAGGGCAGAACTGCACCCCAACAGCTTACAGGTAAGAGCCACACGTATCTGTATCCCTGTAGGGCAACTGTGAGCAGGGAGGCTTTTCTATGGAGGGTTTGTTACTGTGTGTGTTTACCCAGTCATTCAAAATCTGCCTTTTATTTTTAGCAGGTCTACTGGTCTTTTCAGAACCATGAACGAGGTTCCTTTCCTTGGTCTGCCTGTAGCTTTGAAATGTGAGTGACTTAAGATTGCAATATAAATCAGGAAAGAATATCAATGGGTACTTACATAAACTTTATCATTTATCAAATGATGCTCCCAAAAGAATTTAACAGAATGCTTGTTTAATACAGTTTGTGCTCCCAGCTATGTGTCGTCAAAGGCTCACTATTTATTTTCTGCCTATTTCACAGGCATCTCAGCCCATCTGAGCTGGTACAGGAGTGGGCGCCCTGCACACAGGCCCTGGCGCTCAGCCCTGCACCCCAGTGGCCTCCATACCAGCCACAGCTTTACGTGATGTGGGCACATCAAGGTGCCCAGGGAGAGAGGCGCATGGCTCCCTCCTCTGTCTCCCTCACGTCAGAGAACCAGGACCACGGAACTGGGAAGTCGTGGGAGGGATGCAGAAAGATATCCACCCATAGAACAGCGCCCTCACCTACCCCCAACTCAGAAAACATGCTCCTGGAGCACACCAGCTCAAGGTCAAGATCTGGTCAAAATAACTCACTGTACTAACAAATAATGGCTGAGCACCGAAGAATTGATGCTTTTGAACTGTGGTGCTGGAGAAGACTCTTGAGAGTCCCTTGGACTGCAAGGAGATCCAACCAGTCCATCTTAAAGGAGATCAGTCCTGGGTGTTCATTGGAAGGACTGATGTTGAAGCTGAAGTTCTAATACTTTGGCCACCTGATGCGAAGAACTGACTCATTGGAAAAGACCCTGATGCTGGGAAAGATTGAAGACAAGAGGAGAAGGAGTCGACAGAGGATGAGATGGCTGGATGGCATCACCAACTCAATGGGCATGAGTTTGGTGAGGAACAGGGAAGCCTGGTGTGCTACAGTCCATGGGGTCACAGAATCGGACACGACTGAGCAACTGAACAACAACCCCAGACCTGGGTTTCCCGCAGTTCAGTGAGCCATCGTCACACAGCACTTCATGAAAATTCAGGTATCGGGGTCTCACGGCCCACAGCACTGCTTCCACAGGTCGTGCGGATGACGTATCCGCCCAGGAACCTGCCTTCCGACATAGCTCATGAGTGCTTGAAGAATCAGTGAAGAATTCCGCAGAAGCCACAACAAAAGCAAGCGGCCTCGCCCACCTCGAGGAGAAGGCTGAGAAGCTTCCTCGGTGCTGACTGCACCTGGACTGACCCACACCGTCTCCTCGGAAAGGTTCTAAACCTGCTTCCGCTCCCCCCCTTAGAAAAGTCAGACAGTGAGGAGATGAGGCCCTTTGCAGAGATGGGGGCTATTTTCATTTCTTAGAGTATCATTAGCCTGAATAAATGGGTTTACACCTGATGCATCGCCTACGCTCCCCATCTGTCCATGTAGCATGCAGAACCAGAGCATCACCGTTTGAGGGAAGTCCTCATTGAAGGTTACGTGACAAGTCTCTGCATGAATTCTAAGGTTGGGCCTTTTATTAGCCTGCCTTCTTTTTACTTCTTGCACTGAAAGTATCTGAAAAATAGTAATTTCTCCCCTTTCTGTGAGATGCTCTTTTTCAAGCCATCTGAGACATCTGATTTTTTTTTTCCTTCAAAGAATTTTACTCATAATCCATCTAATGGAACTTGGCAGGGAAGGAAAAAGTGACTAAATGATGAGACTGATGAGAAACATTTTGTAAATTGTACAAATGACAGCCAAAAAGCTTGCTGAGTTACTCCAAGCCAGATGGGGGAAAAGAGCAGCTGTTAAAAGAACCTCGTGGTTAAGAAGGTACCATGAGGGTCTCACATCTACCTTCCTATTATCAGGAACCATCCTGGGGAAGTCTACCCCACTGGGAAGTCTTCCAGAAATTGTTAAGAATCTTGTTTTCCTATCTGATCAGACTTGTGCCAGAAAACGTTTCTTTAGGTCCAGCGGAGCCAATCAAGGCAGGGCTCTATACGGTGGTCACTACTATTTTGGCAAAGAAAAGCACACTCTTCTCTATTTTCCTCCAAACAGGCGGGAGAGCTGTTGAGTACGTTTGTGTTCAACCTAACCCTCCACCCCAGGAGCGCTACCAGCCTTCGCACGAAGTGGAGCCCTTGTGGATGGACATGGCACAGGGGAAGGGGCCCTATGCAGCCACCGAGGCGGGGAGCCAGAAATGGGTACAGCTGAAATGAATAAACCTCCAAGATCTTCTCACATCACTCCACGATCCATCAGAAACTGAGTGTGTACACACCCAGGAACACTCTTCTCTGCCTGGACCCAGAGCAGCATCAGCTGAGCCGATCCAACCTCTGCCTCCGGGCAGAGGCGTGCTGGCTCTCCACCCTGGGCCCTCCCCTCCTCTGCCCCGTCTCCCCGTTCCGTCTTCCTACCCTACTCCCCACACCTGTCTGCTAGCCTTTGCCTAGACGCAGGTACATGCACATACACAAACTATTTGTTCTGTGCAAACAAGGAAGTAATTAAATACATCAAAAGAGATCTGACATCTGTTCATGGTTATTAAGGGTCAAAGGTTGTGAGAATAGAAGAGAAAATCTTCCCTCCTCCAAATGTTGAGAACTTCTCCCGTGGGAAGAATTGCATTTACATATATGTTCCCTGGCGGCTCAGCCAGTNAAAAGAGATCTGACATCTGTTCATGGTTATTAAGGGTCAAAGGTTGTGAGAATAGAAGAGAAAATCTTCCCTCCTCCAAATGTTGAGAACTTCTCCCGTGGGAAGAATTGTATTTACATATATGTTCCCTGGCGGCTCAGCCAGTAAAGAATCTGCCTGCAATGCAGGAGACCCTGGTTCAATTCCTGGGTCAGGAAGATCCCCTGGAGAAGGGAAAGGCTACCCACTCCAGTATTCTTGGGCTTCCCTGGTGGCTCAGATGGTAAAGAATCTGCCTGCAGTGCAGGAGACCTGGGTTCGATCTCTGTGTTGGGAAGATCCCCTGGAGGAGGGCATGGATACCCACTCCAGTTTTCTGGCCTGAAGAATCCCCATGGACAGAGGAGCCTGGTGAACTATGGTCCATGGTTGCAAAGAGTCAGACACAACTCACAACTAAGCGACTAAGCACATATAATATATTCCTTCACATGTATGTGTCTTGTGCTTCACTAGTGGCTCAGACAGTAAAGAAGCAGCCTGCAAAGTGGGAGACCCAGGTTTGATCCCTGGGTCAGGAAGATGCCCTGGAGAAGGGCTTAGCAACCACTGCAGTATTCTTGTCTGGAGAATCCCATGGACAGAGGAGCCCAGCGGGCAACAGTCCATGAAGTCACAAAGAGTCAGAAATGACTGAGCAACTAACAGAACACTATACACATGCCTCACACACACACACACACACACACACACACACACACACACACGTACACATATACATATAAAACCAAAGTAAATGTTAAAATGCTCACTAATATTTCAGTTCAGTTCAGTCGCTTAGTCGTGTCCAACTCTTTGTGACCCTAGGGACTGCAGCCCACCAGGCTCCTCTCTCCGTGGGATTTTCCAAGCAAGAATACTGGAGTGGGTTGTCATTTCCTTCTCCAGGATATGATCTAAGTAAGAGGTAAATTAATCCCAATTTGTAAAATAGCTTTTCCTCAAACTGGGTTTGAAACATAATAAATCGCAGGGTGTTAGATGCTGTCAAACTCTTCAGGGGAAGCTTGTGGGAATCAGGATTCAGGGGAGAACGAGAAAGACAATTAAAGATGGGCTGGACCCTCCTGAGGCCGCTCCCACCTTCAGTTCTGCCCCCGGGGGGCCGAACCAGCACCCGTCTGGGAGGAAGAAAGCAGAGCACAGCGACTGCTGCGAGGCTTCGGGGAGGCATACAGCAACACTCGCTCGAAAGATAATTAAGACAGGGCCTCCTGGAACCACATCAGAGACGGTAAATACACAACAAAAGAAGTGTGTCTGCTAAGTCTCTTCAATCGTGTCTCTTCAACCCCATGGACTGTAGCCCGCCAGGCTCCTCTGTCCATGGGGTTCTCCAGGCAAGAGGACTGGAGTGGTGGCCTCCTCGCGGGAATCCTCCCAACCCAGGAATGGAACTCGGGACTCCTGCACTTGCAGCGGGTTCTTTACCACGAGCACCACCTGCAGTTTCAAGCAAACTGTGGGTCCAGCCACCTGACACCCTGTCCTAGTCACCCACAGCGCACCTCCTCCAGAGGCTCAGAATCCAGAAGACACACCTTTCGGCCCCTCCGCAGACCTCCACCCACGTTCTCAGGCAGCTCAGTCACCTGCCCACCCTCAGCAGCTGACTCTCCGTGTCTCCTGTCTGCCCAGGGCTAAGATGTTCGTTTCAAATCGCTGAACCCAGGAACCATAATTTCACAGGAGGATGCAGGAGAGCTAAGAGTATACATTAAACCAAGCTCCAGAAACAGCATGGACTTCCCTGGTGGCTCAGATGGTAAAGCGTCTGTCTACAGTGTGAGAGACCTGGGTTCGATCCCTGGGTTGGGGAATATTCCCTGGAGAAGGAAATGGCAACCCACTCCAGTACTCTTGCCTTGAAAATCCCATGGACGGAGGAGCTTGGGGGCAAGCTACTATCCAAGGGGCTGCAAAGAGTCAGGCATGACTGAGCGACTTCACTCCAGAAACGGCACAGAGAATGTAAACCCATGAGTTTTACCTTTTTCTTTGATGCCTCTGACTTCTTTGACACGTTCTTCAACTTTTTATGCAAGTGGTTAAGGACCTGCAAAACACAGACTAATAAAATCGATTTGCCTCAGACAGCACAATTCATTGTCCATTTCCTGATGTTCTGAAAAGGGAAGACCATGGTTTACAAAATCATGCAAGCTGCAATTCACATGAGCTGGTGGAGTAATGACGATTGTGGGTTGCCATGAACGTCTGGTCTTCTAACCACCTGTGTCCGGAGCACCTGTAGGCAGAGCTCTGGTGCAGATAGCTCCGAGGTTTCTTCCAGAAAGACCCACTCCGCTGCCCATACCTGCATCCCCGTTGGCCTCCCTGCCACCTGGTTTCCCTTAAGAGTCTACATTTCCACGATCCCAGGTCCCTGCTATATGTTAAATCCTAGATATGTGGGGAAACTACAGACTGCCTTCCAACAACACTGATAGCTGACAGACCACCATTCTGCAAGGTTCTACAACTAACGTCCCATTAAGGAGGCTTCCAGGGAGACACTTGTTTCCTTCCTTAGAGAAACTAGTTTTGTCTTCTCTCGCCAGAGTCATACTCAGGAGAAATGATGTGAGACACTGTGATTCCACATAAGAGTTTGCAACATAAGCCGTACAGTGGGGTCAAGATGGTGGTACACACTCCAGGCAGGTCTTGAGTTCATTCTTATGAGTGAAAAACCTAAGGACAATCAGCTCAGGGTGACTAAGGGCTTGAGACTGCCCGTCAACTGTTCAGTGAGTCCCTCCAGACACTGTAAACAGTGTTCCAGCCACCTCCCTGTCCCCCTGGAGCACCGCAGCATGGAAATAATTTAATCAAATTGAACGTATTACAAAAGCTGCTCTGTCTGGGCAGGTGCAGCCCTCTGGAGTCATCGGGCACTCCCTGAACGAGAAGCCGCGGGATTTATCCACCACTTTATGATTCCCTGGGCTTCCCTGGTGCCTGCAATGGGTTTGATGCCTGGGGAGGGAAGATCCCCTGGAGAAGGCCATGGCACCCCACTTCAGTATTCTTGCCTGGAGAACCTCATGGACAGAGGAGCCTGGTGGGCTACAGTCCCTGGAGTCACAAAGAGGCAGACACGACTGAGCAACTAACACCTTCACTTCACTTTCACAGTTCCCTACCCCAGTCAAGCAGCTGTCATGGGGTGTGAATTTCTGACTCCAAACTCCCAACCCTATCAAAATACTGCTCACTTCCCACAAGGGCTCAGCATCCTCTGCAAGACAAGCCTCTCACATACTATGGGGACATGTGGGGTCACTCTCGGTACAGCAAAAATGGGTCCGTCTACTGTCCTGCTGTCAGCAACTGGGGTATTAAAAATCGAATGGAAGAGAACGACAGAAGGGAGGCTTGTGCAGGAACAAATGAAGAGGACTCTCAAGAGGAAGGAACGGGCTGGACAGGATCCCTCCCAGAGAGGACCAGCCGGGCCAGGTTCCTTGGGGACAGCCTCCCCACGGCCAGAGGAGGACTCCAGTCACTGAAAGAAAGGGAGAGATGGCAAAGCAGCGTCAGCGAGGGCTGCCTGGAGAGGGCGCCACGTGGAAAAGTCAGATGTTACCTGCTACGTTACCTGGCCTCGGGCCACTCAGTCCTTCCACAGACTCGGCGGTCACATCTCATAACTACGAAACGCCTAAGGAACGTCGTGGAGTGGTCCACGGGGAGAACGCCCAAGCATGTTTCTCATGGCTCTGTTCCATTCCATGAGCGCACACTATGGACCCACACGGACTCGTGTGACGGACCCCATGAAGGTCTCGCCATCAAAGGAGGAAGGGTTATGACTGCGCTTCTCTGGAAGCTGTTGACAGCGGTGAGCGGGCACTTCCCCGTCACTCGTACTTTCAGAAGTGTGTGCAGGAGACCGACACCCGTCCTGGCACAGGATGTCTCCAGGAATGTGCGGGAACCGGGAAGGTCAGAGTTCATCTGGTGTCAGGCCAAGGAGAGCCCAAGACAAGCACTCCCCCGAGGGAAGAGTGAGCCAGCCCCACAGCAGCAGAGGGCGCCCCAGACTCATCCTCCAGCCCTGCATTCTGGGTTTCCAGGGAGGGCGGGTGCAGAGGACCCTCCGCTACACTCCTGTCGCGGTACAGAAGGCAACTCTGGAATGCAATTCCTTTGTTAACTTAAAAAATAATAAATAAAAGAAAAACACTGTGATTTTATATGTCTTTTGATCTGGGCCTTGGGGTAACAATCAATCCCGAACGTAACATTTAAGTAGTGAAACCCTTCCATGCAAAGCAGACAGTGACTGAATCAAAGGAAGGCAACTGAAGTCTTTAATCTTTACCTTTTTTCAAGCCCTAGAATGAATATGCAAATATTACTTTGAGTTTCAAAGAAATTTACAGTTATGCTTAAAGGCAAACTATTTCCATATTTTAAAAAAAATCCCAATGATCATGTATTTACTGAATTTTTTAGTTTACAAACTTCGCCTTAGGTATGACTTTTATAAATTCTCAAATGACAGAAATGTAGGCTGGTTTTTTCCTAGAAGTTTACCTTGTTGTTTCCATTAAAAAGACCTGAATTTCCAAAAGACCAAAGACTTTTGGGAAACAAAGGAAGAATAACCCATGTAATGATGAATGAAAAGCCAAACACTTTAAGAATCTCTCTAGTCTCAAGGCCGATGCCCCACAGGCCTGCCTCCCCAGAGGGCTAGGAAGCCCTACATGGAAATCCTTCCTGAATGCTTTACCAGCTTCACAGTCTCAGTCAGCTGCTTCACTCCTCCAAAACCCTCTTTCCTTATCAATAAAATATGCACAGTGGCTCCAACCCACTGGGTCGCCCGCAGATCAAGTGACATAGAGCACACTGGAGACCAGTGCCCTGTGCAGACCAAGCTTTGATTTGCTTTAGCCAGAAGCAAAGGGAATAAACCAGCCATTTATCAAAGAGCCAAGCTACAGTGATTCCCAATTTCCTGCCTTTACTGCATCTCTTTATGCACAACCCTTCGGTGCAGGACATTCTTTCAGATCAGATCCCAAAACACTACCATTTAAAATAGACACTGCTCTAGCTAGATAGATGGCCTGGGGGAGGGGTAAACAAAACCAGGTGGCTCATAGTCCACATTTCTGCTGGGGGAATAAAAACTATGAGTGGAACATAAACTGATTGCTGTTCTACTTCACCTGATTACTCACAGTCCTAGAATCGCAGGCTTATCAGAAAGAAACTGAGAAAGCAAAGAGAGAGAGAGAGAAGATAAAATGGTGCAGATCTCAGAATTTAGTCACAGAAGTATTTCTCTACCAGCGATGGTATTGGGGAGGGTGTGTCGGGGAGAGGGGATCTCACCCTCCCCCCATGCACTGCATCTCCTGATTACTAAGCAGATATGGTGGCTCAGACAGCAAATAATATGCCTACAATGCGGGAGACCATTTTTGAGCCCTAGCTGGGGACGATCCGCTGGAAGAGGGAATGGTTACCCACTCCAGTATTCATGCCTGGAGAATTCCATGGGCAGAGGAGCTTGACCAGCTACAGTCCATGGGGTCGCAAAGAGTCAGATATGGCTGAATGACTAACACACACAAACAAGTTGTGTAAAAGGTGTAAGACTTTTAAGATTTTACAAAATCTTCAAAACTATGTGTTATTAATGAAAGAGAACATGACTGTGCTGAGCTGGGGGGAAGGGCACTGCACAGAGAAAGGAGATGCGGGGTAGGGGGACCAGACAGGTGTCAGCTGTGTGTCTCCCAGCGCAGGCTTTAGACCTGCCACCTGAACCACTTAATACGCTTTACCTCCTCCTAAAAGGACTGTAATGAGGAAACGGCAGCAGCAAACCCATCCATCCAACGTTCTCTGGAGAATGCGCGAAGAAATACTTCTGACCATTTGGATTTATGACGCCTAACTTGTGTTATGAAATAAAATTCAAAGCTCTGTCGCCAGGAGCAGCGGTTTCGCAAAGCCGGTCCTGGCCGGCGCCCCAGCTCCGTGCACCTCGCGGGCAGTGAAATCCCCCCATCCGCCCCCAGTTGAGAGCTGCTGAGGGGCGCGGGCCCTCCACCCAGCAAAGAGGCCCGCTCTCGGCAGGACCAGGAGCTCGCATAACGCTGTGGCCATGCAGGCGATCAGGCAGGCTGAGAGGGCTACGAGGCTAAAACCTCCTGAGAAGTGGGCGTTGAACCCCGCCTCCTCTGGGGACAACCTCAGGGCCCAAGGCTTGCGGGGGCCAGGACGGATGGCCGGATCTGCAAACTTTCCTAGTGTCGCCCAAACTCCAAGCAACTTTCGCGCAGCATCAAACCCCTGAGCCCAAGCCGCGGCCGGAGGAGGCGATGGCTCGGGCAGAAAACTCGCGGGGGACGAGGGCAAGGGGGTGGAGCCCCGGAGGGGTGCAGGGACAGAGGAGCCGCCCAGGGCCAGAGGAGCCGCCCCGGGCCCGCGGACCCGCCCTGCGCCCCGCACCTTGGCGTAGCAGAAGCAGATGAACAGGAGCGGCAGCAGGTAGCCGAAGACGAAGGTGCACACCACGTAGGCCTTCTTGTGGCGCTGGTTGGGCCACTGCTCCCAGCAGAAGGTCTGGTTGCTGACGTCCCGGTGGAAGAGGCGCTGGTGGTAGGCCACCGGCGAGGCCATGACGATGGACAGCGCCCAGATGAAGCCCACGCCCAGCAGCGCGTTGCGGGACACCCGCAGGGCAGAGGAGCGGCGCGAGTGCACGATGGCCACGTAGCGGTCCACCGACATCGCGGCCAGCGTGAAGATGCTGACCAGCATGGACACGGTGAAAAAGTAGTGCGTGAACTTGCAGATGAAGGCGCCCAGCACCCAGGTGGGCAGCGCGTACACCGTGGCCTGGAAGGGGACGCAGAAGAGCAGGTAGGCCAGGTCGGCGATGCTCAGGTTGAGGATGAACAGGCTGGTGGTGCTGCGCGGCTTGCCCGGCTTGCTGCGCGCCAGCACGGTGATCACCAGGCTGTTGCCCAGCACGCCGAGCGCGAAGATCAGGCCGAACATCACCAGCGTGACGAAGTTCTCCACGCCGATGCCGAAGAGCGGCCTGGGTTCCGGGGTCGGAGGCTCGAGCCCGCTCGCGTTCCCCTCGCTGAAGTTCCCAACCTCCAGCTCCATGGCGCGCAGGGGCAGCCTCAGTCGCGCTGGCGAAGGGCGCCTGCCGGGGAAGGAGGGGCTCCGGGTGGCCCAGCTCGGGGCACTCAGAACCCAGGCGCCCGGGCCGAGTGGCACCGTCTTTTCGGACGGGGCCACCTGGGAGAGGACGCAGACGGAAGCCGGAGCTGGACCTTCCCGCCCTCGCGAGGCTGTCCCAAGAGCGCCGGGGGCCCGCTGATCCGCTACCGAGCCGGGGAGGAGGGACCGGCCGGCGCAGCCCTGAGGGAGGAGACAGCCCTCTCTGCTCCTTACCAGCTCCGCGCCGCTGCAGGTCGTTTCCCTCGTCCCAAGAGGCTGCGGGCGGCACCTGTTGCTCCGCGCGGCTCCCCTTCCCGCGGCGCTCCCGGGACACAACCGGGCGCGCAGCGCGCAGCGCGCGGTTCGTGGAGAGGGCTCGCCGCGCCCCCCAGCCGGCCGGCGCCGCTTTCCCCTTAAGTTTTTGGTCAGCTGGGCGAGCGCTCTGTCTGTGCCTTCTCCGTCGTCCGCAGGGTGCCGCTGAGATGTAGCGAGGACTCAGCCCGGCTGAAATCCGCGCTACCCGGGGGTCCCCCGCCCCCCGGAAGTCGAGGCGCACGCAGGGACTGGCCGAATCCCAGTGGGATGGGTCGCCGCCCACCGCCTCTCAGAGAACAGTCGCGCGATCTTCACTGCGCCCCGCGGACCTGCCAGCGTCCAGCGACCGCAGCAGCCGCCGGGGTGCAGCCCCCGCCCCGACCCCGACGAGCACGGCTGTGCACGATCAGGGCGTGCTGGGCGGAGAGGCGGGCGGTGCGCAGGCCTCCTCCTCCTTCAAAACCGCTCGTCCCTTCGCTCCAGGGCTGGCGGTCGGGGAGAAACCGGTGATTGGCCCTGCGGCTACCTGGGGCTTTGTAAAATCCCTGACCCCACCCCCACCCTGCCGGCTGCTAGACAGGGAACTAGCTGGAAAGGAAACGGGTGGCCTGTTTGAGTTTTCTTGATAAACGTGGGTAAGATGAAAGGGCCTTGTTACTCATCCGAGTGACATATACAGAAGGCGCGAAATATTTGTAAAATGAAAAGAATAGATTTCATTTCTCTGCTGTGGATCCGCCGACTACAGCAAAAGAGCTGTTTTAAGTCTAGAAGAGTCAGTAAGCGTTACATGCTTGCCGGTTCGCAATTAAGGGGCTGAAATTGATCCCTTCAATTCGCAGTGTTTACACGACCTGTCTATATTCCCTTTCAAGTATCCCCGTACCTTCCACCATTCTCCAGATGACGCNATCCAGAAGTTAATTGCAGGGGTCTGCAGATTTCCCCTCCTAGAGGCAGTTGTCAACAGCAGGGACCGCCTCTGGAAGACTCTTCGTCCTGCTTCACACTTGAGTCTGGTAAAGTCGTCCAGTTTGGCCCCAGCGATTATGCAGACTGAGGTACCATGTACGTCTCTGCCATGCGGGGTCCATGGTAAATTTTCACAGTTGATGCAACCAGCGTGAATCAGAGGAAAATACGAAGTGAAAATCATTTTCAAAGAAATGCAGATTCATCGTTTCCAAACATGCCTCTAACCTCCTGTGCTTGCTTCAGTTTTATCCTTTTTCAAAAATATCTAATGGCTCCTCTGAGGTAAGAGGAATTTTCCTAAAAGACATTTTCTGTAAACGAAAATATGAAACCTTCTTTGCAGTTAATCCTCTTGTCCTCAGGGTGAAGTTCAAACTCCTAGGGAGGCCCCCACAGCTCTTTATCTTCATACCGTCTCTGATCTGTGGACTTAAAAATTATTTCGAGAGTTAGGTTTTATTCAGCAGGAGTAAATTTTTATGACTTCAAGCCCAGGAGGCAGTGTCTCAAGTAGCCCTAAGAACACTGCTCTAGGAGGTGCAGGAAGGAGCCAGGTTCTGTAGAAGTTTTGCTACAAAGGGTAGGTAGCCTGAACATCAAAAGATTATTGTAAATTAAAGCAAACCAGACATCCCAAGTTAAGGAACTTTGTGTTCTTCTTGTGTGGGAAGATGAAAGAGCTTGGGCTCATTGAGATCAGTCCTTTGAGATGCACCTCAGCTACCTGGGGGCAGCCTCCTGTGATTTTAGCTCTCGAGTGGCTGGAGGCTCTCCAGACCAAGGGCTGCTGTGCTGCAGGAAGGAGGCTCAAGTGGGTCCATTCCCGCAAACGAACGCGCCCTGGCCCTGGGCGTCCAGCAAGGAGCCATGCCCAAGCCTGGGCAGGGGTCAAGGCAGCGTCACACAGACCACCACCCAGGTCACAGCAGAGGCATGGCTGTCCACACCACAGCCAGCCCGGGGCAGCTCACTCAGCCCCCAGCTCTGGAAGAAGCCTCTGGGAGCACAGCTAACTCCTGTGGGCAGTGGAGCACGCAGGGGTCAGAGTGAAGCGTAAAATGACGCTTCACGGACAAAAACACTTGGACATTCTGATCACTGAAGTTGTTCGGGCTCAAGAAACTACTTTTTTAATGTGGCTCTTTTTGGACCAGACTGTAAAGAAGTGTTAGACGAAATCACATAAAAGTGCAATTTTTTTTCATTCAAAGATGGTAGAATATTTGCAACTTCTTATTTCAATTCATGGATTATATGCATTTCATTAAAACACTTTCAAGTGATCTGTGCATGTGCTCAGTTGTGTCGGACTCCTTACGGCCCCACAGGCTAAAGTCCACTGGGCTCCTATGTCCATGGGATTCTCCAGGCAAGAATACTGGAGGGGGTTGCCATTCCCTTCTCCACGGGATCTTCCCCACCCAGGGGCCAAACCTGCGCCTCCTGCGTTGGTAGGTGGGTTCTTTACCACTAGTGTTACCTGAGAAGCCCTTCAAGTGATCTGCTCCGCCTTAAATCCACACCATCTTACCATACCCGGTCCCCGTCATGGAAGAATTCTCTTTTCTCAAAACTGATTTTGCTGTCTGTGTTCTTCCCACCAGTTTAAGAAGGCTATTTGGTATTGCAGAAATCTTGTACATTAAATTCCAGATCAAAATCTCTCCTAATTCACTCTGTGTTCACAGTATCGTTTGTCCCAGTCGGATCCTGTCTTACGCCTTGGCTCGTGGTCCTGTTCTGTACAGCGACTTGGGTGATACTGTTCCTTTTAAGATCTCTATCAGAAAAGTATTTCAAAACACACCACACAATTCCTACAATCAGAAGGATATTCTTTCAGGTTTCTGTAACTCCTTTAAGAAGTTTATAATATTCGACCAGGAGTTAAGAGGGAACTAAAATTAGAATTTACTTTCTTTGCTTCCTGCCAGTGCATTGCTGGGGTGAATTTTAGGCTAATGAGCTGAAGGTAATAAGCAGAAGCAGAAAGGAGGAAAACCGTCCCACCGGTGCAGTGAATTCACACGATGCATGAGGCACCAACAGCACCTAAAGGGGCCCGAGACTTACAGATGCATTCGAGATGAGCTGAGTTTTCAAGATTTCTCTCAAGAGAAATTAACTTAACTTGCAGAGTAGTCATGAATGGTGCTTTAATGGGCAGACGGGGAAGGTGAGTGTGCAGGGTGATGGAAGGAGAAAATGAGACAGCACCCTGGATGGGCCCAGAGCCGGGTGACACAGGCTGACCACGGCCCCGGCAAGGCCGGCAGGGTGCAGAGCTGCTCGAGGGCCTGGCCTCAGAGCACGCTGGCCCACGTGTGCCCTCTGGGAGCCCACAAACCGGATCTGCCCGTTTATTTGCCTTCTCGACACACTCAGAACGTCGCCAAGCCTTTGTGTCCTCATCTGTACGCTAGCGATGGGAAGAGCACCAAAATTAGAGGGTGGTTAGGAGACTAGAGGAGGGAAACCGTGTCAGGCGCTCAGCATGTCAGGATGGGAGGGAAGCGGGTGACACGGAGGGTGGCCTGCGAAGTGTGAGCCCCACTGAGCATCTCACAGGTGAATCGCTAAAGCCTGGAGGAGAATCCTGGGGGTTTCCATCTGTCTGGGACTTCATTCATTCACTTATGGGACAAGAAAGCAAATTAGGTTAATGGAAAAGGACATATTTCAGTCCATTAGGAGAGGCCAGGGGAAAAAATCAGGCATAACTTGGATTTAGGCAGATCATCGTACACACAGCCTGCCCCACCAGGTGAAAGCTGCACGGGGACCAAGAAGAAATGTTTTCTTTTATGAGAAGTAAAGAGTACAGTTTTTTTCATCTGCTCACTTGGAGACAAATTCACACGATGGCATACAGGCCCACACCAGCTCTCTAGAAAACTGAATCTATCTGTTAATTTAGATAAGTAATTCTACTTACAATATTAGAGGCGTATGGGCACACACACAATTTAAAAGATGCACGTATAATCATTCCAGCCAAAAAAGTGTGAACAATTTACTGTCAGTGAGAACAATGGGCCAAGGTAAAATCATACTCATTCAGGAAATTGCAGGTCATGCTATCCAGCAACAGAAGAGAAATGAGTTCTTTACCATTCCAATATGTTAATATCTCCAATATATATTGAATGATAATGGCATGAGAATAGACAGATCAATGGAATAGAATTAAGAGTCCAGAAATAAACTGTTACATTTATGGTCCACAGATTTACAACAAGTATGTCTAGACGTAGAATGATAACAGCTTGCCAAGTTTTCCAAGAAATATGGTAAGAAGTCAATTGCAGAAAAGAGCACATAATATGATGCCTTAGCTTTAAAAAAGGAGGCTTAGAAGAAGAAATTCTTCTAAAGGTTTACAAAGCTTAGATTAGAAGAAATTCTGCATAACTATTTTTGTGTATGACTGGAGATGTTTGAAACATACACAGAATGGCTGGAGGGGACAAGTGTAGGCAAAAATGTTCATTTTCATCTTTAAGCTTCTGGTCTTTGCTCCACAATGACTATGATTATTTTTGACACTTTAATATTTAAATGGGCTTCCCTGGTGGCTCAAATGGTAAAGAATCTGCCTGCCAATGCAGGAGATGTAGGTTCGACCCCTGGGTCAGGAAGATCCCCTAGAGAAGGGAATGGCAACCTACTCCAGTACACTTGCCTAGAGAAATCCATGGACAGAGGAGCCTGGTGGGTTATATAGTCCAGGGGGGTCACAAAGAGTCGGACACAACTGAATGACTAACACACTGTAATATTTAAATAGAGAAGAGAAACTCCTTTTTAAGTGTTTAAAAAACTCAGTCTGATTTTTTACTGTCTTAATAATGCTAATTTTCCAGTTAGTTTGAAGGGCAAACTTGAAAATAGCTTGAAGGCAGATCATTTTTTACGATTTTATGATTGGAGTATAATTGCTTTACGAAGTTGTGTTAGCTTCTGCTGGACAACAGCATCAATCAGCCGTTAAGTACACACGCATCTGTTCCCTCCTGAGCCTCCCTCCCACCCCGGTACCGGCCCTCTAGGTCTGCACAGAGCGCCGAGCTGAGCTCCGTGCGTCATGGAGCAGCTTCCCAGCAGCTGTCTGCTCCACACACGGCCGTGCGTCCTGTTAGCTCTCCTCTCCTCGCTCGCCCCGCCCTGCCCGTGTCCACACATCTGTGATCCACAGCTGAAGGCAGATTGCTGAATCTCTGGAAGGTAGGTCAAGCGTAGGTTAAGAAAGGAGGGAACATGGGACTTCCCCACGGTCCAGAGGTTAAGCTCCCCCTACAATGGCACCCCACTCCAGTACTCTCGACTGGAAAATCCCATGGACGGAGGAACCTGATGGGCTGCAGTCCATGGGGTCGCTAAGAGTCAGACACGACTGGGCGACTTCACTTTCACTTTCCAATTTCATGCATTGGAGAAGGAAATGGCAACCCACTCCAGTGTTCTTGCCTGGAGAATCCCAGGGACGGGGGAGCCTGGTGGGCTGCTGTCTGTGGGGTCACACAGAGTCGGACACAACTGAAGCGATTTGGCAGCAGCAAAGCAGGGGGTGTGGGTTCCATCCCTGGTCAGGGAGCTAAGATCCCACGTGCCCAAAACAGGAAACAAGCGATATTGTAACAAATTCAATAAAGACTTCAGGGGGGAAAAAAAAGGAGGAAATAGGATTGCTGTTTTGACCAGATGGAAAAAAACCAGAACGGCCTCCTTGTCTTTGACATAAATTAAACCTGAGCTCTGGGCACCTTCCCTCCTGGTTTCTCTCCCCAGTCCCACCGCCAAAGTGTACCAACCTGATTAAAACAGATACAAACAAGGAAGATATCCCCCAAGCAGGGCAAAACACTCAGCCAGAGGATTAATGAGCTGGGGCCAAGCAAACACCCGGAAGCAAAGAAAGGGAAGAAGACACGGCCCAAGCCAATGTGCTTTGAGACCGAGCAGAGGAGATGCAGCTTTTGCCAGACTTCTATACAGACTCAACGAGCTTGACACAGGGACTATTTGTTCTCGTTTGATTTCTTATTTGATGTGTGAAAGATGCGGCATAGCCGGCTCAAATTTTAAATAAACATGTGAGTTTCTCGATAAATTGTCCTGTATGCTCAGTCATTCAGTGTCCAACTCTGAGACCCCGTGGGCTGTAGCCCACCAGGCTCCTCTGTCCATGGAATTTTTTAGGTAAGAGTAGTTGAACAGGTTGCCATTTCCTCCTCTAGGGGCTCTTCCCGACCCAAGAATTGAAACTGTGTCTCTTGCATCTCCTGCATTGCAGGCATATTCTCCTGCTGGGCCACCAACGTACAGCATCCTACTCAACTAAATAATTCAGATGGATTAACTATGTCTTCTTGTCACCACTTGATGGCAACATAGTTAACCTATGGGGAGTTAGGGACACAGCAACATCCAAATTGGCTATTACCAAGGCGGCTTCCTGGCTCAAGACACGGTTCAACAGAAATTGACAGGGACAGGAAAATTATTTCAGACCCCCCAAAATTATTGCATATATTGACCTCTGTTTTCTAAAAGATCAAGCAACACTCTGGTATTTCTTCCTCGGGAAGCCAGGAAGAAAAAGACTGCTGGCTGCATCCAGAAAAAGTCTCATTTGTCTAGCTGCCGTAACTGAATTTTTGTTCACAAGCCATATGTAGAAAATCACAACAGAATGTGCTTAAATTAAGTTAAATTTGATATATTTGAAATGTCATTTGCAAAATTCGTTTGCAATACACAGCATTCTCCTGGCCTGATGGTGAGTGGATTTGGGGTGACGTGTATCACAGTACTTTCCTATTGGAAAAGTTCAAGTTATCTTTCCTTGAGATTCTCCTGGTGGCCATGCCACCCAGGATATTGATCTCTTCCTTAGCTTTAATACAGAATCTTGAAGGAGGAACAGAGCCTTGAAGATGCAGATGTGGCCAAGAAGAGTGACCTCTCTGAGCAGGAGGGACAGTCCACCCCCAGGTGAGTCCTCTAGCCCGAGGATAAAGCTTTTTATGTTTAGCTATCGTGTTTTTCAGAGAAACAACCAATAGGTGTGTATGTGTGTGTTTATGAAGTGTCTTATTTTAAGGCATCGCCTCACACTGATATGTGAGCTGGAGGCCCAGGACAGCGGGTGGCAGAGTTAGTTGCCTGGAATTGGAGATCCGAGGGCAGGAGGAGACCAGCAACCCAGCTTAGCCAAGTGGGCCGAGCAGGCTCCCCCTCCTCTGACCTTTTGCCGAAGGCAGGCTTTCAGTGACCTGGTGAGACCCACCTATGCTGGGGAAGGCCATGTGCTGTGCCCAGTCCACTATTTCAGATGCTAAGCTCTCCAGATACACCATCTCACACACACTCACAGAGATAATGCTTAACCGGATGTCTGGGCATCCATGCCTTGGCTCAGGCACGTTGACATTTAAAATTAATCATCACAGCCATTTTCTACTCCTTAGATTGTGAGACAGAGTACAAGTAAGGAAAATGAATAGCAGTGCTCAGAACCCCACACATGTGTGTTGAAGACTGAAATGGATGGAGCTTGTGTATGCTTCTTAGCTTTGCCCTGCAATCACCCCTGCAGGCCAGCAATAGAGACCCCCTTCCCACTAACGCCACGGTCAGGACAGAAGAGGCCCACCCTAGGCTCAGGACAACTCTTTTGTTCTAATGTCAACAGTTACGGGACCAGATACCAAGGACCACAGGCCTGAGTCCAAAACTGCTGACATGCAGATGAAAGCCCCCAGTGAGTAAGAGCGCACGCACTTCCTTTTGCTCAGCGTGAAGACATTCAGGTTCCAGGGAGAATGTCTCCTTACCACTGCAGAGGGAGACCCCCCCTAGCTGCAGCACAGGTTGCAAGCTTGTCAGGACACATTTGGGGCCCATCAGGTGGGTAAAAGGTCTGTCTAGTCAAAGCTATAATCAAAACCAGCAGCCACGTACGAATGTAAGAGGTGGACCATAAAGAAGGCTGAACATCAAAAAATGCATGCTTTCAAACTGTGGTATTGGAGAAGACTCGAGAGTCCCTTGGACAGTAAGGAGATCAAACCAGTCCATCCTAAAGGAAATCAACTCTGAATATTCACTGGAAAGACCGATGCTGAAGCTGAAGCTCCAATACTTTGGCCACCTGAGCTGCTCACTGGAAAAGTCCCTGATGCTGGGAAACACTGAAGGCAGAAGGGGATGACAGAGGATGAGATGGTTGGATGGCATCACCAGCTTGATGGACATGAGGCTGAGCAGGCTCCCGGAGATGGTGAAAGACAGGGAGGCCTGGAGTGCTGCAGTCCCTGGGGTCGAGACCAAACAGCTAAGTGGGCAAACATCACCGCACACCCAGACCGGGGGGATTCTGACACAGCAGTGCTGGGGGCTCCAGAGCTTCCTCCCAGAGCTTGTTTGAGATAATCCCCACATCTGGGCTTCACTCTCCTACATCGCCTCGTCTTCCCTCCATAAAGAAGGACCACACGTCCCCCAAGGCAGGATGCTCATAATGCCCCCCACGAGGAGTAGGAATGGGGGAGCAGTCCCAGCCCTGCTTTTAAGAAGTGAGAGCAAAGCTCGCAGCCGTGGCTCACTCGTCCCCAGGATGTCACCTTCCTGTGGCCCAGCCCTGCCCCAGGCCTGGCATTTCGCACCTTGCAGGCACAAGTAAAACTCGCATTAGCTAGCCAGGAAACCCTTCCTTCCAGATGTAATAAACCCTGACACTGTGATTCTGTGACTCAGACAAATGGCATCAAGAAACAGTGTTTGCATTGTACAGCACAGGGAACCGAGAGGATACTTCATAATGACAATAAATGGAGCACAGCTTTTGAAAACTGCAAATCATTAGGTTGCACACGTGAAGTTTATATAATACTGTAAATCAGCTATGTGCATGTGTGCGCGCTAAGTCATTTCAGTCACACCTGACTCTTCGTGACCCCATGGACTGTAGCCCGCCAGGCTCCTCTGACCATGAGGATTCTCCAGGCAAAGGTACTGGGGTGGGTTGCCATGCCTTCCACCAGGAAATCAGCTCTATCTTAATTTAAAATAACAGAAACAATATTTACCGCTTTAAGAATTTCACTACATGATTTCCACGTGAGAAAGAAAACAAAAATTAAGTTTAACTAATTAAAAGCAGAGATTTCCATTTTAAAATTATAAGCACTTCTTTTGGAAGTACAGGCCTGAGTACTTAGCTGGCTGAAAGGCTCTCTGGGTTCAAGGGATCATGTTTTGTGATAATTCCTGTGTTGTCCTTTTCACATGCTTGATTCTTTGATTTCATCAGGAGAAACATAATATGCCCTTCCAGTTTAAGTTTGGCAGAATAACGCATTTCTGACTTTTCAGAAATTTTTCCTATAAAATATATAAAAACAAGAAAATAAACCCAATCTCCACTTTTAACAAAACTAGGAATATCCGCACTTGCAAATCACAAAATATGAAGATATACAATGGGTGCAGAAATGGTAACCGAGAAAAGAAGACTTCGGTGTCTGCGAAGAGGCACCCTTAGAAGACTCAGAGTTCTGAGTGTGGTTGGTGGTTGGGTAAGACACGGGGTGGAGAGAGGTCCCCACCCACCCTTAACACACTCATGTAATAACTTCTCTTGTTTTGCAAAACATAGGAAATAGATTTTTCAGAAGATTTAAGCAGAGAAAAACCTTAACCAGGCCAGAAATGGCATCAGCTATAGAGTAACATACAAAATAGATCCCCATTACTGAGACTCCGAATGTCTTGCTCTGAAGAGACACCTGGTGGTGGTTGATCCGCTCAGTGTGTCCAACTCTCGCCACCCCTGGACTGCAGCCCGCCAGGCTCCTCCGTCCGTGGGAGTCTCCAGGCAAGAACACTGGAGTGGGTTGCCATGCCCTTCTCCAGGGGACCTTCCCAACCCAGGAATCAAATCTGCACTGCAGGCAGATTCTTTACCAACTGAGCTACCAGTGAAGCCCTAGCTGGGAAGAACGGGTGATTAATTTTTCTTTTCAGAACTGCTGGGAAGATACACAGACCAGCAGTTCTCACAGGTGAGGACCAGCTGAGAACTGGTGAGCCCCGTGGAACTGGTTGTGTCCTCCACGGGACATGGTGGGGGAAAGATTGCTGACATCTCGTGTCTAGAGTCAAGGTGACACAAAACATCCCAGAGAGCACGACTCTGCTTGCAGCCCCACAAAGGACTGTCCAGCCCAGATATCAATCTCGTTGCAGTTAAGAAGACCTGGTTTAAACCTACAATCTTCCAGCCAAGTCTATAATGTGTGGGCTAAAAAAAGCATGACATAGGAAAGGAACAAAGGGGGAAACGAAGCACTGCTCCCCTGTTCCCACGGACACTGTGTTTTTTTGTCAGTTTCTGAATCATATTAAAGGCAAAGGCTAAGATGCCATGACTAATTCTCCATGATCTGCTTCCTTTTCTGGGTGAGTAATACCTAAAGCCCTGAACAGCCTAGTGAGCTGAACGCACAGTTGGACGTGCCAACATAGACTCGGTGCTTTAAAATATCCCCCGTGGTGGAACAGGCAGAGAGGGCGAGAAGGCTGGAGAATCTATGGCGCTGAGATGTGCTCCTAACTGGGGGACGTCTGCCTGACTGATGATCCCTGGAGGCACCCTCACACCACGNATGGCATCACCGACTCAATGGACATGAGTTTGAGTAAACTCTGGGAGCTGATGATGGACAGGGAGGCCTTGCATGCTGCAGTTCATGCGATCACTAAGAGTTGGAATTGAGTGAGCAACTGAACTGAACTGAAAACAAGGGGGAGTAGAAAAAGAGACAGGGAAAAGAAGAAAAATGCAATGAATAAAAGCAGTTACAAACCTGGTTGATAGTAATCTGACTATATCAATAATCACATTAAATTATATCAATTAAATCAGATTGTAAGGGTGGGTTTAAAAAATCCATTTCTAACGATGTGTTGTTTATCAAAGTAAAAAAATTATGCTGTAAAGAAATTCATAGCTTTCTAAGGAACTAAAAAGTGTATCAAAATTTCATCCAGAAGGGGTTTGGTAAGCAAGTAGTTAATTTATTAAATATTTATCCCTTGCCTACTATGCATCACTCTTTGTAAGGGGTGCAAAGTCAATGAGGTCAGGACTCCATTCTGTAGGAGATGAATGTGTAAGTGCATGCACATAATAAGGCTTGGTAGGTTTTCCGGCAGGTGGTACAGAATACAAGGCCCAGAAAGAATCCAGAGATGACACAGGACACTTGGCGGGCCAGGGAGCTGTGATTTTGCAGGTACCAGGTCACCTTCTGCAATCACAAAATCAAAGACACCCACAAGAGAGCTTGGAGCTCTGTTCCCTGCAGCCTCTCACCTGGCTCCTCTCTGCCCTTGGTGGGTGCTCTCAAATCCCCAGAGTTGCATCTTCCTGCTCCTCTCCACTTGTGTGCTGGGCTGTGTAACATGCTCACATAGACACCTGCCCAGTACATTATACTGTAGCCCCCTCCTGACCCCCTTATCCACGGTTTCCCTTATCCATGGTTACCCTTGATCAACCAAGATCTGAAAGTATCAAATAGAAAATTCCAGAAATAAACAACTCATAAGCTTTAAATTGTCAGCCATTCTGAGGAGTGTGACGAAATCTCCAGCTGTCCCCCTCTATCCTACCCAGGACATGAATCATCTCTTTGTGCAGTTAATCCAGACTGTAGACACGCTTTAGGATGAGAGAAAAATGTGTATACAAGGTCTGGTAACATCCATGGTTTCAAGCACCCACTGGGGCCTTGGAACGTATCACCTGCAGATGTGGAGGGATACTGTCATCAGCTGACCTGGTCACCCTGTCTCCAGTCCTACCCAGCCTATACATAGCAGCCAAAAAGATGTTCCTAGACCCCCCTCCCCAGTGTATTTCATGGCATAAAACCCTCCACCAGTTCCTAGTGCCTCTGATGGGCATGTCCAATCCCTTAGTGGCTATAATCCCTGTCCGTCCTGATATGATCACAATTTTGTATTTGTTGACAGGCCCTTTGCTAGTGCTTCTCCCCCCAACCCCCACCTAGAAGGATGCCAGGCTTGCACGCACTCTCACGGTCACCTTTCGTCCTCAGCACTTGCCCAGGTTTCTACCCCAGTGGTCATCAGAAAGTACCTGTTGAAGGAATGAGTGCATGGCCTCCTCAGGATGTTATCTGTTGCCAGGCTCTGGATGTCTGCAGACCCAGTGTGCACCAAGGAGCCCCAGGAGCTTCCATTTCCCTGCATCTACACTCTCACCCCCGGGAGCCCTTGGCTGAGCTGCTGTTGGCCCGAGATGCGCCTGCCTGACCCTTGAGCAGACCCCACCACACCTCCTGGCTCTGCTTGAAATGCAGCTTCTTCTGGAAGCCTTTCCCCACTCATCCTAGAATACAAAATAGCTAAGACTTAGATTTTTCCTTTTCAAATGTTGGCTCAATCCTTTATTTTGAAGGCATTTTGAGTTCCTTTTGTTTCTCAATAACAGAAGGAACTGAACTCTTTAGATTCTTTTGCTTATAGTAGGCTTCATCTGCTATTTCAAAGAGAGATTGACACAGAATTAGTAAATCCATTCTTCCTGATTTTGTTCCGTTAGAGCAAAGAACTCAAGTAGATTTTTCTTTTATTTCATTTACTTTCCAAATTTAAGGGTCACTTTGGAAATGAAGATCCAAAATACGTGTATGATCTTTAACCCAAGATGACCGGAAGTGGCTGAGGTGTGGGACCTGGCATTCAGCTCATTTCTGAAGTCTGAAGTTGCAGAGCCAGACTGTCCCTCCTGCCTTCTCTGGTCTTCTCTGGTCCCACATGCATATTAAACTTTCATAAGTGAACTGAAATGGGTGCCTCGTGGTAAAGGGTGAGGTCTGGGTTCATGAGTTTCCCCAGTAGCCCTGCCAAAATGGAGCAAAGCTGATTAGCAGCCCACAGTAAGTCTGTTCCCAGGCTCCCGGGGAAAGGAGGATTAAGAGATCAGGCGAAGGCAGGATGAAATAAACATGCTTTCACCATCAGGGATGGAATTTTGTGTTGTCCTGCTATCCTTTGCCTGGAGAGGCGTGAAGAGTCTCAGTGTAACGAACAAAAGTATTTCGCTCTGGCCAGAAAGAGGGAAATCTGGCAATGGAGAGGTCAGCAAAACATCTAGGTTCTGACTTCAGAAAACTCTTCTGGTAATGATCACCCTCATATGCTATAAAGGAAATGTGCAGCTAAAGCATGAAACACGAATTTGCAAAACATGAAGCCAGCGGAGTAAAAGAAACCAGTAACTCAAAACCTGTTACCCGGGTAACAAAATTACTTTAGGGGCGGAGCTAGGAGAATGCCCCCAGGAAATGGTTTCATTTCATTTTCTACAATCCTAGACTCAGGTCCAGTGGTCAGGAAGGAAGGCTGGGAAGGACCTCCCAGAAAGCCCAGCCAACACAAGTGGCACGTGTACCAACATCCAGCCAGGGGTCACCTCAGCCCTGCAGGGCAGAGCAGTCTTGGTCGTGGGAATACGACCTTGGAACGCACATATGAAATCCCCCTACAGCAGGGAGACCACATCGGCTCTCTCCTTCTGCCTTTGCAGCTGGAGTCCTGAAGCCTCACCACCTCATTTCAGATAGGCATGTGATCTGTGGAGTCAGGCAAATGTCTTAACTGAATCAATGCAACACAATCAAATCTCAGTCAAAACAGACGAGGCACATTATTTATCATGTAACTGTTGTCCTTCTCTGGATTGTCATTAGGCTGAGGGATTACCATCTACAGAGAGCCTGCATTTATCCAGAAGGATTTGAAAAAAAAAAAAAAGCCACAGTTTCTAAGACCTCTTCAATAATGTATTATTAGTAAGAAATCAAATAGAGAAATATAATCCTAAAAGTACCATCATATTTTATGTTCCAAAAAGAAAATTTTATGAATTCAGACAAGATTGGAGACAGGGAACATTGGGAAATAATTTCACATAATTAAATATTAGTGTCAACTGACTGAACGATATAGCCAGCAAGTGTTCCCCTTGAACCTGATTAATCAGCTTATTAATCAGCAGGTGCGTGATAGACTTGGAATGGTAGATTGGTTCCATACATGGTACAGAGGGTCTACTTAGAACCTGGGTTGATTTCCTCCTCTTCCAAATGAGGATTCTGACACAGAGCAACTGGGTCACCCGCCCATGGCCCCAAGAATCCTGGCTGCAGAAAGCTGTCGACATGAGGCCACCACCTGCAGCAGGAAGCTGGGTCTACTTTTTAAAGAAAATATTCATTTAATAATCATATTAAATGAATATTCATTAAATAAGATTTTAGCCTGTGAAAGTCTGTTCACTTAGGAGAAGCAATTGATGCTGTAGACTATGTAAGAAACATCTTTAAGAGGAGTTGCAATAATATTTATATTTATATAAATAAATGAAGTGAAGTCACTCAGTCGTGTCTGACCTTGTGACCCCATGGACTGTAGCCTACCAGTCTCCTCTGTCCATGGGATTTTCCAGGCATGAGTACTGGAGTGGGTTGCCATTTCCTTCTCCAGGGGATTTTCCCAACCCAGGGATCGAATCCCGGTCTCCAGCATTGCAGACAGACGCTTTACCCTCTGAGCTACCAGGGAAGCCCTGTATATAACATGCTATTATATATTTGGGGAGTCTTTCAAAACTGTGTACAGGAGTCAAAAAACACTGTCAAATAATATATTGTTGTTATTCAGTTGTTAAGTCATGTCTGATTTCTTGTGACCCCATGAGTTGCAGCACACCAGACTTCCCTGTCGTTCACCATTTCCCAGAGTTTGCGCATACTCATGTCCATTGAGTTGGTGATGCCATCCAACCATTTCATCCTCTGTTGCCTCCTTCTCCTCTTATAACAACTCAAAAATATATAGGCAAGGTTGTTACAAAACAAGCGTTGATTTTTCAGAAGTTACTAGTCTCTAGCTTCAGAACAAATTCTATGGGAAGCTCCTATAGAAACTGAAAGAAAATGGAAGGAAGCTTAATATTAAGCTATTGCCCTAATCTTTTGGAGAAGGCAACGGCACCCCACTCCAGTACTCTTGCCTGGAAAATCCCATGGATGGAGGAGCCTGGTAGGCAGCAGTCCATGGGGTCGCTAAGAGTCGGACACGACTGAGAGACTTCACTTTCACTTTTCACTTTCATGCATTGGAGAAGGAAATGGCAACCCACTCCAGTATTCTTGCCTAGAGAATCGCAGGGATGGGGGAGCCTGGTGGGCTGCCGTCTATGAGGTCGCACAGAGTCGGACACGACTGAAGCGACTTAGCAGCAGGAGCAGCAGCCCTAATCTTCAGCTCACACAATAGCAGTCCCTCCCCCCCCCTCAAGGTCATTATGCTGTGATGGAGACAAACCAGGTTATTCCACTGCAGTTGGTGTCCAGCCAGAAGACATTATCTTCCTCACCGTGGGGTCTTTGAAGGTCCCATGACATGTAGAAGCAAGCTGCTTCTGGCATCAGCATTCTTAGAAACAAGCTGCTAATGGCATCAGCATTCTTGGCAAACGTGAGGGCTATGATACAAAAACCAAGAGGGATTTCCTGGAAGTCCATACTTCCATTGCAAGGGACACCAGCTCGATCCATCCCACATGCCATGCAGCAAAGACAAAGAAAATGAGCCAAGATAAGATGGAGAAACATCTGAAACTCATTTTAGTTCATTTCATAAATCCTCAAGTGGTCTTGTCCAAGATGATGGGATAGTATCTCATTAACGGAACATTATCCTGTTAACAGACCAATAGGACTGGATTTTCTCATTGAGCATGAAGCTACAGACTGAGAAATGGGAAAATAGCCAGTGGATTTTAATAATAATAACTATTCATTGCTATTTAATTACTACTAATAATATTTTATTTATCTTGTGTTTTTTAACTGTATGTCAATCATGTTTATCATTATTATTATTTTCTGGAACTATTTCAGGTTGCCCTAATAATCTGCAAGTTCTCGTATAGCTTGATGATTTTTTATGATCAGTGAAGTCTGGTCACAACTGCATAATGTTTTGCTTACAGGTTCCTCAAATTCAACTTAGAATAATTTTAGTGCCACATCAGACCCAAAACTATAGAAGGATTTATATCTTGCAGAGAATTGAAAAAGGACCTATGGTGACCAAATTTGTTATGGAATTAAATGAACTAAGAATCATTTTGAGGTCTACTCTACTATCAAGCGGAGAAGGCAATGGCACCCCACTCCAGTACTCTTGCCTGGAGAACCCATGGACGGAGGAGCCTGGTGGGCTGCAGTCCATGGGGTCGCGAAGAGTCGAACACGACTGAGTGACTTCACTTTCGCTTTTCACTTTCATGCATTGGAGAAGGAAATGGCAACCCACTCCAGTGTTCTTGCCTGGAGAATCCTACTATTAAGTGGAGGCTTCCCAGGTGCTTCAGTGGTAAAGAATTCACCTGCCAAGGCAGGAGACACAGGAGACACAGATTTGATCCGTGGGTCAGGAAGATCCCCTGGAGGAGAAAACGGCAACCCACTCCAGTATTCTTGCCTGGACAATTCTATGGACAGAGGAGTCCAGTGGGCTACAGTCTATGAGGTCACAAAGAGTCGGACACAACTCACTGAGCATGCATGCATGCTACTATCAGGTAACTTGAAACAAGTTTCTGTCTTTACCCACAAGAAGCCCTTGGTCTGTTAGGCCAAGCAGCTCGGTACGTAAGATATTCCTTGTGGTCTTCTTAACACTGTAGTGGATTCCATGCTGCTAGAGATGGTTGATATATGAGGTAATGATTTCTAGGTGTGCTGTCTGTCTGGGCAGGAGAAATGATGATTACCTTCTGGGATTTTGGACATGCATAGCTATTGTTTGTCTGGTTATAGGTGTAATTGTGGATGGTTAATGTATACCTGAGATTTGAATTCCTCTCTCATTTTGCCTACTGACTATGTTCATCCACACCAACTACGATGGGCCAACAAGTATCCTGTGCAGTGTAGTGAGCAAGTAAGATATCACCACACTCTGCAGAGACAATGTGTCACAATTTGGTACCTGCAGTGACATGTTCAGAGCATCAGGACTCTCATTTTCACACTGGTGGACATACAGACAAGAATAAAGCATGAGACACACTAACATGATGCACAAAGACTCATTAAGAATGCAGACTTTTTGATAGGTAAACATCCTCCAAGATTTATGGTGAGTAACCCATCTGTTGTGAAGTTATGGCCATGGGTGAAGCTGAAGTGGATTCCTGGGAGATCAGAAGACATGGTAGGCTGCAAACTCACTTTGTCTCATAGATGCTGCTGTTCTTACATCTGATAACTGGGCGTCATTTTACGATGTGCAGAGCTGGTGTGCTGCTTGCTTGTCCCAGTATATCTACCCAGATTCCAAAGCCAGGAGTTTCTTCACTTCACCATCTGTGAAGCATCTCCCTTTTGGTACATTTAGGTCCAAATAGACAATAAAGTACTTTAGCAATTATTGCCTATTGTGCAAGTAATTAGTGACAGACAATAACTAGACTCATAGCTGGATTTTTTTTAGCAAGTTCTTAACCTGGACTTCCAGTCGTAGAACCCTACCTAGGGGTGACTTGAGTGAATTTATGTCCCTTGTGAACCACCCAGACCAAGCTATCAACATTCCCAGTCTTTATCACAGTAGCTTCCTAGCTGGTCCATCGGCTCCCACACCAAGCTCCCTTCAGAGGAGCAGGAGTGTTTTACAAATTGTGAATTGTATCTACAGAAACCTCCTCTGTGGTTCAGCCAGGGTGGAGCTGATAGTAGCCACAAACAACTGTCGCTGCCTGATGCCTGTTCTGAAGTGGGGGAGCTGAAAGACTTGCTGGGGGTTTACCAGCTTACTCCTCTCTTGTCCTGTTGCTTTCAAGCTGAAAATGAGGACTTTTGGAAAACCACACACACAGAGCACTATAATTAAGAGAAAGAGATTAATAAATGATAGGCTGCATAGATTTAGGATCATTAATTCCCCTTGCTGATCTCAACTGCAAATGCAACCCCAGAGATGTGAAGTGAGCCAACCCGCTTCAGCATCAAGAGGAGCAGCCCTGAGCTGTGGTACTTGCGCAAAGTACCCGCCCCCTTGGCAGTTGTCCTGGTTTCATAGAAACCAGCTGTCACAGAAGAGATGGGCTACAAGAACCTAACGCGCCGCTCAGAGACAATGCACTACTCAAATATAGCTTAAATAAACGATAATCAAACAATTATATCCAAAATCCTTAGCAAGGGGCCTCTTCAAAGTGGGCTTGAGGCTAAAACAACCTCATACTTAACAGCTGGAGCCCCTGCTCAGAGCTCCCATCTCGTGATTCTACTCTGAAGATGTGCAAACTGAGATGAAAAATGAGAGAGAAGTGCTCTTCTAATTAGATGAAAAAACATTCAGAAATATATGCAACTCTCTCTCTCCCTCACCCCCACATCCGTCAGCATGGAATCCTAAACTCACCCAGCATCATTCAGGAATTCCACTCCAGAGTCAAGTAACTGGGAAAAGTAAATGCCTACCAAGAAGACCTAAGTTAGAAGTGGAGAGAAAGCCCTGGTGAGGGCTCTGGGTGTCTGTGCCCAGCTGAGTGGTGTGGGGTGGGTTACCAACATCCGCCTCAGTGCCAGGCTGGCTGGTAAGAAGCATGGTGGGAGGATAGACAACACAGACGCCAAGGCTCTGGCTCTCCAGGTCTGGAGGGGTTAAGAAACACCCGTCCTTAGCGAGCATCCAGGGCATCCACCGAGGGAACCATTGCTCTGACGTGCTCAGCTGAATACTCTTTGTCTCAAGTTTACAGTGATGCCGCAGAAACAGCCCTGAGCTTAGACCCAGAAGCGGAGAAGGCAACGGCAGCCCACTCCAGTACTCTTGCCTGGAAAATCTCATGGATGGGGGAGCCTGCTGGGCTGCAGTCCATGGGGTCGAAGAGTCGGACACGACTGAGTGACTTCACTTTCACTTTTCACTTTCATGCATTGGAGAAGGCAATGGCAACCCACTCCAGTGTTCTTGCCTGGAGAATCCCAGGGACGGCGGAGCCTGGTGGGCTGCCGTCTATAGGGTCGCACAGAGTCAGACATGACTGAAGCAACTTAGCAGCAGCAGTAGACCCAGAAGACACGGACTCAAGTCCAGACAACAAATATTCAGATGAACGTGAGCAAAGGATTAAACTCTCTGAGTCTCAGTTTCCACATAGTAACAGACATATTATTACATACCTATCTAATGTGCAAGGGAACGTCATCACTGTTACTATAATTAATATAGTATTTGCATTTTTCCATTACTGATAAATTGCATTAATAAAGTTTCCATTATATTAATAAAGTTGATATTTATTGAAAACCATGTGCATTATCTCACATGATTCCCATCATAACCCTACAAATCAAGTACAATTATGACCAAATTATAGGTTAAAAGAGGTTAAGTGGCTCATTTTTAGTAACTGTGATGAATTTACATTAAAGCAGAATTATGTGGACTCTAAAGATAAAGGCTGACCTGTGTTCATAAGATTTTCCCTCAAAGCCATCTGCCTGCCTAGGTCTGGTTGAATGGTCAACGAGCAACTTTCTCATCTAATTAGAACCCGAGTTCCTCTGGGAGCTGCCAGCCCGGCCAGCTGCTGCCAGACTGCAGATTTCCTCGGCATCAAGAGTCCTCCTGTTTGGGCCAAAGGGCCCTGGAGCAGAACTGCCATGGCAACAACACATCACCATGCTTGGAAGATTCCGGCTCGAGACGTCAGACCTAATCCCGCAGCTGGCGGTTTGGTCCCCTCTGGCTTCCAAGCTTTGCACTTGGTGAAGCAGTAAATCAGGCTGCTCAGTAACTGACAAGCCCTTGTGGTTTACTGGTCACTCCCTGGCCTCAGTCACATCTTTGTCAATCTAGAAGATCCCTTTTCCAAGCTCCAGATCCACAGGAAGTGAGGACACAGCACGCAGCATGGCCGGGGTTGCTCCTTGTCAGGGGTCCTCAACTAGGAGCACTGAGCCCAGAGGACATCTTGCAATGTCCGGAGCAATCAGTGGTTGTCAAGACTGGGGTGTGTCCTCCTGACATCAAGGTGCTGGGCACCAGATACTCCCCACCACGGACAGGCTGGCCCCACCGCAGAGCAGGGTCTGGCCCTGATGGTGATGGAGGCAGGTGAGACGCTGGCTTTAGGGTCACCCTGCTCTCCACAACAGCCTTCCCCCTGCAGGCTCCTCCTGACATGTGATGTCACCTCAAGTGCTCACCTGCTAGGTCCCAGGGGGTGTCTTTGGGGTAAACATCCTGGCCTTTGTGGATCGGAGACTTGGACCCTAAAGAAGACTGAGAGCTGAAAAATTGATGATGTTGAACTGTGGTCCTAGAAAAGACTCTGGAGAGTCCCTTGGAAACCAAGAAGATCAAACTCGTCAGTCCTAAAGGAAGTTAGTCCTGAGACTTTGGCCACCTGATGTGAAGAACCAACTCTTTGGAAAAGACCCTGATGCTGGGAAAGACTGAGGGCAGGAGGATAAGGGGACGACAGAGGATGAGATAGTTGGATGGCATCACTGACTCAATGGACATGAGTTTGAGTAAATTCCGGGAACTGGTGATGGACAGGGAAGCCTGCCGTGCTGCAGTCCATGAGGTTGCCAAGAGTTGGACACAACTGAGCAACTGAACAACAACAAATGTAATTGTTAGTCCACTCTGATCCTGCATCTAGAACAGCACCGTCCAGAATAGGCGCTTGATAAATGCTTTAACAAATACATTAAAGAAATACATAAAGAATATACATAAAGAAATACATAAAAAAAATAAAATGCTTTAACAAATACATTGCTTTATGTGTTCCTCTTATGCCAGTAATATTGTGAAGAAATTGATCTGGTTGATAAGTTAACATGTCCAGTCCAGGTATAAGTCAGAAGTCCTAAGATTAAAATGTCGATATTCCTACCCCAAAGGCAGGAGTTTGAACCCTTATGTAAGGCATCATCTTTTTAATTAAAAAAGGAATCTCAAAGGAGTATCATTAAAATGATGAAAACGGATCTTAAAAAGTGAGACTGAGTGAACTCTGCCAAGGATTTCATCAGCTGAGTACCAAGAGACTCAGGATTTCCTCTGCCTCCCACCTGGCCGATTTTGCAGGGACTGTTCATAAATTCACCCATAAGCCACAGTTGTCCCCACACGGTGCTGAAATTATGATTTAAGCATAAGACAGACCCTGCTGCCCTCAGGGAACACACAGTCAAATTGGAGAAACTAAGATAAACATTAGAAGCTTGCCACTAAGGACAGTGTTTTCGTTTTGTTTCCTGTGGATGAAAAATATGGACACTACTTTAAACACTGCATGGGTAGGCTTCCACTAAGCAGAAATAGTGAACGCAACTATGTATTTGAGAAAATTCTTCTTTATAAATGTATTGCTTGCGAAGGTTCAAGAAAATATATCCCAGCCTGTATTATCGTGCACAAAATGAAAAATTGCAAATGGGCATTCATGCATAAATGCCAATTTGTGTCTCTGCTTCTGCATGTAATGATGTTAAGAGAAAATTGTATGGAAGCAATTAAGTCAGCATATTTTCAAAATATTTCTTCCAGACATTTATAAGGAGAATCTACATCTGTCTGAGAAAAGTCATTATACAATGCTAGCAATGAGCTCACTGATAAATGAAGTTCTTGGAAAAGTATTAAACTGTGTTAGTTTGCTTTAGACATGCAAACATTTTGTACAAATCCCAAAACATGGAAAGTTTTGATGCTCAAGCACTGGCACAGAATGCCACTGAAACAGGATATATTCATATTCTCTAAGTCAGGATACAGCACAAAAAAGATGACTCCTTATTTTGAAAAATACTCTCTCTTTATTTTTCTATGTATCTCCTCTTTAAGAAAAAAATATATTTTGAGATGGCTTACAGTAAAACAAGCATGTACTAAGATAGCAAAACAAAAATTTTAATGTAGAGACAATGATAAAATTATTACCTTTTCCCTCTTCTCTCTAAATTTATTGTTAGTTATTCAGAGGTGAGATAATATTTTTAATTAAAAAAAATTGTTGTTAACAAGGGGGTCAGACTCCTACTAAACCTATGAAAATAACAATATTGCCATGAAATAGGAATATAGCTCATCCGCCACTGGGCTGTCAGAAGCCTAGACCCAAGCAGCAATGGACAAGTGACCGGCACGGCGCCCTTTCATGGGGTTCTCTCTTGTCGGTGGTTGAGTGTGGGCGCTTTTAGAAAAGCATCGGAGTAAAGCCAAAATTATCTACAGATGACAGATTTAAAATGACTGGGCTTCACTTATTATTGATAATATTCAAAAGTGTAAGAATATGAAGAGTTCATGACCAGAACAAACAGATCGGGAATGTAGTTGTTCTTGTGGCTTGCAGCATGAGATAATAAAATCAGCCCCAAAGAGTTTCAGACAAAATATCCATCGACATAATGGTTTGCACTATGTTAGAAACACTAGGTGTTTCTAGGTATCACATCTAATATAAAAATGAGTGAAGATAATCTTTACAGAGAAAAACGTCTTCAGACATAACATAATAATCCTGACACACTGTCTAATGAACATGCTAAGAAAACATCAGCAACATCAAGGAAAGACGTTCTGTAGCCTGGAGTAGGTTCCAGTCACCTGAACACTGATCACTGAGGTTAGTGATGCCAATCCCCAGCTGAAAACCACTGGCCAAGAAAATGCCTGCTCCATGTTGAAGAAGTAAAGTTGTGAAAAAAAAACACCAACATTTTAAACAGCAGTAGAAGCTGTGACTGATAGCACCACATTGTGGCTAATTTTCAGTCCAACTGGCCAGGATTCTGGCAAGTGTAAACATTTTGGACATCAGAGCTCTGTTCCCTGGGTTCTCCTGCTGTAGTAGGAGATTCTGAGACATTTGTGTTCAAAACCTTCTACCCACACAAATTTAACCTAAGGAGGGCTGAGCCTCCTTTCTGATTTGACAGTGATCCCCATGAGAGTCGTCGGTAGGAACACACCAAATAAGCCTAATTATTTCCACAAGTCGGGAGAACAAGTCCCTTGTGATCTCCAGAGGCCCTCTGGGAAATCTTAAGACAGCTTTCAGTTCAGTTCAGTTGCTCAGTCGTGTCCAACTCTGCAACCCCATGAACCGCAGCATGCCAGGCCTCCCTGTCCATCACCAACTTCCGGAGCCCACCCAAACCCATGTCCATCGAGTCAGTGATGCCATCCAACCATCTCATCCTCTGTTGTCCCCTTCTCTGCCTGCCCTCAATCTTTCCCAGCATCAGGGTCTTTTCTAAGGAGTCAGTTCTNGTCCTTTTCTATCTTTCAAAGCTTGCTCAAACTCACATCCATCGAGTCAGTGATGCCATCCAACCATCTCATCCTCTGTTGTCCCCTTCTCTGCCTGCCCTCAATCTTTCCCAGCATCAGGGTCTTTTCTAAGGAGTCAGTTCTTCGCATCAGGTGGCCAAAGTATTGGAGTTTCAGCTTCAACATCAGTCCTTCCAATGAACGCTCAGGACTGATCTCCTTTAGGATGGACTGGTTGGATCTCCTTGCAGTCCAAGGGACTCTCAAGAGTCTTCTCCAACACCACAGTTCAAAAACATCAATTCTTCAGCACTCAGCTTTCTTTATAGTCCAATCCTCATATCCATACATGACTACTGGAAAAACCATAGCCTTGACTAGACAGACATTTGTTTGCAAAGTAATGTCTTTGCTTTTTAATATGCTGTCTAGGTTGGTGATAACTTTCTTTCCAAGAAGTAAGCATCTTTTAATTTCATGGCTGTAATCACCGTCTGCAGTGATTTTGGACAGCTTTAGTTACCAACATTAGTATTTACAATTTTATTTGGGGAAAGCAAAGTATCGAAAACTGTCAGGGTTCAATACTGGGTTTCAGCACCAAAAATAGGATCGTGGCTTACTAAGAAGCAATACTTGGTGACATATTTAGCCAAAGTGGCCATAAAAAGTTTTTAAAAAATTACAGCGGTAAGATGAACGTGAAAATCCTTAACTCTTTCATAAGTGAGTAACCTGTATTTTTTTACATAATAAATGACACAATACAGTCAGTATAAGCCATAGAAGATTATTCTGGTCAGACACAGACTTTAATATCTAGGTGGTTTACACAGGAGGTAAAGAATAACCTTGCACAACCTCATGTTAAGCGCAAAGTAATAATACTATTATTGTCATTTTAAAAGATAGAAAACTAAGTTCTAGTTTTACATCAATATAATATTTAATATTAGATTTTTAATAGTGTATTTGCCAATAAATCTTACAGTTAAACTTGTCAACCTTAGCCAGCTTTGAGTACAACAAATAAAATTCCCTTCTAATGAAACTTCCTAAAGTTTCTATATAACAATACATCCTTTAAAGTAAAATTTTTCAAAATGACAAAATGAGCACATTTACTAACAGGCCCAAATATATATGTTTACAACCTCTCTGAGAATATCAAACTAAGAAGTAAAAGTACATAGACTTAAATTATGGTTAATAATCAATATTTCAGCGTTCTGTTTTACTTATAAGTGATCTGTGCATCTAAAGAATATCTGTTAATTAATAATTTAATACCAGTTCATTTTTAAGTTACAGTTTTTTTTTTTAATTAGGACATTCTCCTCAAGTTACTGTAATTACTATGAAATAAAGTTTGTCAGAATAATGAATCAACTTTGGTTAAGTGTAGTTTTGCATTTTCCATAAACATTTATTAGAAGCAAAGCTGGGTTATTTAGCAAGTCCTATATAGGTATAGAAAGAACATATCGAAGTAGAATCAAAATGTACACTTACATTGTACCTGACACTGATAACTCAGAGAACACACAATTTGTTTTTATTAAAACAATTGCAAACTAGCCTTATTTGCCAAAGACCTGTTAACTTGAATTATTAAAACATGCTCAAATTATTTTTAAAAGAATAACTTTTTTCACACTGAAAGCCTTATATTTTCAGTTTCTTTAATTCCTAGGATTTTTAGCAGATTAATTTGTATAAGCACTTGTATGCAATTTAATCAGGATAGAGTTTAATTAAGAGACTTTATACTCTACTTTGGTAAAATTTTCTTTACTAGTGGCTCAGATGGTAAAAAATCTTCCTGCAATGCAGAGCCCTGAGTTTGATCCCTGGGTTGGGAAGATCCCCTGGAGAAGGGAAAGGTAATCCACTCCAGTATTCTTGCCGGCAGAATCCCACGGACAGAGGGGCCTGGTGGTTTACAGTTCATGAGGTCACAGAGTCAGACACCACCGAGCAACTAAAACTTTTCAGAGAGTAGGGAAATACCGATTCACACACATGAAAAATAAAGGCTTTCCTGAATTAGACTTACAGATCTATAGACACAGAGGGAAAGCTGACAGCTTTAACCCTAAAACTGCAGCCACGGATCAAGCAAAAACACAGAACACACAAAATTGATCACTTACTGTTGGGCATGAAGTTCTTAACTGATCTGGGCACAAAATAGACCAAGAGATCACCAAACAGTCAGATCACAAAACCAGAAGGATTCAGCAACCACAGTCAAGGAAGTACTCAAAGGTCCAAGCTCAAACCGACGTCAGGCTCTGGATGGTGCAGGGTCCCGAGCGCAGGACCAGGAGTAAAACTGACCATCACCGGGCGTCCCAGCAGGAACGGAGCACAGAGGACCCGAGAGCCTTGGTATCCGGAGGAGAAAACGCAGATGCGAGACAAGGTCAGACCCATTCACGTCAAGGCTCCAGCTGATTGAGGCGACGGTTTTACTCAAGCTGCTCTGAGAGGTGCACTAATGAGCAAAGTTCTAGCCGGAGGAGGGAAACCCGGGGTTTCCAGAAAGACGAGAATCTCGGGGGAGGAGGAGGAAGCTGGTCTGGCCTCAGGATGTGTGCTTGGCCATTTCCCAGGATGCACCGCGTGGGAAAACGGGCTCAGGCGAAGCTCAACATCGTCCGCGGGAAGAAAGCAACTCGATCAGGGCGTGTGGACAAAAAACCAACCAGTCCATCAAGGAAAGAAATGGAAGATTTCATTCTGGCCAAGTTGAGGCTTATAACCTAGGGCCAGCAGCATCTCAGAAGCTCTGAGAACCATTCAGCCCACGAGAAGTCAAGACACAGTTAAATTTGGGGGGACAGACGCTGGATGGGAAGTGATGTGTTACTGAGAGTTCACATCATTCAAATCTAAGTGTCTCCCTGGTGGATCAGCGTCACCCCTCACAAGATCAAGAAGGCACATTCTCCTTAAGGAGGTGTCTTGTTGATGCTAGGAAAATGCTGCGCTCATGGTTGAGCAGGTATTTCTGCTGATGGGGGGGTCAGGTCCACGCACAAGGCAGGCACACAACACATAGCACGGGGGAGAGAGGAGGCAGGAGGCCAGAGAAGAGATCTATGTTTAAACTTTACTTGTTCCGCCATAAAATGTTAATTTTCTTTCACAACTGGTACAGCAATCAAATCTGTACCTGCTAACAGTAGTCCAGGGAAGTGAAGGCTCACACGGAGCTGAACGGGTCTTTTCTGATTTTGTTACTGAACTCAAGTTTACGTGCGCAACACACAGTGAGGCCAAACAAACCAAAATGTCAGTGTTGGGAGCAGAGGGAGGTCTGTTGCAGGGCCAAGAAAGGGGAGTGGCGGCATGTGCTCCCACACTTGGGAGCTCCCTGGTGGTTTTGTCCGGCGAGAAGCTTCTATAAGCAAAATTGCAGGGCGGGGGTGGCAGGCTGCAAGGTGTGAGTTTGTTCTGATTGGCTGGTGGGATAACAGAGCATCCCAAGACACCTGCTGTGCTCAGCCTGAATCTACCTTCCTCCACTTGGGGGAGGCCTTAGTTCCTGCAGGAGAATCCAGAGATACTGTCTCAGTATTCCTTCAAGAGGAACCAGGATCCTGCCCCACGGTTGCACTGCTGCTGCTGCTGCTAAGTCGCTTCAGTCGTGTCTGACTTTGTGCGACCCCGTAGATGGCAGCCCACCAGGCTCCCCCGTCCCTGGGATTCTCCAGGCAAGAACACTGGAGGGGGTTGCCATTTCCTTCTCCAATGCATGAAAATGAAAAGTGAAAGGGAAGTTGCCCAGTCATGTCTGACTCTGCGACCCCGTGGACTGCAGCCCACCAGGCTCCTCCATCCATGAGATTTTCCATTCAAGACGGCTGCATTACTGCTTCTTGATTGCTTCTCCTTTCTTTCTTCATTCTCTCCCCTTTCTGTTAAGAAACTGTTTTCATCTGCCTTTTGGAACTGGGGGAAGGTCTCTGGAGGCTGAATGAAGCCCATTTCCTCCCAATAAAGAACGGGGGACACAGAAAACATTTGTACCCTGGAACCCCACAAGTTTCAAGACCAGGTTTGCTTCCAAGGTGGGAATAAAATCCCCTCTAACTACCAATTTTACATAATGATTGGTAAATAAGTTTTTCCTTCCGCCTTTCAAAGTCTAGGAAGTGGGATCTGTACTGTCTGCGTGCGTGCTAAGTCGCTTCAGTTGTGTCCAACCCTGCAACCCCACGGACTATAGTCCGCCAGGCTCCTCTGCCCATGGGATTCTCCAGCCAAGAATACTGGAGTGGGATGCCATGCCCTCCTCCAGGGGATCTTCCCCACCCAGGGATCGAAACTGTGTCTCATGTCGCCTACACTGACAAGAGGGTCCTTTACCACTGGCACCACCTGGGAAGCCGCATACCGTTTCTATGTATTTTGAATATTTATTTGCAAAGAAATTAAAACTTTCAGCCGATAATCACCATTTATAAATAAGATTCAAATTTTTGTCTGCTGCTGCTAAGTTGCTTCAGTCGTGTCCGACTCTGCAACCCCATAGACGGCAGCCCACCAGGCTCCTCTTTCCCTGGGATTCTCCAGGCAAGAACACCAGAGTGGGTTGCATTTCCTTCTCCAATGCATGAAAGTGAAAAGTGAAATTGAAGCTGCTCAGTCATGTCCGACTCTTCGAGACCCCATAGACTGCAGCCCACCAGGCTCCTCCGCCCATGGGATTCTCCAGGCAAGAGTCAGTCGGACATGACTGAGCAGCCTCACTAGTCTCGTGCAAAGAAAACTGGCCTTGTGTCATGACTTTCACCATCTTCTCAAGTTCATACTATTCATATTCTTCAATTTTTAATCATTTATTCTGGCCAAAGTGCTGGGGAACAGCCAACAATTCACACAACACATTATCTGAATGCGTCCTTTTCTGTCTTGTTTGGATGGGACTTACTTTCTGTTGTTAGTATTATTTCTGAGCAAGGAACATGTTAAAAATGCACCCAAAAGCCCGTAATATGATTCATAATCCTGCGGGTTTCTTACTTTATAAGGAGTCATAGGATTAAAGAAAGTCATTTCGTAACATTTAAATTTGCATTTTAAAAAGGTTTGCCTGAAAAGAGGAAGCATTTTCTCACACAACAGTAATTACACAACAAAAAAAGAAAGTGGTAATCACAATGCCTTGCGTTTAAACACCGCTTTCTTCAGAATTGTAAAGTCATAGGGCTTTCGAGCTGAGAAGGACCTTGCAGAGAGAAAAATCAAGTTCCACCTACCACTTATATGATAGGAAATTGAGGGCTAGAAAAAATTAAGTGACTTTTACTGGTTAACTTTGCCAGATAATGGTGGGGACCGCCTAAGATAAATGAACTTCTGCAAGTCTTTTCTCGAAGAGTCGTATAATTATGCTGTGAATATTATTACCTTAATTCTGAGTGACAAAGGAAATAAGTTAGAAATAATGACTATAATGGCATACAAGTTACAGAGTAGCAAAAGGAGAATTTGGAATTCTTGCCTCTTTTCTAAATGCTGGGACTGATCCCCACTTGCAGTACTGAGCTGCACTGATCAGTTTTGTCCAAATTTACCTTTTGATTTTCTACGCCCTTACTCTCCATGTCATCCTTCCCTTGAGGATGCACAGATGTGAGGACAGTGTGTGTGTGTCTTTATTAATCACGATTTGGGAGACAGTATGAGAATATGGAATCAAAGACTGTCTATACGTGTCTCTGTGGAGCCCTATACCAAGGTCACAGGTGTGGAGCCCTGCACCGAGGTCACAGGACAAAAATCTCTGGAACTGACCAAGCCCCATAGCAACTGTTCCCATGAGCCTCCTGATTTAAACAGGCAAGTTCCCTGACTGCATATTAGGTAAAATATCCGCCCTATGTATGGCGTCCTAATCAATCACCTAATGCTCCCCTTCCAGTAGGAATTTTCTCATCTTGAGGCTATAAAAATTGGCTACTGGCCCTTTAACGGAGTCGGCTCCCCCTTGAGCCTGCCCAATATTCTAACAGCATCTCCCACTCTAATAAACTTCATTCTCTCATTCTGCCTCATGTCTGGAAACTTCAGACCCATGCACAGACCACGACAGTCTCCACGTTATAGCGATGCTTCCTTTAAAATTCAGGAATCCTCATTGGAGGACACTAGTAAACCCATCTAGCAGCAAAGGCTTAAGTAGGGGTCAAATATACAGAAACATCTGCAATCAATCTTCATGTTCAAATCCCTTGCCTTCTTGTTTCATTTTGAGAGACTGGGTAACAGACAATAACTATGGGATATGTGTTTCCCAAGTAGCTAGAACTTTTTAGAATCAGAAGGAAGATCACTGGGGAGATTATTCTGAAGGAACCAAGCTGGATAGAGGCTTCCCTGGTGGCTCAGATGGTAAAGAATCTGCCTGTAATGCAGGAGAACCAAGTTCAATCCTTGGGTCGGAAAGATCCCCTGGAGAAGGGAATGGTAACCGGCTCCAGTATTCTTGCCTGGAGAATTCAGCACATAGGAGCCTGGTAGGCTACAGCCCATGGGTTCGCAAAAGAGCTGGACACAACTGAGTGACTAAGCACACATCCACACACAGCTGGATATGGGCTTCCCAGGCGATGCAGCAGTAAAGAGCCCACCCGCCAGTGCAGGAGACATGAGACACAGTTTTGATCCATGAGTCAGGGAAAATTCCCTGGAGAAGGAAACAACAGTGTACTCCAGTGTTTTTGCCTGGAAAATTCCATGGACAGAGAAGTCTGGCGGGCAACAGTCCATGGGGTCACAAAAGAGTTGGACATGACTGAGCAGGCACCCACAAACAAAGCTGAATATGCCTGGGCATTCAGAAAGCAGACTTCCAAAAAGGAATGGGAAGGCCCCAGGTTCCAGTCTCACAGAGGTCCTGCTGAGTCTCAAATGTCCTGAGACTTAGAAACTAGCACAACTTGAAAAACAGGTAAAAGTCATAAAATACTTCTGGTTTGAAGAGTATATTAATTTTTAAAAAATTATGTCCGCCTCCTCCTCCAGGAAAGTGTGAGCTGCCCATTCGTGTCCAACTCTTTGTGACCCCTTGGACTGTAGCCCTCCAGGCTCCTCTGTCTGTGGGATTTCCCAGGCAAGAGTACAGGAATGGGTTGCCATGCCCTCCTCCAGGGGATCTTCCCTACCTATGGATCAAACTAAACACCAGAAAAAATGGTGTCCCCCCACAATAACAAAGGCAAAGGCTGATAGGTGGGCCAAGGTGTCCCTCATGCAGCCTGGGACAAATTNAAGCTCTGGCCTCAAGCTGGCTCCAAGAAGATAGAGAGGGAGGTGTCCTTGTTCTCTTACGAGCTCATCTGGAGACACACCATGCGCCCCCAACACTCTACCCCGCCCCTACATTCACCAGCTCCCACTGAGGCCTGAAAACACCGCTGTTCACCTCCAAGAGGTAGCTCATGTTGGTGTGCTAAGTCTCTTCAGTCGTGTCTGAATCTTTGCAATCCCACGACTGTAGCCCACCAGGCTCCTCAGTCCACAGGATTCTCTAGGCAAGAAGTGGGTTGCCATGCCCTCCTCCAGGGGATCTTCCCCACCCAGGGATCAAACCCTGGGTGTTTGATCCCTTTGATGTCTCTTAAGTATCCTGCATTGGCAGGTGGGTTCTTTACCACTAGCGCCACCTGGCAAGCCTCAGGCCTTCTCACGGAGAATGCAACATGAAAAGCTGCACACAAGATGGATAGAGCTGCCCCCACCTGTGTGCTGGTAAAAGCTACCTTCTGGCTGAGGTCTGACCTTCCTTGCCAAGGGCAGAGTATCTGCAGGGAGGAGACGGCTGCTCTCTCTGGCTTTGACCGCGGGGGACTCCCCTCCTCCCAGACTCTGGGAAGAAACTATAACAAATGATAACACTGGATGTCTGCAGATCCCAAAGCCAGCAGAGGCCACGAGAGTATCAGCAGGGCCATGCTCTCAGCAGAAGCCCAACACTCATCTGTTGGATGGCATCCGTGCAAGAGTGCGTGCCTTTGGCGGATCGTTGGAGTTTTTAAAGGAAAACACGGGCACACATCACACCCCTGTCTTTAGATGAACGCAAGCTAAGAGTAAAGGAAGGAGCTGTCGCCCTAGAGGCTGGGCACTCGCTGGCACCTGGCACGTGGTGGGCATCTGAGCCTCCGCATCTCAGAACCGAGGCCAACCCGTGACTCTCCGGTCAGCCCCTCCTTGTCACGGAGGCGACTGCACGTGGTCTGGAGGCTGCCCTCACGGGCTCAGTGGCGCACAGCAGACCACCTCATTCCCTGGGCTGGCGGGGCCTCTTACCTCTGGCCCACGGCCACACTGGGTGGGTCACTCCTGTAACACACCTGCTCACTCCAAATCCCNTTCCACCACCCTGGCTGGGAGGCTGTCAAGGAACTCACGTGGGAGCCGAGAGGTTCATACCCTTGTTTGAAACACGTCTCCTGCCTAGATGACAGACTTAAACATAAAATTATAAAACTTTTAGGAAAAAATAAAATATTTGGCATCTAGGGTTAAGCAAAAAGCTCGGAGACTGACACAAGGAGCAGCATCAATGGAAGGAAAATGTGATAAACTGGCAATTTCACCAAAGTTTAAAACTTTTGCAAAAGACCTCAAGCAGAGGGTGAGAAGACAACTGACTAGGCAAGCGGCTGTCCTGGCAAACCAAGCATCCGATGTAGGACCAGCATCCAGCATCCTACAGAGCTGGGCTGACTCTAAGATCAGGAGGATGTTTCTAAACAACAGGATGGAACTGATACCTATACAAGCCTCATCTTTCATAACTGTTACCTTGGGAAATTATACAAACCTTGAGAAGTTACATGCTTGGAGCAGGGCTCAAAACATTTTGAAGCTCCTCTTTGAGAATTGCCTTCAAAAACAGCTAACCATAAAGTCATGTCGTTTCTCACAGAGAACGTCAGCAATTCATCAACCTTACCTGTCCCGCAGGATTTCCCTAGTGGTCCAGTGGTTAAGCACTTGCTTTGCAGTGTCAGGGACTCAGGCTTGATCCCCGGCCAGGAACTAAGATCCCACGTGCTGCAAGGCACCCAAGCCTGCATGCCACAGCCGGAGAGAAGCCAGAGAACTGCAACAAAAGATGCCGCCTGCTGCAGACCCCATGGTCTGCGACTGAGAACTGATGCAGCCAAATAAATAGATATATTTTAAAAAATTTTACCTGGATCTCAAAAGACACTGACAAGAACAGCCAGAGATTAGATATCACAGCAAACATATTGAAAAGAGTGAAACTCTCCACACAATAAAAAGAGCTATTTTTCTCTAACTCATATCACACATAGATAATTTCCCTAAGGAAGAATTTCTAAAAAGCATTAAGAAAAAGACCAATAAATTCATATGAAAAGAGTGTGGTTAGAGAACATGAACAGATAATACATGTCAAAGGAATTACTAGTGTGAAAAGAAGCTCAACTCACAGATAATGAAAGGTGCCCTGAGAACTCGCTTTCTCCTCTCAGCTCTGCACGTCAGAAGCTTGGTGACACAGGCGGGCGGATTCTGACATAGGCACCTTGGCAAGATTGATCAATATAATGTAGGTACTGATGATTTGTGGGTTTCCCTTGTGGCTCAGCATTAAAGAATCCACCTGCAGTGCAGGAGACGCAGGTTCGATCCCTGAGTAGGGAAGATTCCCTTGGAGGAAGGCATGGTAACCCGCTCCAGTATTCCAGCCTGGAAAATCCCATAAACAGAGGAGCCTGGCTCACTACAGTCCATCGGGTTGCAAAGAGGCAGACACAACTGAAGTGACATAGCACACATAGACACACGAACACACTGTCAGCAAACCGGCCTGGGACACAGAGATCAGGGAGAGCCCAGGGAGAGGCGGCTGACCCAGGCCGTGGCAGCATGTGTAAACAGCAAGCAGCTTACAAGGCTGGTCTGTACGCCCACCCTGTGGAGTCTCCAAGTTCATCCAGAGGCCTCAGGGGGTCCAGGCCTGGACTCAGTGACCAGGCCTGAAAGTGATCTCTACCCCACATCACTCTCCAAGGCTGCCTCCCTGATCGGGGTCCTCTGGGTGGGCCCTGAGGCCAGAACCTGCTTCCCGGGGACAGGGGAGGGGTGAGGAGGCTGAGGAGCCTGGGATTGCCTGGGGCAGCTGGCGGGTCAGCCTGCAGGCGCAGCCTATCTTTGACGTGATGACCTCTCACACACACCCCTAACCCAACAGCCACCCCACGGATCCATTTCAACGTGTGCCAGGGATCCGGGGGTAAGGTATTCTGGCACAACTTGTTTCTGTGAAACAAGAAACCTGTTTCTTGTGAAAATCCAACTTTTCATGATTTTTCTGTCCGCATTACAGATTTAGTACTGTGGGCAACACATTCTCACAAATCACTTTCCAAATATAAAACTACTAAAATTTAACTCAAATATGTTGTATTATTTCATTCAAAAAACATTAACTGAATGCTTGCAAAATGCTATCATGAAATTAATGTTCTTTATCTACTCTCCCAAAAATGACAAGTGTAGAAAGAGAAATATCAATCAATAAATAAGACTAACAAAAAATTCCAAGTAATAGTGCAACCTTATACTAGTCCTAGTAATGTAAATATTTTCCCACTCTTTNTGTACTCTGCATAAAAGTTAAATAAGCAGGGTGACAGTATACAGCCTTGACATACTCCTTTCCCAATTTGGAACCAATCTGTTGCTCCATGTCTGGTTCCAATTGTTACTTCTTGACCTTGAAGTGAAAATATCTCCTGCCATATTAATAAACAAGAAATGTCACAGCCATCAGCTATTTCTGTCCTCCAAATGTGACTGTGGGCTCCCAAAAATGCAATCCAGAGGATGCTGCTAACCCCCACAGTGATTGCTGAGGAGCTGGGGGAATGCAGGTCACTACACCTGACAGTCCTCAAGCTGAGCAAGGAGAGAGGACTGGTCCCAGATAGCTGAGGTGCATTTGAAAGGAGCAAATTCAGTGAGCCCAGAGGCTTGCATCTTCCCATGCACAGAATGCTAAATTCCTTAATTTGGTATCCGATCTTTGATGTTCAGACTGCCTGCTCCCTTTATTGCAAACTTGCATATAGCCTGACTCTCTCTCCTGCCTTCTTGGAGCAGTTTTCTCAGGGCTACTGAGACACTGTCTCCCGGGCTCAGAGTCCTAAACATTCCCACCAAATAAAGTAACTCTCTACTTTCAGGTTGTAACTATACTTTTAGCAGACACCAACTAGCATCACGAACTTTAAGAGGTGGCAGAGTTGAAAGCCAGAAGGAACCCTCATTCGGTAAATTCTCCTGGATTCCATTTATCTTGCACAACTGAGCCAGAAGCTCCAAATACAACATCTTTTCCCCATAACTGGTGGGGTGGCACACGTTTTATAAAACATGCCCAGAAGCAGTGGTTTTCCCTGGAGGCTGATGGGGCATCTAACATGTCTCGTAAGCCCTAGCCCCTAGTCACTTGGTCTCTGAAGACTGAGGTCGTAGGAACACTAGACCCTGGGTCCAGGGAGACACAGAGACATGTGGAGGAGGAGGGGCCGACAGGAGGGGTTGGGACCTTGTTTTTCATCAGGGCTTTACCTGCCAGGACCCCAGAGCTGTCAGGGGCAGGTGCCCAGGAGTAATGGGGCCAAACTCCCTCCTGATCGCAGAGAGGCAGCTCTGAGCAGTGGGTGAGGTGAGATCTTAATTCCCTGCCCAGGAATTGAACCTGGGAAGCCTGGGTGAAAGCCGAGATTCTGACCTCCAGACCAGCAAGGGCTAGAGGCTAGCTTGCCCGCAGTGACAAATGCAAATTTCACGGAGGCAAAAGCTATAAATGCAAGTACAGTTTATTATCAGAGACCCAGCCAAACAACAAGCAGAAGCGCACACATTTTGTTTAGATGAGACAGCGGCAAGGCAGAGACGACACTTGGAGAGGAAGGGCGTAGGTGTGCTCCTCACCTCCCCAGTGCGGAGGGGCACAGAGAAGAGGCGGTTAGGTCATTCACATTCATCAGTTCTTCCAGGTCTTTGTTGACCTTTTGCCAATTATTTGGTGTCTTTTTCCACACCTGGCCTAACCTGGAACCCTCCCCAAGATGTGTGCACACAGTTTTTCAAAGATGGGTTCCAGCCCAGAGGCCTGTGGGATCAAGTTTGGAGTGGTGCTCCCTCCATCTTGACCCCTAAGGAGCTTTCCTGCGCATGTGAGATGTCTCTGCTGCCCCAGTGATGGGAGATACAGGACCTCCCGATCCTTGTCTCAAAGCTTAGCCTCTCTCTGTTCCTACCATGCTGTTATTCAGTCGTTCAGTCGTGTCTGACTCTAACCCCGTGGACTGCAGCACGCCACGCTTCCCTGTCCTTCACCATCTCCTGAAGCTTGCTCAAACTCATGTCCGTTGATTCGGTGATGCCATCCAGCAGTCTCATCCTCTGTCATCCCTTTCTCCTCCTGCCCTCAATCTCTTCCATCATCCTACCACTGTTATCTTCAAAGCATCCTCAGGAGACAAAGTGTGGCTCTTTACCCTGTTCCTGTTACTTCCTTTTCAATGAGCAGACAGGAGGCTGTTTGTAAATACCTATCTAGAACCCACCTAGCCCATTTCCGGAAATGCAGACAGGAGGCTAGCTGTAACTGTCAAGCCTGAAGCCCGTCTTTTCTTGCCCCTGGAGATGTGAGAACCCCCTGTGAGCGCCTGGCCCGCGTCTGTCTCTGGCCTCACTCCTGCCTGCGCCTCACTGCACATTCCTGGTCAGTGCTCTGTTTCTAACAAAGTAGAAGTTGCTCGGTCGTGTCTGACTCTCTGTGACCCCACAGACTATACAGTCCATGGAATTCTCCAGGACGGGGTTGCCTTTCCCTTCTCCAGGGGATCTTCCCAATCCAGGGATCGAACCCAGGTCTCCCACATTGCAGGCGGATTCCTTACCGCTGAGCCACAGGGAAGCCCTTCTTAAAAAGGGCTGCCAAATTTTATAGGCTTTGGGTCCCATCAACCTTGGGGACACCCTTGTGCCCATAAGCACAAAAGAAAGTTAAAGTGTAGATGTTAATTTTAGAAGCTTACTGTCTTTGGTTGGTGGTGGTTTAGTCGATCAGTCGTGTCCGACTCTGCGACCCTGTAAACTAGCCCACCAGGTTCCTCTGTCTATGGGATTTCCCAGGGAGCAATATTGGAATGGGTTGTCATTGCTTTCTCCAAAGGATCTTCCCAACCCAGAGATTGAAACTGCATCTCATGCTTTGCAGGCAGTCTCCTGAATTACAAGCGGATCCTTGACTAGTTGAGTCAGCATGGAAGCCAAGAAACACTTTCAAATGTGAACATAGACAACAAGGGATCCTTCTTTCTGGACGATTCCAACCAGTGTTCAAGTATGCCGTCCATTCTCTCATCCTAAAATATGACCCTTTCTTTCTTCCCCTTTACACAAACTCCCAGAGGGAGTGCCAGCCCCCACTGTGGTCAGGCTGTCAGCGCTGGGTTTGGGGAAGGTGCAGCGACCCTCTCCCTGCCCTTAAGGCCTATCCCCCAGGCAGTTCTCCGCCACCCCTTCTGTAGAGTCCCCGCCCAGACATCCTTCCCACCCCTGGCGGGTCCCTGCTCAGCCTGGTCTTCGTCCTGGTGGGGTAAGTCCTCAGATCCATTGTTCTCCAGCTTATTCCCCAAGTGACCTCAGTCAGCCAGTCTTCAGATTCATGAGGCACCCATAGAAGAGACAACCCCCCCAAAACCGTATTTCTCATCCTGATGCTGCCTCAAACACAAGCACCCACACCTGCTTGGACACCTAAGAAGGATGACCGAAAGACAGTGTCTGACCTCCCCTTCGTTGGGGCGACATCACCCTTCCCGCTGCTCAGACCAGTCATCCTGGCCCTCCACATGCCCCTCACGCACAGTGAGGCCAGACAAACCGAAGCATTGGAGTTTGGAGCGGAGACAGGGTTACTGCAGGGTCATGCAAGGAGATGGGTGGCTCAAGCCCTAAAGAACCTCCAGCTCCCCAAGTGTTTCAGCAAAGCATTTTTAAAAGCCACTAAAGTGTGAGGGGTTTNGCACAGTGAGGCCAGACAAACCGAAGCATTGGAGTTTGGAGCGGAGACAGGGTTACTGCAGGGTCATGCAAGGAGATGGGTGGCTCAAGCCCTAAAGAACCTCCAGCTCCCCAAGTGTTTCAGCAAAGCATTTTTAAAAGCCACTCCAGTGTGAGGGGCGGGGGAGGGGAGGGGAAGGGAGGTGTGGTCTCAGGGTTTGTGATCGCATAGGCACAAACCTCTGCTTGGCTGATGGTGAGGGAGCAGGGTGTGGTCACACGGGTTGAGCTCAGTCCTCAGGCTCCAGGAGGCCTGGGGCTATGTGCTCACTGAGGGGTTTTCACATCTGGGAAACCGCTCAGGAGATGTGCATCAGATATTATTATCGGCCCTCGGAGAGGAGCTGAACAGAGGCCGTAGGGGAGGGTCTGACCCCGGAAGGCCCACCAGATCCTGCTCCTCCCTTGCCCTCACCCCACTGCCTTTCAGCCTGTCCCTGCTCTGCCTGAAGGAACACCCCGCACCCAGCATCTCTCAGCACCAGCCAGTCTCCACCCTGGACCACCGCACTGGTTTCTAACTGGCTTCCTGCTTCTGCTTCTCCCCACTCCAGTCTCCCTCCAAACGTCATCTCCCAGCGTGGCCACAGCGGATGGTAAGGCCCTCTGAGTGCCCGCCCCCCCCCCCCCCCCTGTCTATCTCTAACCTGTTTCCTAACACGCTCCCCCTATCCTCCTCCTTCCTGCACAGTGGCTCCCACGGTTCCCTGAACACACAGGCATCCGGCCACCCCAGGGCCTTTGCACTTGCCACTGAGCGTCCTGGAAGGCACACCCCCTCCCCCGATGGGCACAGCGGCTCCTTTCCTTCCATGTTGAACTACACGCCTTCCCCTCCAACACTTGCCACCCTGGTCCCCGCCTCCCCACCCTGTCACCCTTACCCGTACTTCCTGTCTCCTTCTGTGCCTGCTCCCACTGGCTGTTATTAACTGAGACAGAGGCAAGGCCTTATCTCCAGGCAGACCTCCTGCCTGCAGTCTTTCTGTCTGGCTCCCCACCCATCCTGGCACACACACAGCAGTGGATGACAGGCACCAAGGAGACGAGTCCTCGCAGGGGGATTGGGGCGGGGGGGAGCTGGCACTGTGCAGGGGATCCGGGAGCTCCACTGAGTCCCCACAGCCAGCAGCTGGATCAGGGAGGATGAGGGCGGAGGCTGCGCCCCGGAGCTGGAGAACGTGGCTGTTATCTGGGCCATCCAGACCCCTGCATGCAGCCTGACCTCCCTGCTGTCCCCATCAGACCTGCACATCATCTGCCGCCCCTCATCTTGGTCAGCATCCTCCAGCCACCCTGCCAGAGGTCTGAGTGTCCCCGGGAGCCCTCCTCTTCCTCAGCACCCCTCCCTGTCTTCCCAGTCCAATGGGCACTGCCTGCCTTCTGCGGTCAGCAAAGAGGGAAGCACGTGGGGTCTGCAACTTCCGAATTCTGACTCCAGCCCTTTCGACAAAGGCAGCAAATATTAATCAGGGGACCACCAGCCGGGCATCCCTCCAAGTGCTTGACAGGCAGGCAGTCATTCGTCCTAACAGAGGTCCAGGTCAAGTGCCCCACCACGTCCACTCCAGCTGGTGCCTCGGGCCGCCAAGAATGTGGGGGCTGCGGGGATGGGGGTCTCATCCCAGAGCTGCCGTGAGGACCGGGGCTAAGGCAGGAGTTCCCTGCGTGTCGCCGGCAGCAGGTGATGCCGCTGCCACCAGGACCCGCCTCCGCTCCAGGGCAGTCTGCATTGTCCTCTCGGGCTCGGGGCGAACACGTGGCACACGTGCATGTTCGGCAAACGCTGCCCCGTCCTGGCTCCTCCGTTCTCACCCCCTCTGTCAGGCCAAGCCCTAGAGCCACCAGGCAGCTCCCTTCAGAAAGCCCCCCAGACCCCCACCGCCCTGCCTCCTCTGGGGGTGCTGCCCTCCTCAGGCGCTCAGCCCCTCTGATCTCCTCCTTCGTCTGGCTTTAAGGACACAGCTGATTTAAGTGCATCGTAAATAGTCCTGAAAACGTAAAAGCGAATGAAGGGGTGAAACACTTGATCCATAACTGTTGCTCAGTGAGACGCTGGCCTTCCTGGAGAAGGAGCCCATGCTCATCTCCTAGTGGCGAAGTAAGCTGCAGGCTGGCCGGTGGCCCCCACCCCTCACCCCTCATCACCCCGGGGCCCCGCCTTCCGTCTGTCATTCTGACCAGCCTTCCAGGCACCACCGAGGCACCCGACTTCCCAACCCAGTGGAGCAAGGCCACAGTGTCTCCGTGCTCCCCGATTCGGGGTCAGGAGTTTGGAGAGCACACGGGGAGGATGGCTGCCTCCTGCTCCTTGAGGCCTGGGAGCTCGACCACGGGGACCCAGAGGCCAAGGAGATCCAGGCTGGTTCCCTGCTGAAGGCGCTGGCGTGTCACTGGGCTGCCCTCGCAGGACAGGGGCTGGGCTCCAAGAACACTGGCCCGGGAGAGGGGTGCACATGGGTTCAGCATTGCTGGGACCTCACCGCAGAGGTGCGGAGCCTGACTCCTAGGGCAGGACATCACAGGGGTGCACCAGGGTCAAGGGCAGGGCCACACATCCCCTCTTCTCCATGGCACTGGCAATAAAGTCACAATGGAAGGAGAACGTGGGTTTTGTGGGTTTGCAATGGCTGGGGGCCATCTGTGGAAAATACACCTGCCACACGGACACACAGCTCATAAAGCATCTCCCTGTCAGTGCACATGGTGTTGAAAACACGCCATTCAAGGTTGAGATCTCACCGGAGAACAGAAACTCTAGAAGCAATTAGAGTGGGAGGATGATACCTATTGTGTGTGTACACATTTCCTTCAAAAATACGCTGAATCCAGAATATCCTTCTGTAGTTCCAGAGTCACTGGGTCTTATGGAAAGCAGTTTGCTTTTATTTTTATTAATAAAATTAAGGAGCTATACTTAAAGAAAAATTCTAGATACATATGTATATATACGCACATCTTTCGTATAAATACAAAAGCAACAAATTGATGGTAGAAAAAGGCATGAAAGATGCTTTTTGTTTGTTTTTTCCCACACAACCAAAGTTGTACAAATCTCCTTGCCTTTTTTTTTCTTGGATAAAAAGAAGTGAAGTGACAGGTGGCTTGTGTGTGTGTGTGTGTGTGTGCATGTAGTCAAGAGATCTCTCTCAAATATTTTCCTTGTTTATATAACTTTTTATGTTACACGTTATGGAATTCATGCACCTAATTTTCTGGCACTCACATCTACCGTGGAGTCTGTTCGGTTATTAACTGGAATTTACGGCAGAACCATCAAGCCTCAATAGTGTACAAGTAGATATCTACTTTGTGGGTATCGCCAGCAACTATTCATTACAAACCAGAAATGAAAGTGATTCTAGGCCTAAGCAAAAACATAACTCCAAAGATACACCTGTTGATGAAGGGATTTATTTAAAAAAAAAAACAACAACAAACTCATGCAGTCTGGTCTCCTGGACATTATTTAGATTAATTTCCTGACTTCCTTCAGTTTGGGTAATTTGGAGATTTAACTGGACTGAATAAAAATGTACTGAGTGTGTACCATGCAGGAAACTTTGTGCTCCCTGCTCCAACATGAGATGCGGAAGGCTCCTTCCTCTCATTATATGAAAAGCAGTGGGGGAATATGTGGAGTGGTCATATAACTTGCTCAGAAATACCAGAGACAATGACGTTTGGATAGTTTATCCTTTACCTGTCAAAAGACCCATTTCAATTTTATTGAAATTAATAACATAAACCTCTGTCACTGTGCTCACAGACACAAGACCATCTTCATGTGAAGTGTGACCCCACAGCCCCAAGGGGAAGCGCTCCCCTCTGCCTCCTTCATGCTCCACCAGCACGAAGGGCCCTCCAAACACCCATTCATCACTTTACACTGCCCTTGAAGTTCCCATGAATCAGGGGGCATTACATCCCCAAATACATGCATGGTGGGATTTTCTAAACACTGTAAGGACAGTGTTAACTGGAACTTGGCAGGACTGCCATTTGCAGAGATGGCTGCTGGCGTCTGTGAAGTTTCTACAAGCAGGAAGCAGGGCAAACATTGCTGTTTCACTGTGGCCTGGACTCCCCGGTGTTCAGCCTTCACTGACCTCTGCAGGTCAGAGGGCCGTCCTCCTGTTTCCTGGCCACCCCAGGAAGACATCTAGGGGAAGAAGATGAGATGTGGTTTGTGATGCTAAAGTGAAAGTCACTCAGTCATGCAACCCCATGGACTGAAGCCCAGCCAGGTTCCCCTGTCCGTGGGATTTCCCAGGCAAGAATACTGGAGAGGGTTGCCATTCCCTTCTCCAGGAGATCTTCCAGACCCAGGGATCGAACTGGGGTCTCCTGCATTGCAGATGGATTCTTCACTATCTGAGCCACCTAAAACTGACTTCCATGTGGAACCCAGTATATATGGGGGGGGGGGGGTGCATTTTAAGAGTGACTGGAGTCAGGGACCTGGGAGTCAGGGAGCTTCTGGGGTCAGTCAGTGCCCTGAGCATCCTTGGATTCCTCCGCTCCCCTACCCGCACCCAGCCACCCTCTACTGCAAGGAGGGAAGGCCACACAGAAAACCGGGAAACAGGTAAACTTCACCTTCTGCACAGCCCGCGTCGCTGCTCAGCTGTCTTCCTGACCTTCCAACTCCAGAAACCCCCAGACGAATCTTTTCCGAGGAAAGAAGCAAATGTTTCTACGATGGTGGACACCGTTCTGGTGGCATTACCAGCGCTGGAACGTGGTTCACAGACCCCCGGTTTGTGAGGGCTGGCTGGAACAGGTGGCTCTGAAGCCACACTGGGCGCTGGCTCTCCTCGCACGCTCGGCCGGCCCAGGAGACCCGGGTTGAGCCTCGCCAGGGGTCAGACTTCCACTCCCCCGAGTAAACAGTGAGGGTCCCCGCCGGCTCCCGGGAAGCACCAGATCAGACCCCCGACCTGGAATCTAAGTCGTGAGGACTCCAGCGTCTCCCCCCACGCCTCCTACTTTTCCACCATCAGGAGGTCGAGAATCGGGTGGGGGTCGGGGGAAGGGCCATCTGACTGTGCAGGCGACTGAGGTCCAAAGGACAGCCTTCCTTCGCAGCAAGAGCGTGGCACTGGCCACAAGCCGACAGATGCTCAGGCCGCAGACCCCAGGGCGCGCCCTCGCACTGGCGCCGCTCTCCGGCGGAGCACCTGTCTGTAGGCTGGATGCACGAGGACCCCCGGGAGTTCTCAAGGGGCCAGTTTCGCGGCGGCCCTGAGCCCCGAGCCGGTACCGCAGTCAGCCGGGCGGCCGCGCTTGGCCCCTCGCCGCCCGCGGAATGGGGCGTGGAGCAGATGCTATCGCAGGTCCCTCCCCGCGCTCGGGCGGGGTGGTTCGGAGGCTCAGCCGCGAGCGGAGGCTCTAGGGCCGCAGTTCAGCCCGGGCCGTAGCCCGCGCCGCCCAGGGCAGCCCCGCGCGGGGCCCGCGTGCGCCCGGAGCCGGCGAGGCGGAGCCGCGGAGAGGTGGTCGGCGCGCGGGCGGCAGGTGGGCGGCCCGGCTCCCGTCGGCGGTGTTTACCTGGCTC
>SJYV01023152.1:749366-810256 GCA_006410875.1 Neotragus pygmaeus
GGCCGCGCAGGTGGCGGCAGGTGGCACCTGGGCGGCCAATCTGCGAGGGGTGAGCGCGGGTGTAGACGCCGACCCGGAGCGGCGGGGCTGTCCCCGACGGGTGTCCAGGTGTGGGCAAGGCCGGGTCGGGGGCCGGGGTCGCGGGCAGCGTGTGGGAGGCGCTCGGGGTGGAATTTTGGGTGGGAGGTGGCAAAGGTCAAGGAGGCCACCCTGGGCGGTGCAGGACCGCTGCCTGGGCGAGCTTTAGCACAGGCCGGGCTCCGTAAGGATACGTCTGGAGCTGATCGCCAACTCCTGCCTGCCCCCTCCCCCAGGCCGGGCGAAAACGAGTTTCCCTTTGAGCGCCGAGGGCGGCGACAGGCGACGCTCCGGGCTTCCGCCTTCCGGAGGCCTGGCCTGGCTCCGCCGCGCCGCCGCGTCCACCTGCGCCCACCTGCGCGCCTGGCGCCCGGGTGTGAAGCGCCCCTGGGCCCGGGACCGGCCGGCGTCCCGGGGGTGCCGCGTGCTCTGCGCGATTCCCGGGCACCCGGCGGCTCTGGGTCCTCTGGACTGCTGGGGGCACTGTCTCCTTTCTCCCAGGGTCTCCTTTCTCCCCTCCTTTCGGAAGGCAGAGGGAAGTTTGGAGAAGCCTTAGAGTTTCTCTGGGGATCTCAGTAGGACTCTGGCAGGAAACTAGCGCCTTTGGGTTTCTGGTTCTCTGTTTTCCAGTCGCGACAAGGTGAGGGAGTCCATACTGTGAGCTCACTTAACCTCTGCAGCGCGGCTGAGTGTGTCTGGGAGAAGCAGACCCGGTTGGGGGCGCTGGCAGTTCTGACAGGGACTCCACTCCTAGCCGGGAGAGATTCTCAGAGGAAGGGCGCTTTAAGACCTATTTAAGACCTGTGGCTCTTGGACAAGACCCACCAGCTCAGGGAAACGGTTTGCAGAGTGTGGCCCAGGAGTCGGGGACACCCCGAGAGTCGGGCTCAGTCCTGCCCTTGGCTCCCTGGCAGAGTCACGCCGGAGTGCTGGGGGCCTTCGTGGACGTGGGGAGCTGAGTGGGGTGCAGACCCAGCCGGAGCCAGGCTGGAGCAGCCCTTCAGGAGGGGATGGTCAGCACTGGGACGCAGCCTCACAGCCCTTTCCCCCAGTTCAGGGGAAGAGCTGTCTGTCTTCCTACTTTTTTTTTTTTTTCCAAATGGAATAAACCAAAACCTGAAAGGAGGAAATTCAGCTAAATATTATGTAAAATGGTGGCTGATAGTAGCTCCCAATGGTTTAACTGTTCTGAGATGACTACCTTTACTAACTCAGGGTTAAACAAAAGCTATTTGGTTCAAATTCACTTTAAAAACTTTCCAAAGTATCCCGTTTCTGCCCAAAGACAAGAACACTTTGAGTCACTTGTGCTGTGATTTGGTGTTGAACCGCTCCAGCCTGGTTTGGGCTGGGAATGGCTCTGGCCACTTGCCCTGAGGAAAGACATCCGTGAAAGCGGAAAAGGGCAGAGACCAAGCTTTCTGGCAATTCTTTTTCCTCCTGAATTTTTAAACATTAATGGAAGGTTATGTTGTTTGACTTTTAGTTTCTCTCTCGAGTCTTTAAAAATCTGACACTGGACCACAGCTGTCCCCGGGCCTTTTCTCCCCAGGTATCCAGGTAGCGTTTCTGACCACTTCCCAGTGGCGAGGCCGTCTTCTGAGAGCTGCATATCATTGCATTAACAGGTGTGATACCCTGGGATGCCCTCATTTGATGTAACTAGCCTATTAGAGCCCTCATTTTCACTGAGTAGGAAAACAAGGCACAGATTCACCCGGGGGCGCCCAGGGCTCAGTTCCAGAAATCTGACACCAGCCCGTGTTGCTGCCCTGCAGAGCGAAGAGGGCAACTTGCAACACCCACCGAGCTGCCTTCCTCTTCTCTGGCTTCCCTGGTGGCTCAGAGGTTCAAGCCCCTGCCTGCAGTGCGGGAGACCTGGATTTGATCCCTGGATTGGGAAGATTTCCTGGAGAAGGAAATGGCAATCCACTCCAGTATTCTTGCTTGGAGAATCCCATGGATGGAGGAGCCTGGTGGGCGATAGTCCACGGGGTCACAAAGAGTCAGAGATCACTGAGCGACTTCACTTCACTTCTCTTTAAAGTTCCACCGCTAACGGGTGGCTACACCCAGCCAAAGCGTGCTTCCTCTTCAGGGTGGTGGGACTGGAAGGCTGCTGTGTCGTCTCTGTTAGTCACCTCCTCCCTAACTTCCTCAGCAAAGTTGTCGATAAAGAGGGAAAGACAGTTCTCTAATGCCTCAACACGGTTTTTAGCTTAGTTTTTATCATCACTGAGCAGTGAATCACTTCCACTGGTCCTTTGGAGCCACCGAAGGAAGCTTAAGTCAGCCTGAGCTTGGGGGCCCCAGGAGGTGGGTTTAATCAACAGTAAGTGTACAGTAATTTAACCAAAAGCTCCAGTATTTTGGTCATCTGATGAGAAGACCTGACTCCTTGTAAGAGACCCTGATGCTGGGAAAGACTGAGGATTAGGAGGAGAAGAGGACAACAGAGGATGAGATGGCTGGATGGAACCACTGACTTAATGGACAGGAATTTGAATAAACTCCAGGAGGTGATGAAGGACAGGGAAGCCTGGCGTGCTGCAGTCCATGGGCTCGAAAAGAGTCTGACACGACTGAGCGACCAGTTATACATGGGGAGGCCCTGCTGTTCTCGCGCCACAGAGATGTTCAGTGAGCGCAGTTCAAACGTCCTCCTAAACGCGTGGCCTCAGGCTTCAGCCACAGAAGCAGAACCAGCAGAGACACACATGCATGACTTAATGTGAGGAACCGGGGCCAGAGAGGCCTGCGGGCCTCAGGCTGGCGCTCTCGGGCACGAGCTGAGGCTGCCTCCGGAGAAAGAGCCAACCTCACGTTACAGCCAGGAAAAGATAACCAGTAATGCATATTATGGAGCTTTTAGCAGTGTCTGAGAGTCAGTGACTGCTAAAAATTCATAAATGTGGATCGGAACTCTGAGCATCACTGAGTGTGAGGCTCTATTATAATAATAATAAAAAAAGATGGATGCCTGGAGAGTGAGGATAGACAGACTTGGGTGAAGTATCTGGAATGTACCAAACATTCTAAGACTCAGCAACATGAAACAAACCACCCGAGAGGAGAAGTAACTGAGCAGGCTGGCCCAGAAGAGAAAGCCCAGGGAGGCTAGGAAAATGGGAAGGGATGTTTAACCTACCAGTTCTCAGAAGCAGAAATCACATCAATGGGATAATTTTTCATACCCATCTGTAAAGATCTTACCGTCTATGCCAAGTATTGAGGAAGATAAGGAGAACTGAGAACCCCCATGGTGGTGAGTATAAATAAAAGCAGACACTTTAGACAAGAGCCCAGAAAAGCTGAAGACAGATGTTCCTGTGACCCGGTGCTTTCAGTTCTAACTGCACTCTCTAGGGAGAAGGCAACGGCACCCCACTCCAGTACTCTTGCCTGGAAAATCCCACGGATGGAGGAGCCTGGTGGGCTGCAGTCCATGGGGTCTCTAAGAGTCAGACATGACTGAGTGACTTCCCTTTCACTTTTCACTTTCATGCATTGGAGAAGGAAATGGCAACCCACTCCAGTGTTCTTGCCTGGAGAATCCCAGGGATGGGGGAGCCTGGTGGGCTGCCGTCTATGAGGTCACACAGAGTTGGACATGACTGAAGCGACTTAGCAGCAGCAGCAGCAGCAGGGAGAACCTGGGCTCAGCCACAGGGCACACACAAAGGTTACTCCCAGAAGCAATTTCTAAAAATATATATTTATTTACTTTTACTTATTTGGCCATGCTGAGTCTTATTTGTGGCCGGTGGGACTTTTAGCTGAGGGATGTGGGGTCTAGTTCCCTGATCAGGGATCAAACTTGGGCCTCCTGCATTGAGCATGCGGAGTCTCAGCCACTGGACTGCCAGCGAAGTCACCTGGAAGCACTTTTAAAAGCTTGTATTTCGAGATCGTTGTAGATTCACGTGCAACTGAGAAAAATAATAGAGCTCCACATGTGTTTCATAACATCTTGCAAAACTGTAGAAGCTGTCGTACCCAGGAAATTAACGTTGGTACCACTGATCAGAGGGGTTGAGATGTCAGATTTCGCCAGGCGACATGCTCCTATGCGTCTGTGTGTGGTTCTGTGTAATTTTATCGCACGTGGATCATCGCGTGACCACCCACGCAGGTGGGACCATTCCATCACGAGGTCTGCAGGCTGCCCGTTGTGGCCACAGCCAACTTCCCCTTCCGGCACCCTATGCCCTTCGCAGCCACTGCTTTGTTGCCCGTTTTCTGTAATTCGTCACTTTGACAATGCTGTTTAGGCGGAGTCATACAACAGGCCCCCTTCTTTTTTGCTGGCTTTTTTCACTGAGTGGAGTTCTCGCGAGATGTCTGCAAGTCATTCAGTGTCCAGACAGCTCATTCTTTTTTTTAATCACTGAGTAGCATTCTGTGGAATGGGCGCCCCCCCGCCCACTGCTCCTCTAGTTCTTTGGTTTTAACCACCCACCCTTCGAGGGTTTCCAGCCTGTGGCTATTTGAGGGCACCTACTGTGACGTACAGGTGTTTGTGAGAACACGGTTTTGGGTTTTCGCTTCTCTGGGATAAATGCCATTGCTGAGTCATACAGCAAACGCGTGTTCCAGTTCACAAGACTTTGCACTCTTTTTTCCCAGAAAGTCTGCAGCGTTTACATCCCATTGGCCAGGTGTGCATGGTCCTGGGTCTCCATGACAGCATTTGGCACTGTCTTTGCTTGGTGTCTGAGCTGTTCTGACAGGTGTGCGCTGACACTTCACCGTGACTGCGGTCTGCGTCTCCATCACAGACAGCGATGCCCGTCTTTCCACGAGCATGTCTGCCATCTGCACATCCTCCCAGGGAGCAGCCTGGTCTCGCCGTTGCCTGCTGTCTGATTGCCTTGTTTGGTCTCTCTAGTTCCTTGTAGATACAGTCTGGAGACGGGGCTGGTGGTTTGCAGTTCCTCAGTCAGTGTAGCTTGTCTTCAGCCTAACCACAGGTGCTTTTGCAGGGAGAAACTTTTTCATTTTGAAGAGATCCATTTGTTGATTTTTTTTCTTTGTGTCTTGTGCAGAATCTCAGGTGACTGGGACCCACTGACCTGAAATCTGCATTGCTTATTTAATTAGTTTTGGCTGTGATGGTTCTTTGTTGCTGCGAGATCTTCCTCTAGCTGTAGTGAACGGGGCCTACTCTCTTAGACGTAGGGTGCAGGCTTCTCACTTTGGGGGTTTCTCTTGTTGCGGAGCATGAACTCCAGAGCACAGACTCAGTAGCTGTGTTACACAGCTTAGTGTAAGCCTAAGTTACACAACTCAGGCCTAGTCGCTCCGCATGTGGAATCTTCTTGGACCAGGGATCAAACCCATGGCCCCTGCTTTGGCAGGCAGATTCTTAACCACTGGACCACCAGGGAAGTCCTAATTTTTTTCTTTTATGGATTGTGATTTGGGTGAACCCTTTGCCTAGTCTGGAAGATTTTCTCCTGGCTACTTTTTTGCCTACAAGTTTTATACTTACAGTCTACACTGAAGTCAGTTGTCCAATTCCAGTTTTTGTATGATGAGTGAGGTTTAGCTGGAGGGTTTGGTTTTGGTTGGTTTTTGTTCCTACATAGGAATGCCACCTTCCCCAATACTGTTTGTTGAGAAGATGATCCTTCCTCCACAGACTTGGTTTTCCATCTTTGTCATAAATTGTGTCCACAGTTTTGTGTGGGTCTATTTCTGGGCTCCCTGCTTTGTTCCCGTGATCAAGATGTCTGTCCGGCCACCCAGATCACACTGTCCTGCTCACCAGGGCTGAAGGGGGAGTGTGAGCCCCCTCCCTTCCTTCTTCTTCATCAGAATCCTGTTAGCTGGGCTGGCTCCTGTACCGTTCTGCACATTTTAGAGTAAGCTTTATCGTGTCTACAAACCCCTGCTGGAATGTTTATAGTGTGTGTGTGTGTGCGCGCATCATGCGCGCGCCTAGTCATATCAAACTCTTTGTGACCCTACTGACTAGCCCGCCAGACGCCTCTGTCCATGGCAAGGATACTGGAGTGGGTTGCCGTTTCCTTCTCCAGGGAATCTTCCCAACCCAGGGATCGAACCCACGTCTTCTGCATTGACAGGTGAATTCTTTACCATCTGAGCCACCAGGGAAGCCCCTGCTATTTCATACGTGTGTGTGTGTGTGTGTGTGTGTGTACTCTTAAGACGTACCTAAAAACCACTGAGTGTTAATTGCTCAGTCGTGTCCGACTCTTTGCGACCCCATGAACTGTAATTCTCCAGTCACCTCTGTCCATCAGGTTCTCCAGGCAAGAATACTGCAGTGGGTTGCCATGCCCTTCTCCAGGGATTCTTCCCGACCCAGAGGTTGGACCTGGGTCTCCAGCATGGCAGACAGATTCCGTCTGAGCTGCCAGGGAAGCCCCAAAACCACTAAGAGGCCTAACTAACCTGCCCCGCCACCCAGACAGACTCTCTTTCTGTTTGTATAGTTTTTTTTTAATTGAAGTATAGTTGATTTACAGTGTTATGTTCATTTCTGGTGTACTGCAAAGCAATTTACTTACACTTATATTCTGTTCCATATTCTTTTCCATTATAGTTTATCACAGGATACTGAATGTCATTCCTGGTGCTATACAGTAGGACCTTGTTTATCTGTTTTATATACAGCAGTTTGTATCTGCTAATCCCAGGCTCCTAATTTATTTCCCCACTCCCTTCCTCCTTGGGAACCGTGAGTTTGTTTTCCGTGTCTGTGAGTCTGTTTCTAGACAGACTTATTTTCTGAAAGGATACAGGAAAATGAAGTGATGGTGTCCAGACAGGATCCGTCAGCATCCTGGGGTCAGACCATCCCCTAGAGGGGTGAGGGCCCTCCTGCCCCCTCCGCCCCCCGATGGGGAGCCAGGTGTAGTCTGTGGCTCATCTCTGTCCCTCAGCGACACTCTGAATGAGTGGCGTCTTCCTCTCATTACAGGCGAGGAGACATGAATTCTCGGGGGTCAGCAGACCCGGGAAGTCCTGTGACGCCCAGGGCATCCTCTGCTCTATCCGGTGACCGTGTGACAGCCAGCGATGCTGCACTGTGCTCCTGAGGGCTCGGGAGCACATTCCCAAACCCAGGCGTCCCTACACCCACGTCTGACCACATGGACCGAGTCACTGTCCCCAGGGAGGGAGGGATGGTGGGCCATCTTCTGGCCCTGTCAGCCCCAGGCCCCGTCCCCACGCTGCTCACGAGTGTTGGGGACCAACCAGAAACCAGGGCCTGCTGTTTTAAAAGGGGCCCAATTTGAAGGAAAGAGTCGGTATGAAAGCATGCAAGAGCAGCGTCTCTCTCAGCGGGGACGTGACACCAACATCAGAACTGCTGCCGGTTTTGAAAAGGGGTCAGTGGCTGAGAGCTGGCGGCAGGGGGTGCCGCCCTCCAGGGTGCGAGGCAGCGTCCCCGAGGCCCGAAGCCAAGCCTTTCACAGGAAACGAGCTTCTGCTCAGAGCCCTGGCTGCTGTTCTTGGGGAGTGACGCTTCTCCGGGGTGCTGTGAGTTTCAAGACCCAGGACACAGGAGCCGTTAGGCGTGTTTTAGTGAACACACTAGATTTTAGTGTTGTGCTAATGCTAATTACGTGGTAACTAGACTTGGATTTGGTTTGTACCTCCAAGGTGTTAAAAATCTAGAAAACAGTGAGTGGTGGTGATGCTTCTTCTGAAAGTTGGGTTGACTTGGTGGTTTATTGCTTCAGGTTGCTTTGATCGGTGGCCAGCTTTCATTGCGGACCACCCTGTGGGCAGCTCTGAGGGACACTCCGGGGTGCCAGGTCCCGCCCTGGGCCCTGCAGATGACGGCTGAGCACCGAGGTCCCAGCTGTTGGGAGCCCCTCAGCCAGCGGCCCCCTAGGTGGAATGAGGCTTCCTGTGTGTGGCGGTCAAAAAGGCAGGCAGAGCGACTAGGTAACATGCCCCACTGTCATGGGGTTTTCCGAAATGTTTATCTCAGAGCATGATTCCTGCAGGCAATTTCCCCTTGTTTCATGGGACGAGGGGGTTGGGATGTGGAAGCTGGCAAGGGTTTGACTTGTCAGAGTGTGAGGAGCCTGGTGGCCCCAACCTCAAGGTTTTCAGTCAAGAATGGGCTCCCGCTGGCCCCCTCACCGCTAATAACTGTGCCCACGAGTGTGGGCCCCGCCTTTGGGGTTTGTCAGCGGCAGAGGGTCTCCCCCAGACACATCCGGCACCCTCGGCTGCAGTTTGCAGCCCCGCTGGGAAGGAGCAAAGAGCCAGGGGCAGAGACAGCTCCTCCAGCAAAGATGCCAGGACCCCCAGAGACGGAGGCCATCCCCCCGGAGTCTGATCAGAAACCTGCCGGAGCCCGCGGAGACGGCGGACAGGGACCGAGACTGGCTGGGAACAGGATAGGAGCACCCCAGCAGAGCACCTGCAGCAGCTGGAGCCGGACCCCAAGTCTCCTCGGGGGCTGTGGATGAGGACTACACCCAACGACCACCCCCAACCTGGCAGCCACCTGCCTGCGTATCGGCCAGAGTCCTCATTAAATGCAGAGTCCTAGGCCCTGCTGCCTGGACACCACCTCCAGTCTTGGGGTCTCGGCCCAGGAATGTGTGTTTCTAGTGGTCCCGAGGCCCACTGCTCAGTGAGAGGCAGAAACGGGTGAGGAGGGCCCCAGGTGCGTCTCAGCGACACAGGCGAACACACCTGCATGAGCTGCCGCTCATCCACTTCAGCACGATTGGGAAATTCTATTTCCTGGTAAATGACTTTCTGTTCAAAGAATGATTCATGGAAAATCACATTCTATACTGGCGATGTCCTTGTGCGTATCGTTTATTTTTGATACTCTCTCCATTTAGGAGGTGACATTCTCTTTCGTGCCTCTGAGCGCTGGCGTATCTGACAGGGAATATTTATGGATATTCATCCTCTCCATCCGGTTTCTTGAAGAGTTGGAACCTAACGTTTTTGCTAAACTTGCTCTGAGACAAAAGCTCCAGAGCTGCATTGTAGGCGCCTAGATGGGGCAGCTGCACAGTTTAAATTCCCTGATTCTCCAGGACACTCAGAGGCCACACCGTGCCCTTCCAGAGGCCCTGCATGAAAGAGAGGTGGCTCTGGCCCTGATCGTAGTGTGTCATCAGGGAGCTTGGGGTACTAAGATAGGTTCCCCAAGGCACTGCGTTTGCGGAGCACCTCGCAAGATAAACAAAACCTATATAGGGGGCTGTGCCAGCAGAGGGCGGGGACTCAACGGCCACTTCTGACCCTCCTGCACCCCCCTGCCTGCAGCCTGGCTAGGAGTGAGTTAGGGTGAGGGCTGGGGTGAGGATCTGCACCTTCTTCAGGGCTCTTTCCAGGATGCCCACCTGCCCTGGACAGCTGTTCACAGCAGCAGCTCCGTCCCCTGGTTCTGATCACGTTTAGTTTATAAGGGGCTCAGCACTCTACCCCGCACTTACTTTCTGGGAAATTTAGAAGTTTTTCTCATCTCCCATCGTCCATGTGGAGGTCAGGGTGGTGTCTGCTGCATATCTGATGGCTGGTTCCACTAACCCTGATCATCACCATCCAGCTGACACCCAGAAGAGTTTGAATTCTGCATAAGTCACCTCCAGTCCTTTGGCAACCTGATGCAAAGAGCTGAAAAAGACACTGGAAAAGACCCTGATGCTGGGAAAGATTGAGGGCAGGAGGAGAAGGGGGTGAGAGAGGATGAGATGGTTGAATAGCATCACCAACTCGATGGACATGAGCTTGAGCAAACTCCCGGAGACAGCAAAGGGCAGGAAGCCTGGCGTGCTGTAGTCCATGGGTTCGCAGGGAGTTGGACACAATTTAATGATTGAACAACAACAACAACAACAACCACTGTCCGAGTCCTCTTTACCAGCCAGGACGTGGGACATCCTGTGGGACATCAGCTCATTGTGTTGCCTTAAAAGACCACGTCAAGCAGGAAGTTAGACACAAATGATTCTCGTATTTTAAGGGCTAGGTTTCTCAGAGTGTGGTGAGGGTCAGGGTGTGCTTCGGTTGTTTTTATTCTGGTCTTTTTGGATGTCTGAAAACAAAACAACCCTGGACTGACAAGCTAAGACCAGGGGTTTATGAGCTGGGGTCCCATCCGGCTGTCTTCCTAGAAAGAGGATAAATTATATTTCAGACTCAAGCCCAAAGCATCACTGGTTTTGAAGGATCATTTATACTGCTATGTGGAAGATGCTGTCTGTTTTAAAAGGCAGATGATGATTACTTTATTCTGTCATTATCTCTGTATGTCAAGACTCATTTTTGAAGAGAGAAGGATTTGAACCAGGTATTAAAAGCTAGCCTTGTTGATTTCAGATGGTGTTTGGAAATTGTTATGTGAAGAGAAAAAGGACATAGCAGTACTGACTTGGCAGACGGCCTTTCTGAAAGGGCAGTGAAGTGTCGTGTTTAAAGCCGCATTAAGTAACAGTCCTAACAGTAAAATATGTGTATTTATATGGAAACTTTTACATAGGACTAGCAACACCACGGAGAAGGCAGTGGCACCCCACTCTAGTACTCTTGCCTGGAAAACCCATGGACGGAGGAGCCTGGTGAGCTGCAGTCCATGGGGTCGCTAATAGTCAGACATGACTGAGTGACTTCCCTTTCACTTTTCACTTTCATACTTTGGAGAAGGAAATGGCAACCCACTCCAGTGTTCTTGCCTGGAGAATCCCAGGGATGGGGGAGCCTGGTGGGCTGCCGTCTACGGGGTCGCACAGAGTCGGACACGACTGAAGCGACTTAGCAGCAGCAGCAGCAGCAGCAACACCAAAATAAAGTGTGTGATGGGAACTTAAAGCAGATTTTAATGTGAAGGTAGATGAAAACCCGTACAAATATTTATACTCTTTTTTAATAAAACCTCATTCGTTCATGAAGATAGGAAAAGCCCCAGGTGTCATTTTGTGGGCTTCTGTAGCAGGATCACCTCAGAGCCTGGAATCTCTGAGACTTAACTTCATTGCTTTCACAGCATATGGGCTCTCCAGCTGACTCAGTGGTAGCGCATCCGCCTGCCAATGCAGGAGGCACAGGAGATGCAGGTTCGATCCTCGGGTCAGGAAGATCTCCTGGAGAAGGGAATGGTAACCCACTCCAATATTCTTGCCTGGAGAATCCTATGGACAGAGGACCCTGGAAGGCCATAGTCTATGGAGTCGCAAAGAGTTGGACACGGGTTAGTTGGACACCAGGGCTTCCCTTGGGGATCAGCTGGTAAAGAATCTACCTGCAGTGCTGGACACCTGGGTTCCATCCCTGGGTTGGGAAGATCCCCTAGAGAAGGGAAAGGCTGCCTACTTTAGTCTTCTGGCCTGGAGAATTCCATGGACTGTGTAGTTCATGGGGTTGCAAAGAGTCAGACACGACTGAGCGACTTTCACTTCACTAGCATACGTGTACACACACACACAATATGCGTTAAAGAAGAATTTGACAAACGTGCCCTGGACTCAATGCCACATTTGTTCCTGGCTTTTTCTGCCTGGAGCTGCCCTCGGTGACTGCGAGGTCTGTGATCTGCCGGAGCTCTGCAGGGTGGCGGTCCCAAACCCCGCTGTTTCCCCATCCATTTTCCAGGTTAGCCTGCCCATTATGGAGTTTTCTGCAGGCAGCTCATGTGGGTTTCATGACTAATTACAGATGTTCCAGGGTGCCTGATGCAGAGCCTGGGAGGCAGGTGTAAAAACGCAGAGAGGAAGAAGACGGGGGGTGTCATGCACCCCTCCCAGCAGGTGAACCCGGACCCAAATGGGGAGAGACCACTAGGCTGAAGCCTCTGCACTGCATAGGCCTGGCTGCCTGTTGAGACCCCGTGTGTGCAGCCTGTCTGCACAGCTAACCAGGCTGGTAACCAGTAACCGAAAGGCCAGGCACTGCAGCAGATGCAGTGTGGACTGCCCTGGGCTCAGCGGTTTCTATTCCACCCTTCAGTCGCCACTCCCATTAGTGTGCGGTTCACAGTTAGCCCTGTGGAAAGGTGACTGGCAGCCAGGAGACACTCGGGTGACAGAGCTGGTCCTGTCTCGTTTGGACCCGGCCCCCAGCTTCGGGAACCCAGCCGTCTGCGTTTCCGACATGGTGCAACAGCTTTGCTCAAACCTTGCCTGGAAAGGCTCAGTTTTCTAAGCTCCCGGGGTTACCAGGCAGACGTGTGGTGCCATCCTGGTGGAAGTCAGTGCAGCCCCAGCCCGCCCCCTCGCTTCCCCAGGACAGCAAAGCCAGTGACCTGTCCAGGGCTGCCCACTGCTGGTGGCAGAGGGGGCTAGACTCAGGCTTCCTGCCCTGCACACCCTGCTTCAGTCACCCTCTTGAGCTCTTCAAGTAGGTCCTGAACTATCTTTGGACATTACCCCCTTTTTACTCCCTCTTGGCATCAAAAACCATGCTTTGGGGGAGTGTGAGTGATTAAGACCCTCGAGTACAGAGTCAGCGTGGTCACGGTTGATCAGATAAACACAGTATTGTAACTGCTCTCTGCCAAGATGTTTTCAGTTTTCATTTATTTCCTGTAAAAGGCTTCTGAATAATCGTAATTGTGATGGAGAAACAAAACCGTAAGACCTCCACCTTGTGGTGATAAAGCATCCTTCTTAAAAGAAATGGCAATCCACTCCAATGTTCCTGCCTGGAAAATCCCATGGACAGAGGAGCCTGGTGGGCTGTAGTCCATAGGATCGTGAAGAGTCGGACACGACTGAGCACCCACACAAACACACACACACACACACACTCACACACTCTGAAAGGATACTGATCCTTTTAGGCCTTAAGTGTCCTTAAAGAGGACACTTAGAAACTAAAAAGCAGGCAGAGCCAGGTGAAAAGTTCAGGTTCAAACTACAAGCTTCTTGGCAGCCTCATATTCGTCACGTCTGTTGTGCTTTGTAGATACTTGTTATTTATTCCTACAATTCATACAATTTAGTCAATACAATTTTTCGATAACAGAATTTTTTTAAAAAGATTCACTTGTGGGCTTCCCTGGTGGCTCAGTGACGGAGAATCCGCCTGCCAGTGGAGGAGACACATCTTCCCTCGTGGGGGAGATCCCGCATGCAGCGGGGCAGCCATGCCCGGCGCCACAGCTGCTGAGCCAAGCTCGAGCCCTGAGCACGTGCTCTGCAGCCAGAGAAGGCCGAGCTCCGCAGTGAAGAGCAGGCCCCCCTCGCCGAACCTAGAGCAAGCCCACACTCAGCGACAAGGGCTCAGTGCACCTGAAAGTAAATAACTAATTTTAAAGAAAGATTCACTTGTAGGATATATTCCTATAATGCTCCGCCGTTCACTGCTCTCTGCAGAGGGGAGTGACATCGTGGGGATCAACGGTCAAAGCTCTGCCCAGGTTGCTGTTAATGAGCTTTGAGCTGTCAGAACGTGTGTTAAAACATGTAACGTAAAGAAAAAGCTGCGCCTGTAACCCCCAGGCAGCTCTGATTCCCTAATAAACCTGAGACTGCATGCATCGAGGGTCCTTTTCCTGCAGAAATTCAGCGCCCTGCCCAAGTTACTGGGTCAGCCTCGAACCTGTGACTGTGAACTTGTGTCACCCGGGCTTTCCAAACCTCGTGAGTCTCATCGTCTGTGAAAGGAGGAGCATTGGAACAGCATCCACCTCCGCCTGGACGGGAGCAGGTTGGGAGGATGGACGTCTGAAGAGGTCCCTCCCTCCCGGCACGCGGGCAGCACCATCACACTGGCCCCTCTCGAGCCTCCCGCCTGGGTCAAGCCCTGTCCACTGAGTCCTGCTCTCCCGGAACGTCTCCCTCCCTTTGCTTTATCTGCACCTGCCGCCAGCCCACGTCCCTCATCCTCTGCAGTCCCGCACGCCCCAGTGACCACGTGGAGCCCTGACATCAGCTCTGAGCCCTGTGCCTGCAGGCCCATGATGGGGTGACGACCACACCTGCCTTCTTTTCCCTGCTCAGCATCTGGAAGCTTGTGGGAGGAGCTCACCCGGGAAGAAGGTGCCAGGTGGGAGACTGACCCTCTCCCTGGGACTGCCGTGGGGCTGCTGGTCTGAAGCTGGAGCAGTGAGATCGGCAGTCCCAGAACTCACGTGTCCTCTGTGTTTTCAGGAAGATGAGGACTCGGGCTGTAGGTCTCTTGACCGCAGACCTCACACCAGCCTGGGCCTGAGCAACATGTTCCTTCCCCACGCACAGTTATCAGGAGCCGTCACGTCTGACGCCAGAGAACATGAGTTGTTCTGGAGGTGGATTAAATACACGAGTTCCTTCCCCATGCAGTTATCAGGAGCCGTCGCGTCTGACGCCCTGGAACGTGCGAGCTGTTCTGGAGGTGGATTAAGTACATGAGTCCGACACGCCTCCTGCCCTTTGGTCGCTGGCTCTGGCCTTGTGCGAGGCCCGTGATGTCCGGGCTTCCTGTCTCCAGTGCCAGCGTCCTGGCTGTGGGCACGCCGGTCCCTGTGACAGCCGCACGCGTGTGGCCCCCACTGCACTTGGCTAGTAAAATATTAACTGGCCATTTCCACAGCCCTCCTGGAGTAAGCACGTACCCTCCGGGACCAAAGCATCAGAGCAGGTGGCAGAGAGCCTACAGTAAGCGGCACCCCAGGGACTTGAGCTCCCAGACGGCTTCTCTGGAAGCCCCACCTGCTGGCCTCCATGTGGGCAGCCTGAGCACAGCCCACCCAGGGGGTCAGCGGGCCCGGCCTGCATGCCCACGACCGAGTTAGGCCACAGGACGGGGCTGTTTGCCGACGCCCCACCTGCTGCAGGAGTTGTGTGTCCTGCACGTGCCTGAGTCCACTTCCCGACCATCAGAGAGCCTGTGACTGTGGGCCTGGCGGGCCATGGACCCAGCAGCCCAGCTTCCCGGGAGCTGCTGTTTTCACACAGAATTTCCTGTCTTCCTGCTGTTGCTGTTCAGTCGCTCAGTCGTGTCTAACTCTTTGTGACCCCTGGACTGCAGCACGCCAGGCTTCCCTGTCCTTCACCAACTCCCGGAGCTTGCTCAGACTCACGCCCGTTGAGTCAATGATGCCATCCAACCATCTCATCTTCGGTCGCCCCCTTCTTCTGCCCTCAGTCTTTCCCAGCATCAGGGTCTTTTCCAACGAGTTGGCTCTTCACATCATGTGGCCAAAGTATTGTCTCCCTGTAAGAGCTACAAAAAGCTAAACATGTTGGCTAATCATATATGTGTGAATATATTTACAAGGCTTTCTAAAAGTCATCCTGACTTAAGCATTAATGAACTACTGTTTGGTTTGCTGCTTTTTTTCCTTCAAGGAGATGCTTTGTTGTCACTGAGAAAGGTGATGTTATGGTAGCACCTGGAGCCAGAGACTCCAGGCTGTCACTTGCATCCTGTTCTGGTGAGGACTTTCCTGCACAGTCAGCTGATACCCGGGACCAGGCACAGGGAACCACAGTCAGACTACACAGCGCCGAGCTTTTGTCATTCTGTGATTTCTTCTTCTTTTTTTTTTTAATGGTTTTTGAGAACCTTCAGGCAGTGTTCGTCTGTGGTGTAAATCTGATAAGCCTGGAGAAGATAGAGAGTTAGTTGCTCAGTCATGTCCAACTCTTTNTGTCAGACACAACTGGGTGACTGAGCACAGCACAATATCAGAACGCTGAGGCTAAGAAGGTAGGTCAGTAGTTCTAGTGGTCCCGCCGTCAGAAACTGGGGAAGGCAGGACCCTGAAGCCGCTTCCCATTTTCTTTGATTTGCCCCCATAATCCAGTAAGAGCCCTGTTCTCCTGTTCTTCGGGATATGCATACTCTACTTTTCATCTCTTCATCTATTTTACTTACTGCCTGTGACACTGAGAGAATATATCTTTCATCTTTGTTAATGATTTATGGATTCATTTTGGAGTCTTCATGATGTCCACTATTGTTTCTGCGATTTAAACTCACATCCAATTCTTCCTGAACCTCATCCTACCTTTTAAACTAACTCCTTACCTGGTTTGGAACCTGTATTTCCATGTAATTCATAGGATCCATTTGTCTCTTCAATTAGGGATTCAGCCCCATGTTCACATGTAGTACCTTCTATTCCTGACTTCTTTGATAAGTGTGTCTCTATAGAATATTATGATTTTCCCAGAATGTGTAGGACAAGAAATATACATGATAACTAACTGAATCAACAACCCTGAAAGACTATTCTATAAGCACTCAGATGTTCAGTGCTTCCATTTTCATTGCGGAGCTAATTAGTTTTTTTGTAATTAGTGTTTATGAACTCAACCAACACAAGGCAGTAACATACTGCACCGGATATTCCTGAAGTGATAGGTTACATTAAGATTCCCAAGTTATGAATGCCTGCTACTCACGGGAATGAAACTGGGGCAAAGCCAAGTGAGCAGGGCCAAATGAAACAAATTCTAATCTCCTGACCCCCCTGACAAAACAGAAGCCTCGCCTTCACTTGTCACAAGGCTGTTTTCTAGCGAACAAAGCCCTGATTCTGTTGAGGCGGGTGCAGCTACCAGCAAAGAAACACTCACCATGATTCAACCACGGTTCAGTTCAGAAGCGCAGAAGGCAAAGGAAGCAATTTTGACAAAGAATAGCAAGAGCTATCCATACAAATGTAGAACAAAAACACACACAAAAAAGCATAAAAGGTATTGATAATTAATTTCAAATACCGTATGGAAGCCGTAGCTAAAGAGAGGGAGAGAAGAAAGCCCAACAAAGACAAATGGAACCGCCGAGGCCATGAAAGCAAATGCCCCAACACTTCGGGCTGCAATTGCAACGCCCAAGTTTTTTCCTGTAATTATGGTTCTACTTATCCCATCTTAGATTCATAGAAAAATTTGAGTGGATAGAGGACTATTTCATGCTGGGAATACAAAAGTAAGTTTGAACAAATTGCCCATTTGTGATTATTTAAATAAAACATCATAATTGGAATATGTTGGTCGATAAAGGCAATTTTTTTTCCTTCTTTCTCTTTTGTATAAGAACAATAGACTAAATGCTATCCTGATTTTTTTTTACTGCATTTCTGTAAATACAGTATTTAATGCCAGGTGCCCCCTCAATTTTACATTGTGATGGGCTACAGAAAAGAAGGAGTAAATACACTCTGAGTTGTTTCACACCACGTGGGCTCTGACAAATCATTCACCACATTCTCTGCTAGGCTATTGTCTTCTATCATCATTCTCAGCAGCCTGACTCAGTGGTGCTCCAGATAAAGGGGCTTCACTTTTACCACATTTATTCTAATGATGGTTCCTTTTACCATATTTATTCCAGTGATGGTTCCCTTATACAGTTCTATTTGCCATCACTGTTTTCACAGGCCCTTCAAAGTATATCTGTCAAATAGAAGCACTCCTTCTCTTTTATGTCCAGAAAAATATATTTTCTTTTGCTCCCAGCAAAGAAAAAGATAGTTTTTTATTATCTTAAGATAACAGAACTTCCTGCATCAAAAATAAATGTTTCTCAGATATGGCTAACAAGATTTAGATACCCCATGTCATCAATTCTGTAGGCACACACATACTCAGGTCTTGAGGTTAAAGGGCCTCGTCTTATTTCCCCAGGCACCATCTATCAAGCTTTTGATCTTCAAAGAGTTTCTAGTTGATTGGGCTTTTCGGCTTTTATATATACATTTTTGAAATAGTTTCTTATTTCAACAGGCATTTAAGCAGCATTGAACAAGTTATTCTTTCATAACATCCTTCAATAGATAAGAAATAAAAAGTATGATTTAAAGGTCTGCATTGAGCAAAGTTTGGGTCTACAAACTTTGGAGAAGATTTGAATAAGAATGAAACATCACCTCTGCCTTCAAAATTAAGGGGAAGACATAAGATACAGACCTATGAGTGTTACCTTAAAGAGCAGCTATGGATCCCAGATGCTAGAGGAACTAAGAGGAAGCAGAAAGGATGTTAGGCAGCAGAACACTGCACAACTGCTGACACCTGGGTTCCCAGATTTACACAGGAGCCTGAAAGAACTAAAAACCCATCTAAGCCAGCTACTAGTTTAGGTCTTGGATCTCTTTGGGAAATACTTGGTGAGTGGAAGCTTGGTCCACTTATAACCCACCTCTCCTTGAACCTCTCTTTGACAGGAAGATCACTTCCGGTCAAAATAGCTCATCCTCTCTGTGTTTTGAATGTTTTTTCATATGTTAATTTGGAACCATGCAAATATTCTACTTTGACCCCAGGGATGCTGCAATTTAGGCCTGTGGTTAAGAGGCCAGGATCTGAAGTCATACAGTCTAGATCCTAATCCAGACCTCGAAGGCAGCTCTCTGGTTTCTTCTTCCATGATGTTCTTTATATCATACTGTAATCATCTTTAGAGAAGTCACATGATCAAGGTCACATATCTGGTAAGTGCCAGAAACAGCAACAACTGAGATATCCTAAAAATCCAGTGACTTTGCCATTATGAAACTTTTCAAGAAAGTTTCAAATGTTTTATCAGGACAGTACTATAGTTTCTTCTGTTAATAAATGGTACCACAAGATTCAAGGTAGATTTCAATATTCCAAATGACCAATTGGCTCAAGGGCTTTGTGAAAAATAGCTGTTTTTGTTCATTTGGTAAGCTGTGTCTGATTCTTTTGTGATCTCATGGACTGTATCCTGCCAGGCTCCTCTGCCCATGGGATTTCCCAGGCAAGAAGAGTGGAGTGTGTTGCCATTTCCTTCTCCAGGGGATCTTCCTGACCCAGGGATTAAATCCATGTCTCCAGCATTGGCAGGTGGATTCTTTACCATGGAGCCACCTGGGAAGCCCTTGTGAGAAACTGGGGTTATAAAAAACTAAACCAATTGTCTTAATGAGAAAGAAGCCCATTAACACCAACAGTGAGCTGTACTAAAAGTAAGAAGCCATAGTTTCCACCCCCCCATATTTCCATTTCCATATTCAAAACTCAAGTTTGGACATTTGACCTATACTCTCTAAATTGAGGAATGTCCTGACATATTTTTCCTCATTCCAAATTTATGCTTCCTCCTTCATACTATTCTCTAAGTTATTATTAACTCAAAACATAGGACACATTGTACCATCTTCCTCTTTAAAAATCGAATAAACTATCCATAGCAGTGTGTCCAAACTTCTTGAGAAGCTATTTAAGCTTCTTTCAACCAGTCCCAAATCTATCTACCTGTAGCCAAACTCATTTCACGCTGAGAAAGTTGTTGTAAGAGTCAATAAATTCAATCCCTGACAAATTCCAATTGTCAATAAACTTTAGCTATTGTAACAGCATTATTCCAGAAGGCGCTACCTTCTTCTTCATTCTATGTCAAGGAGAACTCTCAAGGTTTTAGCTTAAAAAACTGAAAGAAGGAAAATACATCATTCTACTTCATTCAGTGACTGTATCTGGAAAACCTTTGGTCCATCCACTTTTATTCATCTATATGGCCATTTATTTAATCATTCAATCAATGTGTATTGAATTTATATTTTAGTGAATATGCAGGCAAAAGAGTAAAAACAAATAAACTATAAACTTCATTAGATACTGGTAAATATTAAGAAGAAAAAGAAGAGAAAAAGGATAAAGTATATTGGTGAGGAGGGTTTGAACATTTAGATCACTGACCAAGGAAGACCTCAGTAAAAGGGGTATTTGAGCCAAGAGCCATAGAAAGTGAAATATTGCTTTCACGCCTATCTAGGTAATTCCATCTAGAAGGAACCCCAAGGGTAAGTAGCATGAGATAGAGCATGATCACTGTGCTTGGATTCTGAGAGAAAGCCAGTGTGGCTGGCTCAGATTTAGTTAGGAGGAAGGACCTAGTAGGAAACTGATGCATAGATTTAACATGGGAGAAGAGGATTTAGGGGACTGTAGGTCAAACTGAGAATTTTATCTTTTCATTTTGATGTTATGGGGAACCACTGGAGGGTTTGAGCAGAGGAATAAGACAGATATTTTTTAAAAAGAGTCACATTTCATTCTATGTCAAGGAGAACGCCCAAGTTTTTAGCTTAAAAAACTGAAAGAAGGAAAATACATCATTCCACTTCATTCAGTGACTGTATCTGGAAAACCTTTGGTCCATCCACTTTTATTTATCTATATTCTCTCTTCAGCCTAACCACCATCACTTTTTATCTAATTGAAAATACTATCATCATAAATGGTTTGCCCCACTTGGTCAGTTTGTTTGGCAGAGATTAGGAGGATCATTGAAACCTATGCAGCCCTGCAGTGGCTTACCTACTGACTTAGAACGTGACTTAACGCTTTATGGCCTGCAAGGTAGTCACAATTTTGCCAGTCTCTCCTTCTTCAGTGTCATCCTTCTGGCTTTATGACACAAGCCCTTCATACACTTGCCCCTCTACTTAGAGGCTGCTTCTCCCTGAAGTCTTTTTTATGGATAAATGTCTTCACTTTCTTTTGATCACAGCTTAAATGGTAGTTTCTCAGAGAGACTTTTTCTGACTGTGCTGTGTAAAGTATGTCACTCTCTGTTATCTTATTATTCACCATGCATTCATAAATTCAATTGATATTAAATGTCTACATGTCAGTAGCCCCTTAAATGCCATTCTTTTCTTCTCATTTCATTTATTTTAATTTGTGACTATATTTCATATGGACTGCATATGGACTATATTTATAAATGGACTGCAGATCCCATAAAAGCAAGAGTCACATGTGTTCTGTTCACCATTGTATTATTTCTGATATGTGACAGGTAATCAAAAAATATTTGTAGAATAAATGAATAATGTTAGTCAGGATCTGCTGGGTTTTCCTTTAGGCTTCTATTATAAAATTTATTTCATTAAAATTTTATTTCATAGGTAATTTTAGACAGACCTTTTCTTAATAGCATGTAGCTAATTTGATATAGAAGCTATTTCTTTATCATTATTGTATCTTTCAAAAGGCCTAGCTTAGTTTTGTAACTAAAAATACTTCCTGAATTGAACTAATAACTGGGTAGAACATTTGGGCTTTCTTCAATACCTCAAACACATGCTTCTTAGAAGACTTGACTTTATTCCATTTTAAAAGGGTAGTATAAAATAACTAGGGCTCTTGGTAGTTCCAGAAGTTTAACAACAAAGCAAATGTACGTGCCATTTGTTTTTTTAGTTGCTAAGTCCTGTCAGAGTCTTTTGTGACCCCATGGACTATAGCCCACCAGGCTTCTCTTTCCATGGGATTTCCCAGGCAAGAATACTGGAGTGTGTTGCCATTTCTTTCTCTAGGGATCTTCCTGACCCAGGGATCAAATCCTCATCTCCTGCACTGCAGGCAGATTCTTTCCTGTCTGAGCCACCAGGGGAGCCTCCACTACTTTCCATGTTTTAAAACTAATGACTTCCCATTACAATATCAAAAAATACCAAACTGGAGCCTCCAGAAGCCTCCAAAATATGTACATATGTTCTGCATTCTTCACCAAACTCATTTTCTAGGATAATTTCCCTCTCTCATCTACAAGTGTTCAGTCACGCTGGCCTTTTTTTTTTTTTTCAAGTATAGTGAATTTACAGTGTTGTGTTAGTTTCAGGTTTATAGCAAAGTAATTCAGTTATACATGCATACATACATATTCTTTTTCAGACTCTTTTCTTTTATAGGCTATTCTAAGATGGTGGGGCTTTCCTGGTGGCTCAGTCAGTAAAGAATCCACCTACAATGAGAGAGACCTGGGTTCGATCCCTGGGTTGGGAAGACTCTGACTGAGTGACTAAGCACAGAACAAAATGTTGAGTATAGTTCTTTGTGCTGCTGCTGCTGCTGCTGCTAAGTCGCTTCAGTTGTGTCCGACTCTGTGCCACCCCATAGACGGCAGCCCACCACGCTCCTCGTCTCTGGGATTCTCCAGGCAAGAACANCCAGAGGGCATGGCAACCCACTTCAGTTTTCTTGCCTGGAGAATTTCTTGCCTGTCCATGGACAATCCCCATGGACAGAGGAGCCTGGCGGGCTACAATCCATAGGGTTGCAGAGTCAGACATGACTGAGTGACTAAGCACAGAACAAAATGTTGAGTATAGTTCTTTGTGCTGCTGCTGCTGCTGCTGCTGCTAAGTCGCTTCAGTTGTGTCCGACTCTGTGCCACCCCATAGACGGCAGCCCACCACACTCCTCGTCTCTGGGATTCTCCAGGCAAGAACACAGGAGTGGGTTGCCACTTCCTTCTCCCATGCATGAAAGTGAAAAGTGAACTTGTTCAGTCGTGCTATACTCTACTTACTGTTTATCTATTTCATATATAGTAATGTGTATATGNCACTCCTCGTCTCTGGGATTCTCCAGGCAAGAACACAGGAGTGGGTTGCCACTTCCTTCTCCCATGCATGAAAGTGAAAAGTGAACTTGTTCAGTCGTGCTATACTCTACTTACTGTTTATCTATTTCATATATAGTAATGTGTATATGTTAATCCCCAAATCCTGATTTATCTCTCCCTCACCCCGCACTGGGGCTTCCCAGGTGGCTCAGTAGTAAAGAATCCACTGGCCAACATGGAGATGTGGGTTCAGTCCCTGGGTCAGGAAGATCCCCTGGAGGATGAAATGGCAACCCACATCAGTCTGGAAAGTCCCATGACAGAGATGCCTGGCAGGCTAGGGTGCATGGAGTTGGAAAGACTGGGTCACAACTGAATGACTGAGCATGCACTCTTCACTACCCCTATGGTGACCATAAACTTGCTTTCTTTTCAATTTTTTAAATTTAAAAACACATTTTCAGTTAGTTACAATGTTGTGTAAGTTTCTGCTGTACAGCAAAGTAAATCCGCTATACATACACATATCAGTTGAGTTCAGTCGCTCAATCATGTCCGACTCTTTGCGACCCCATGAATCACAGCACACCAGGCCTCCCTGTTCATCACCATCTCTCGGNGCATTCGTGTGGTTCCTCTAAGTCAGCAGCGTTGTTATCGCCAGTAGTGCCCTGGCTTTGATTTACCAGAGCACGCTGTCCCCACTTGAATCTACGTCATTTGAAGTTCAGCACTTAATCTGAAATTCAGATCTTGAAAGATCTGCCCTGGGTTCCACCTAAAAAATATGAAGACAGGAAGAGTTTCCACTCTGCAGGGACTTGGCTGTCTGTGGTCTCCCCGGCAACAACCCACTGCTCCCCACACACAGGAGGTGATGCTGTCAGATGCTATTGCCCCCTTTCTCACCAGTCGACCTGGGGAAGAGCATCCAACATCCTTCACAGTCACCGAGGAGACACCCAGAAATACGGAAGGCTTTGGGGAAGTTCAGATACTGATACTGACACGCTTCTCTGAAGAGTGTCTTTGCAAGAACGAAACTTGCCTTTCATTGGGTGTATGAAATATTTTAGAAACCCTCCCCATGTTTAGAGGACAATTCATTTTGTTGCTTTTCAAGGAGCACTGTTCCTTATTCAGCTGGAAGCTGGTCCTCACATGTTCTCTGAATCATCACACGATGAGGGTGACAGAGGGTGAGACGGCTGGGTGGCATCACTGACACAATGGACATGAGTTTGAGCCAGCTCCGGGAGAAGCTGAAGGACAGGGAAGCCTGGCGGGCTGCAGTCCACGGGGTCCCGAAGAGTCAGACACAACTTAGCGACCAAACAAAGCAACATGATGATTGAACTTTGTAATGGTCCTTCAAGACTGGTCTCCTGAGCCAGATGACAGGTCTAAGATGATGGTGCAAATGGTCCTCGTGGCTCCTGCAGGTCCAGGGATGCGAGCAGGATGAGGGACCTGTGTGGAATGAGTTTGGCTGAATTCTTCAGTTGTGTACCTTTCTGGGGGAGAAAAACAGAACATTTGCTGCAAAAGTTTGGGCTAGAAAATACAAATGAGACACATGTGCTTTTTTTTTAAATACAACTTTATGTTTCAAGGCAAGTGTTTGCTTTGCAGCACAGGGATTGGTGGGTGAGGTCTGTGTGCCTTCTTTTCATGTTCCAAAGCCGTGACCTTCAGTTCATGCTGTTTTTGGTTGATGTTGATTTGATGAATCATGTCACTTCTGAATGGGGACTGTTGGGTTTCAAGGTTGAAACCCAATGTCTTTGGGATCCTAGATGATTCAACCAAGCCCCCATCAATCAGATTTCTAAATGAAGAAGTCATTATTTGTAGAAAACCTAGGATTCCCTCTCCTTTCTGTACTTTGATGTATTTTAACCTCTACATTTTCTAAAGGAAAATTCAAGAACCAGGCAAAGAAATATCATTGGAGTTTGATACCAAGAACTGCCTGAGCGAGCATTGAAGTTCATTCAGGTATCTAATCTTTCTCCTAATTTTACCATTGGCCAGCTAGGGGGATATAGGAAGCAACACTCTCCAGGGTTTTTTGTATACTTATTTCATTTTGGCTTTTGGTTGACTCATGACCTTAGAAGGAAAACGAACCATAGCAGCTAATAAGCTTTCACGTCTGTTGCTGCTTATAAAGCATTCTCAGGAACAATAAGCAGAAACCCACCAGACTTGGGGAAGATGTGATTTATTTTATCTGAAATTTTTACAATATATGTGTTAGGTGCTTTTGGTTTGGAATCTGTGGTTCCTTCATTTTAACTGGTCTCTAGTGGTGAGGAAGTACATGGGGGCACACAGCTGTGGGGTTCCTGAACAAAGCGGGCTTTGGATCAGGGCCCCTTTGGATCAGGGGCTAGTGGAGATGCCCCTTTCTGGATACCAAACAAGCACAGGAAATCAAGGAAAGGATGGCCCAGGTTTTGCTCCTAGGCTTCATGACTGTCTTCATCGGCCTTCCTTGCTCACCTGCGTGTCCTGGCAGCCCTCTCACAGAGCCCCTGTGTTTGCAGAGACCCCTGGCAGATAGGGTAGAACCAAGACTTTCTGGGCCAGGTATCCTTTCAGAGAAAAACTCATCTGCCTGCCAGCTCTTCCTGTGCGGCGTTTCTGTGCTGCTTTATTTGAGGTTGCAAGTACCTGTAAAAGAGAAGCAGATGTTTTTCAAGAATGTTTATGAAACTTCTGTTCTTAAGGTGCACATTAACGGGGCCCAAACACTCTTGCATTTGCAGCTCACTTGGTGAAATTATGTACGTGTCCTCTAGAACTTGCTTGGGCAAATCTTTATCCATGGGCATTGGAAACCCCTTGGTTTCTGCACTGAAGCCGTTCCAGTTTTGTCAGTGGCACCCCACTCCAGTCCTCTTGCCTGGAAAATCCCAAGAACGGAGGAGCCTGGTGGGCTGCAGTCCATGGAGTCGCTAAGAGTCAGACTCGACTGAGTGACTTCACTTTCATGCATTGGAGAAGGAAATGGCAACTCACTCCGGTGTTCTTGGCTGGAGAATTCCAGGGACGAGGGAGCCTGGTGGGCTGCTGTCTCAGGGGTCGCACAGAGTCGGACATGACTGAAGCGACTTAGCAGCAGCAGCAGCAGTATCCTCCTACAAATTCTGCAAATCCCTGGGAGGCCTGTCTGATAAGCGGCCTTTGGTCGGGTCTGCTGTTTCTGTGCTCGCGGGATTCTCAAAGCCGCAAGCGTCCTATGTGTGTCTGTGCAGCGTCCGCAGCTCCTCCCCATGTCTGTCATCTCCTTTGTCACCAGGCGTGAAGTATGACTCTGTCCGTTGGTCGGGACTTGCGCACGGTCTGTGAGCGCGCTAGAGATGGGCTGATCTTCCTGGACGAGGGAACTTGCTGAACCGTGCGTGTCCCTCGACAGAATCCGGGTCTGGATTTTTGCCAGGGATTAGAGGACAGCGATGCTCCCTCAGAGACTTCAGGTGCCCCTTGAGTTTGGGGGCTTTCATTTTCTCTCTTCAGAAACAGATGCGCATTCAGAATGGGATCGTTGTTCTGATTGAAAAACCATGTTGGAAACTCTGAAAGTACCAGTTCCAAGGTTAACGGCCCCTCTTTTCTTTCAGCATCTGAAGACTCAGGACTCAGGATGGGGAACCATGCAGGGAAGCGGGACTTCAGTGCCGAGAAGGGCAGTAAGGTAAGGAGTGAGCCGCCCCAATCCTTCAGGTGCTCATATGCCCTGTGGCTACTAGGGTTTTCCCCTAAAGCCGCTGGCTTGTTACCCTCCTTCCCTGGAAACTTCTAGGGCTGAGAATGGTAGTCCTGCACACAGACCAAGACCCGAATTCCTCGGCCAGGACGCCAGGCCCACTGCAGTCTCACTGTGGCTGGTCGTCCGGTGGCACCTGCCCCCACGTCCCTTTCCGCACTGTTGTTTAGGGTGTTTGGAAGATGCAGGAGAACAAATGGGGAAAAATGCAAGTAAAACCGTCGGAATCCCTCCAGCGACTCAGAATGAATCCTCTGTGGATTTTTAGGCTTGGATTTCCCATTCTCCACCTCATTCCACAGGCATTGCCTTCCCTGTGTGGCGAGGAGCCTCTAGGGATGACCTCTGGGTCCCCAGAGTGACTGAGCCCCTCAAACTGATGACCCATCACCAAGCACCTCTGTCCCGAGGAGTCATTTCAGATCATGAGGAAATAGCCCTGATGTGTGTGTGTTTCCCCCGTCCTTTGTAGGAGGGAAAGGTTGATTCTCCCTTGTCCTTGGTCCTTTAACTCAAGACTAGGGACAGTTCACAGAATGTCATGATGCTGAGGACGGACCCGCATGCGCAAAGAAGCGTTTCATAAACGTCCACTGGATTGAGTTACATCACGCTGCAACCCCCAGCCTCTTTGCCAAGAATCTGTAGTCAGGCTTCATTTAAGAATAATGAACTTTCTGCCATGGGCGCTTCTCTGATCTATATTTGGACTCAAACATTTCTGTATCAGCCAAGTGGGTAATTTTCCATACTTTGCTTCCATGCCATTCATGTAAATACGTGATTACATAACTGTTTTTGTTCATATTTTATAAAGTGTTTCAAACATTTGAGAGAAAACATGGCTTTATCTAAAACAATGTCATGGCGTTTCTTTCCTAATGATTTCAGGCCCAAGGCAACTAGAAGGGGTTTACGTTTCTACAGTGTTGTTGGTTTGGAATTCCCCTCCCTATTGAAAGGAGGACCCGGGTTGTCAGGGTGTAAACAGTCCAAGTGGATACCGACTGGGGACTCCTGGTATCTCATGTAATTCGCGCGAGAACTGCCTTAATGATGCTCTCCCTGTGAAGATAGCGGTGACTCAGAACGTTCAGTTACTGTGAAGACAGGTCTGGGCCGTGTCTGCCCCAGAAGCACAGAGGCCCCGCTGAGAGTGAAAGTGGAAAAGCACCTCTTCTCAACAGAGCCCCATCCTGTTAACACCTGGTATTTTAAGGCTCAAAGCAACTGATTTGCAAGTCTGCTTCTAAAAACCTCAGTGGCTTGCAGTTTCTTTCCTGTTGTTGGACATTGTAAAACACCAAAACATCCTTCTCATTGATGTAATTTTTACCAAAGTCAGATTTCTGACCAACAAGAGAGCCCATACTTGGGCTTTTGTTATCTGAAAGCTAAATTTTAACATTCTGATAATTTTTAATGGTCATTTTAGACCCGTGGCTTCTATGGGACATTGCCATATGTAACAGCCCTCTTCTTTGCTGTTGTTCAGATGCTAAGTCGGGTTGGACTCTTTGTGACCCCATAGACTGCAGCACACCAGGCTTCCCTGTCCTTCACCATCTCCCAGAGCTTGCTCAAACTCATGCCCATTGAGNGTAAGAATGAAACACAAGGAATCAGACAGGAAGAGAAGGGACGAGATCAGGTAGGGATAGGCACTCCTATGAGGGCACACAGAAGAGAGGATTGTATAGACTGAGTGCCCTCCCTGGGGAGTGAGATGTTGAAACCACAGACCAGAGCTATACGGTCTGCTACTGGGTGAGTCCTCAATGACTACTCTGAAGATCAGTGGGACTGGCAGGAGTAATGTGAGAAACTGGAACTGTACTCGCGAAGAGCATGCACGTGCTGAAACAGGCAGAGAAAAAACTGAGGCAGCCTAGGACTCTTGCTAGTTTCTTGTGACTTTCCCAGCATCTGTCCCAGTCCACAGTGAGGGCCAGCTCTGGCCTCTCCTGCTCTGTGGCAGAGACCCCCCTCCCCCCACTAATGGGAAGGCCAGCATTGACGTGGAGTGTGAGCAGCTATGGGGACAGAGCAGGCTTGATCCATCACCGCACTGAACAGCGCAAGAGCATCCATTAGACACACTTGTGGAGGCAGAGGATTGGGAGCAGTCTGGAGTGCCATGCCAAGACTGCCGAAACACATACCCAGCCCATACTGGGTGCCACTCTAGCACCTGTTGTTTTAGCATTGCTCTCCTCTGGGCTGAAGGTGCCAGAGGAGAGATCACACACTTAGAGGGAAGAGAACCATTCAGACCAGAAACTCAGAGCTTTTCCTCCAGAGGTTAGGGACCAAGCCCTGCTCCTAATCCAGTGGTATCGCCCACTGAGCCTAGCACAGCCCTAACTCACATCTGCCTGTCTCTAACCTTGAAAGTCAAAGTGAAAGTTTGGTGGTGTCCAACTCTTTGCAGCCCCACAGCAATACAGTCTATGTAATTCTCCAGGCCAAAATACTGGAGTGGGTAGCCATTCCCTTCTCCAAGAGATCTTTCCAAACCAGGGAATGAACCAAGATCTCCCGTGTTGCAGGCAGATTCTTTACCAGCTGAGCCACAAGGGAACTCTCTAACCTCACCTCTCAGGAAAAAGAAAAGGATGTTCATACTCTTCACCTCTAATTAATGTAGCATTGGTACTTACTCCTACCTTCAGCAATCAGACAAAACAAAACAACAACAAAAAAGGAATAAAATACAACCAAACTATAACGAAATAAATAAAACCATCACTATTTATAGATGACCTGATATTTTATGTACAAAACCTTAGGTTTCCACCAAAAATTTTAAAAATGATGAGAACTAATAAATGACTTCAGTAAAGTTTCAGGACCAGAGATCAAATGATCAAATTGTCAACATTCACTGGATCATAGAAAAAGCAACAGAATTCCAGAAAAACATCTACTTCTGCTTTATTGACTATGCCAAAGCCTTTGACTGTGGATCACAACAAACTGTGGAATATTATTCAACAGATGGGAATACCAGACCACCTTATCTGCCTCATGAGAAATCTGTGTGCAGATCAAGAAGTAACAGTTAGAGCCAGACATGGAACAATAGACTGGTTCCAAATTGGGAATGGAGTACGTCAAGGCTGTATATTGTCACTCTGCTTATTTAATTTGTATGCAGAGTACATTATGTGAAATGCCAGGCTGGATTAATCACACGCTGGAATCTAGATTGCTGGGAGAAATATCGATAACCTCAGATATGCAAATGACACCACCCTTATGGTAGAAAGTGAAGAGAAATTGAAGAGCCTCTTGATGAAAGTAAAAGAGGAGAGTGAAAAAGCTGGCTTAAAACTCAACATTCAGAAAACTANAAGCATCAATTCTTGGATGCTTAGCTTTCTTTATAGTCCGGCTCTCACATCTGTACGTGACTCTTCTTTTAATTTTTTGTAACTTGATGGAAAATGCCTGAGGCCTTTTAGGGGGAGTGGTCTGTGGTGTTACTTAGCATTTCAGCTTAGAACAGAAAAGATCACACGCGCTCATGCCCTGCTGTTTACCATCCTGCATGTTTCTGCAGTCATTCTAGGAGGCCTTCTTTTCACTTACGAGACAGTGGACGGATGAGAGCTTGTCCTGGGAGCAGTTGTTGACACGTCAACAGGCAGGGGCTGCAGGGAGAGTCAGCCCGTGCATCCTCCCCGCTCTGGCTTCTTTGCCGCCCCCTCTCCAGCCCGGGGAGCCTCTCTCCCTGCTGGCACCACCACCACCATCAGCTCCGCGTCCACAGGCCCCCGTGGGCTGCCTTCGTGGCCTGCAAGCCTGTGCTGGGTGTGGGAGGCAGGGGCTCCGTGTGGCGACCCCTCCCATATCAGGCACCCACTGCCACCCCCAGGGGCTCCCTGCCAGGAGCACGCGACCTCTACCCCCAGGGTCCTCCCCGTGACACCCCACTCTTGGCTCACCGGCTCCTCTCTCATAGCCAAGCTGCACCAGGATGCAGGGAGGAGCTCGTGAGGGAAGGGGCTCTGGCCTTTCTCTCCCTGTTCCAGCCTCACGTGTCTGCGTGTGGCAGGGTCCCATCTGGCAGCGAGGCGGCTGTGAGCGCCCTCCTGGCCTGCCAGGAGCAGAGTGAGGCTGGCGGGGGAGACCTGTCCTCCAGGGCGACCAGAGGCCTTCAGGCAGGAAAGCCGTCTGCTCACCTTGGGGTCCTTGTTTTCCTGCGTGTCCTGGGGAACTGGTTTCCAGAAAGCTCCCCTCACTAACTCACCGGCTCTTTCTTGGGCGGAGCGTATTTACAAGGTTATTTGGCAGAACTGGGGAAGCACTCAGCCGGGTGACCTGTCCCCGGGGATACACAGTTCTCAGCGGCCCTGCCCGCAGAGACTCCAGGAGGAAAAACCGGTTCCTCAAGCTAAAAATAGCACCGCCTGCCCCTTGGGAAGGCTGTGCCGGGCAGCCCAGGGCCCGGTGCAGGTGGACGCGACTCCGGGCCCCTCTGGGCCCTGGGGAACAGCACGATCAGAGCCAGCCTGACTGACCCTCGGCAGAGCCCACTGGTGCTCAGGTCCAGGCCAGTCCCTGAGGCTGCTCTGCCGTCTTGTCTAGGGTCACTCTGACCACAGGCAGTCTCTCCCCGGTGGGTCTTAAGATTTGTTTAACTTCCTTTTTTGAACATTAGCCCCAGTCCACGTGGGGATCAACTTGAAGAAGGAGCTCTAAAATCTCATTATGCCTTTTTTCTCATATGAAACTAGTGAGGCTGTTCACTAGTTTACAAGCATTGTTGTTGCACAGTCACTAAGTCGTATCCAACTCTTGTGACCCCATGGAATGCAGGCTCCTCTGTCCATGGGATTTCCCAGGCAAGAATACTGCAGTGGGTTGCCATTTCCTCCTCCAGGGGATCTTGCCAACCCAGAGATCAAACCTGAGTCTCCTGAATTGGCAGGTGGATTCTTTACCCCTGAACCACCAGGGAGGCCCAGTTATAAGCATTACAACCAGGAAACATGAGAAACAAAGAGCACTTTATCTTGGCATTCCCACATATTTTCCAAAATGATGAAATCAAGAGTCGATACATTCCAACTCTGGAAAATCTTACACTAATAATTTTGAAAGGCTGCTCTTCACCTGTGGGATCTCCTTACTATTCCTGGCAGTGGTATCTGGCCCACAAAAGTTCCCCAAAGGTGCCCAACCATATTTCTGGATTTTTCCATTTAATCAACTTAAGAAAAAAGATACCATGCTGAGAAACAAGGTCGAGAGCAATTGCAGAATTCAGATGCCTGTCGGAATTTTACAGCAGGGAGTAACTGGTTAGTCTGTTTTGTGTTTCCAATTAAACTGATTAGCTCTTTGAGTTATTCCTCCAAGCCCAGAGCATGCTGGCCGCCCCCCCTCCCCCGGGATAATCATAGCCCTGGGGAAGCCTTTCGGTATTTAATCATCAAACCCCACTGTCTGATGAGCCCTTGGGATGCTGTGCCAGCAACACTCTGAGAAGTGAGAGGTGGAGTTTGTAAATACATACAGAAGCACCAAGCAGCTCAGCCTTCCCCACCAGGGCGGAGATGAAAATGTAAATTTGCCAGGAAAATAACTTTCCTGCAAACCTGCGACATCCCCACTGTGGGACGGCTTCTCCCGCCAGGAGTTTGTGCCTCAGTGTATTCCTCTACAGAACCGTGATCCAGCATCATCTTGCCCCAAGTCCCTTTGATGCAGGAGGCCCCATACTTGCCACCTCGGCCTGCAGAGGAAGCAGTTTTCTACTTGAAGCCGTCACTTGCTGCTGGGTCCCCGCCGTCCTTTCTCCACCCACACGGAAACCAAGAGCCCTGAGGCTCTGCTCGCAGATGTGTGTGTCCTTGCCCCTCCGGGTGCTGCTCTTGGGGGGATCGAGTGCGCCCCCCGCCCCCACTGCCAGCTCCAGGCCAGCACTGTTCACCTGAGGGTCCCAGCCCTGGGGCAGGATATCGTCCCCACTGCCTGCCTTGAGGGCAGCACAAGTGGGGCCTTTAAACCCCAAAGCCAGGGTGTTTTCTCCCCACGTCAGGCTTCCTCCTGCGGTTCCTCCTGAACTGACCACCGTCACCATGACTACCGCACAGCACGGGAAGCGGGTTTGCTAAGAGACTCTCTCCCATTGGGTCGGGTCAACCAGACCCACATGACGGGGCTGCCGTGCCTTCGAGCAGGGAGTCATTGCGCTGTGTTGGCAACTGTCAGACCCATATTCGGGTAATTCCATTGTCTTAGGTGAGAATTAAATAATTATTTTTGGAAAACTCAAGTAGTTACTAAGCTAAATAAGAGATGTTTTAAAATTTAGAGGGCAGAAAAATAGAAAGTATTTCCTTGAAGACACTTACCAATCTAGTCTGATACTCAGATATGCGGAAACACCTAGTCAACGTCTAGTAAAGCCCTAGATTGTGAGATGCGGGCACAGTTGCACTCGGATCTGTCTGCACCAGTCCCAGAGTCCTCCGTCTGCCTGTCTACCTCCATCTCCGTTGGTGTGCGCATCTGTGTCACACACACATGCACCTATCAGGAATCCCCCTTCACCGCAACGGGGCATTAAACCACCTTCCAGGCTCCCTGGGGGCTCACATGGCTAAGAATCTGCCAGCAATGCGGGAGACCCAGGTTCGATCTCTGAATTGGAAGGATCCCCTGGAGAAGAGAATGGCTACCCACTCCAGTGTTCCTGCCTGGAGAATCCCATGGACAGAGGAGCCTGGCGGGTTACAGTCCATGGGGTTGCAAAGAGTCGGACACGACTGAGCGACCAACACTTGACTTCACAATCCCCCTCCCGGTGGGCAGACAACACACCGTCCAGTAGCTGCCTTGCGTCGGCTCCTCGCCATGCAGACCTACAGGAGCTGCTGCCCTGCGCCCCTGCCACCCGGCGGGCAGTCACATGACACGCATGGCTGAGAAGCACATGGTACAACCCAAGAACCAAATCTTTAATGTTACTGATTTTGAAAGGACTTAGATTTTAAGATCCGCATGTCTCAAGGGGCAGTCTGGTCCCACCGTGCTTGACGCGCCTACCCTTGGTTCCAGTGTCCCCAGAACCTGGCAGACTCGCATCAGCTCCTTTTTGTCAATGACAAACACCGAAGCCCCTCTCAAAGTCATACGATTTTGTACAGCAGTGAATATGGAGTTCAGAAGGTAAAGTCCTCTGAAAACACACCCTCATAAGTACCAGCAGTTGCAGAGGTCAGCGCCGTGAGCTCCAGCCTCGGACCTCAGCCGTGAGGGTCCCCCGTTCCCACCCAAGGGGGCCACCTGCTGCAGGACTGGGAGACACACATGGCAAACAGCATCCATGCGTCTAACTGCTTCTGCGTTTCCTGCACTTCCTGTAGCAGCCTGCCCGCCTGACTTGCTTGGTGCTAGAACTTCAGTGAGCTCTCGAAAAGAGAAATAAAATCATGTAGAAAATGCGCCCTTTCAAGGAGGCCTTCCAAAATATGTGAGTGATCAATAGTCTCTGATTCGAGTCATGGAGAAATCAGCATGGGATCTGTATCTGACTTGAGGAGGAACCACAGGAGTATAAAATGAAAGACCTCATCCAGGCCGAACTTGTGAAATCAGCACTGAAGGACCCAGGGCCGCCTCTGAAGGGGGTGCAGTCTCCCAGCCATCTTCTGGGCCCGAGGGACAGCAGTGTCCCTGGGAGGGTGAGGAACGTCGCGTTTGAGAAGCAGCGCTTCTCAGCAGCAGGAGAGCGCAGCCTTGCTGAGACTTCTGAGCTCTCACTTCACAGCCAGGTCTGGATGTGCGGGGTCAGCACCCACCTGGGCTCCACGGGGACGGAAGACAGTCTGTCGTCGCAGTCTTGGGTGCCGAGCACGAGCCTACGCTTGATTCTGATTTGTAAGGACTGTGAGGGGGCATTTTGTTGCTTCTGAAAAGCTCAGAACGTGTACACCTTTGTCAGTCGGGCGGCCATGGGCCTCACAAACAGACCTGAGTGAGGCGTGAGACTCAGGTGTCATTAGTGAACAAACCGCCCCCTCAGCAGCCCTCATAAAAATAATGAGGCAGAGACGGGGTGGTGCCCCGGGGAACACAAACCCGCAGAAGGCAGCTCAGCAGCCCTGATTCATGACCCCACCTGGCTGCACTCGGCCCCAAGCCAGCTCCCCAACCCGGGTGGCCTCATGGACCCCTGCCCAGGGGCCCTCCCTTCAGTTTTCAGTCGCTCAGTCGTGTCCGACTCTTTGCTACCCCATGAATTACAGCACGCCAGGCATCCCTGTCCCTCACCAACTCCCAGAGTTTCCTCAAACTCATGTCCATCGAGTCAGTGATGCCATCCAACCATCTCATCCTCTGTCATCCCCTTCTCTTCCTGCCTTCAATCCCTCCCAGCATCAGGGTCTTTTCAAATGAGTCAGCTCTTCGCATCAGGTGGACAAAGTACTGGAGTTTCAGCTTCAACATCAGTCCTTCCAATGAACACCCAGGGTTGATCTCCTTCAGAATGGACTGGTTGGATCTCCTTGCAGTCCAAGGGACTCTCAAGAGTCTTCTCCAACACCACAGTTCCAAAGCATCAATTCTTTGGCACTNCCTTCAACATCAGTCCTTCCAATGAACACCCAGGGTTGATCTCCTTCAGAATGGACTGGTTGGATCTCCTTGCAGTCCAAGGGACTCTCAAGAGTCTTCTCCAACACCACAGTTCCAAAGCATCAATTCTTTGGCACTCAGCTTTCTTCACAGTTCCAACTCTCACATCCATACATGACCACTGGAAAAACCATAGCCTTGACTAAACGGACCTTTGCTGACAAAGTAATGTCTCTGCTCACCTGCTAAGCACGGGCCCTGAGGGGACCTGAGGCCCCCAGCGAAGAGTTAGGGCTTGAAACCCCAGGGACGTGGAGTCCCCTGCAGTGCACATCTTTTGTGTCCTGTCACCCTACCAGAGGGCTTATTAGGGTTGAGCAAACTTAGTTTTTATCAGAAACCATGAACAAATTTGCAAAGAGCTGACTTTGGGCCACAAGAGTTGTTCAGAAGTGACACATTGTCAGACACTTCTGAGGTGGATCATAGATTCTGTATTGCACCTCCTCCACCTTGCCCTGCCCTCAACACACACACACACACACACACACACACACACACACACACACACACACCCTCACACACACCCCACACACACCCCCNGTTGTTCAGAAGTGACACATTGTCAGACACTTCTGAGGTGGATCATAGATTCTGTATTGCACCTCCTCCACCTTGCCCTGCCCTCCACACACACACACACACACACACACACACACACACACACACACACACACACACACACACCCCTGAATGGCTGAATGGAAACAAACAAACTGGGAAACTATTTTAAAGAAAAGTGACACATTGAACACCAGTCATTAACTATAAACAACATGACAATAAACTTGTCCTCTGGATGAAACTGCAGCAGAGCAGCCCACCCCCGAATGGCTCTCGAATGTTCTGCCCCGCCCCTCCCACCCCGCTACGAGCCTTCTCCCCTCACAGTCATGCTCTTGGGCCCCCAACAGCTGATCACACAGGGTCAGGAGCCCGGTGACCTACGACGCATCTGTTTATCGTCTGGTTTTCAGCTGGTCTCACAGGCGTTCCTTCCGCATTCCTTCCCTCCTGTCCCAGCCCCTGACTCCTGTGTTCCTGCGTCTGTGACGCTGAATCATTTCTGAGAGCTGATGGGACAGGGCGAGGAGGCCAGAGACGTTGGCCCGTCATCAGACACGCAGCGCAGAACAAGCTGAGGCAATGCTGACTTCAGTGAATAGTTTGTTTGCTTTTCAGTTGGGGAGGTATTTGAGCTCAAGATGGATACACTTGACCTGAAAATCGTGTTCAGGTTCAGATTGGGGTTTGCGTTGGATTGAGAATATAGTTGCAAGCATGGCACTGTAGATAAGATTTCATGAATTGTTAGTGACTTGAATTCAGGCATGAAGAGGGTGGAAGAGTTAGATTTCCCGGGAATGGACAGTGTACTGAGAACCCTCCTTTAGGGGTCCGGGTGGACCAGCTGGGGAGAGAGCGTGGGTGGCACATGTTTTTAATCCCCAGTCTCTTTCGTGCTCGCCACTTAGGGTGCCTACGGGCAGCTCCTGAGCTGCTGTTTCTGACCCTCTGCCAGGTAATTTCAGAAAGACCACCACGTTATTTCATCTTTGAGGACAAGTGTATTTCAAACTCTGACAGTGAAAAGTGTGTCCTTTCGTATGAAAAAATCTGCACTTGCTTTGTTATTAAGGAAAAGCTTTTTAAAAAATTAATCAAACACTCTTACAATGTTTTAAATGAAACAAAACCTAAAAAATCTAGATTTCAAAGTGATGCATCCTGTCCTTTTCACGCATGACTAAAGCAATGTGGCTTTAAAGTTTAAATATGAGTAGAGACCGGAATACATTAATGAAAATTAATCTTTCTGTGTGTGTGTGTGTGAGGGTGGGGGACATTTTCTCGTCCACCAGCCTCCAAACTGCAAAATACCCATTGGCAGCTGTGTGGATCTTCTCAGGCTCAGCCCGAGCTCTGCACTCAGACGAATCTAACACACGATGGTCCTAATTGAGATTTGATATGCACATTAATTTAATTGTCATATGGTCAAACAGNCTCGTCCACCAGCCTCCAAACTGCAAAATACCCATTGGCAGCTGTGTGGATCTTCTCAGGCTCAGCCCGAGCTCTGCACTCAGACGAATCTAACACACGATGGTCCTAATTGAGATTTGATATGCACATTAATTTAATTGTCATATGGTCAAACAGAAGTGTAGATAAACTTCATTATTGTTTCCATGACTTTTGATACTTGAAAAACAAAGCCTCTGATTTACTGCATCCTAAATTATGCTGTTGCACATGTCATATGTAAGCAAATGTAGTCATGAGTGAATAAATAAGGCAAGTTGTTAATTACTCTAATTCCCCTTGGAGCATGAGGGTGGCTGCAGCCCGGGTTATTCACAGACGTGTGTGTGTTCACACTTGACCTTCTCCGAGCTGCACTAAATCACAAAACAACAGCGTCTCAGAATTTAAAAATAAATGTTTTTGAGTGTGTTGAGAGACAATGCCTCTTTCGGACTCGGTCTGCAGAGTGTCCNCCCCCCCCCCAAAAAAAATAAGAATCTGCCGGCCTTCATACTCTGCTTTTCCACTCTTCTGATCTTCTCTGGAAAAAGTCAAATCAGGGCTTTAGTCTTCTGCATTTGAAAGGGATGTTTCAGTTAAACCCCCCTCTGATAACTCTCTAGCTTGCCTAACAGGTTCCCCAGACTTCTTACAGCTTGTGAATTACTTATAGCCCCCCAACTGCGAGAAGCACAAAGCTTAAAAGCAGCTTAAAGATACAGAGACTTTTCTAAAGAGTTAAAAATCATATTGGTGATGGGTTTTCACTGTTGACTCAATGGTTGCTGCCAGGCCTCCATATTCTTTATCTTTTAGGCACCTGGGAGGATGTTAGTCAATGTAANTCATGATTATCTTGGTCATGAAGATCTTTTTTGTATAGTTCTTCTGTGTATTCTTGCCACCTCTTCTTATACACACTACTATATATGTAATAGATAAACAACATGGACCTACTGTATAGCACAGAGAACTATATTCAATATCTTGTGATAACCTATAATGGAAAAGAATATAAAAGGAATATACAATGTTTTATGTATATATCTGAATCACTTTGCTGTATATCTGAAACATTACCTGTCGGGAGCCAGCGTGAGGAATCCCACTCGTGACAAGGTCATGTGGCAGAGATCTGATGTGCAAGGATGAGTCAGATCTTGGGTTTTCCCCCTGGTATTTCCTGAGCATCTATCCCCCCCCCCCCCNCTCCCTTCCACCCTGTGCAGCACACCTTGTGGGAACGAAGACCGGCCCGCCTGTGCCCGCATCTCCTGGGCCCCTGGGCACCGGCAGGGCCAGCAAGTCAGCGGCGCTTCACCCCCGGGTTGCCTTGGGAGCAGTTGGGTCAGTGGGAGACATCCAAGCTGACCTCGGTAGTGAACTTCAAACCCTGCGGGGGCCCTTACTTTTGCTGGAAATATCTGAGTGTGCATTTGCAGAGAGTGTCAAGCACACACTCTAGATGGAGCCAGGAATCGACCCCAGTGGTCTTGGTGATCGACATCCGTCACCTGTGTGTATCAAGTTCTTAAGAGGCACTTGGTTTCTTAATCAAGTTCAGGTGACTCATCTTGCTCTTGATCGGGTGGAAACCAGCTTCAGCCTGACTGTACCTCTGATTCCTGGAGCGAGTCTGAGCAGGTTCTCTGTTTCGGGGTTCCGCCTGGATGATCGTGCAGACGGAACTCAGCTAGGAAGAAACGCACCGCAGGCAAGTGGCAATTCCATTTTGCAAAACAAGTGCGTTCCTATTGAGCAAGGGAACCAGCACGCAGGCGCAATCCAAGTTGTCTGTGAAGTCTCTCTTCCTTTTATTTCTCAATCTTATTGCATTAACAGGCACATTAAAGCCTGATTTTTACTTATGAAGATTTTATTTCTGCCTTTACTAAAATGTGGGAAAAAAACAGAAAATGCATGTAGTAAAATTAGTGGTGATGAAGTCGAGCAGTGACCGTACTAGCTGAGGGTCAGATTCTGGTAGAGTCACAACAGGTGTGGACTATTTCGTGTTCAGGATAATCCAGGAGCTACATGGTATCATTATGCCCATTTTGTGTGGAAGGAGGAAACAGAGGAAGCAGAGGTGAGGCTTACATTCAGAAAAATGGTTGGAACCCGATACATCAGCGTGTTTGTCCTTTAAGCAAAGATGCATCTTCCAGTACTAGTCTTCTGTGCTTCATCCTGTCTGCATCAAGGAAGCAGGTGAATACACACGTGCAGGCTCAGAGCAACAAGTTCAAGGACAGTAGGCAGGAGAGGTTTTCATTCTACAAAACTAAAGGATGTGAATTCACCTTCAGATGAAGAAAGTCAGAATTTTCCATTACATTATTCTGTTTTCAGTTAATGTAGAATATCCATTTGAGCTAATGAATGTCCCTCAGCGAGTTAGCTTTAAGTGCATTTTAATTAAACTTTCTAGTCACCCAACCATCAAACTCTTTCAGTAAAAGAGCTCCACTAAAACCCACCTCCCTCTCCCCCCACCCCATGCCCGTCCTGTGTCAGCATCCTTCTTATTCTACTTAACCAGCTGATAGAGCAGTGACTTACAGAAATAAACAGCAGGATATTTGCATTCCTAAAATAGATGTTAGAATGTCCAGTTACATAACAGGCCTCAATAGACAGTTTTACTGTGACACTCGTTAAGATTTATGTTGCTCTGACTTCTGAAAGTCGGTGATGAAATAAAGTCCTGAGCTCCTTTCTTTGCATGGCTTACTTACAGAACACTGCGATCATAATTATGCTACTAAATGGTCTTCCAGAGAGGGTGGCTTTAAAAGTAAGTAGTAAAAGGATCATTTCCTAATCCAAGATAATAGGGCCGCAAATGCCTCAGATGTGCAGTGCTAAATTCCTTTCAGTGATGTTGCAGGGTTTCACCTAAACTGCCTGCAAAGCATTTATGCTTTCTAAAATATCTCTACTGAGATGTGATGCACATGCCATACAGCTCACCTGTATAATCTGTACAATTCAGTGATATTTTTTCGTTTAGTCATAGATGCACGGGACTCACAGCAGTTGGTTTTAGAACCTGTTCATCACCTCAGGAAAGAACTGTACCCTTCAGATGTCCTCATCCCCCCAGCCTCCCGGCCTCTAGCCATAAGTGACGACTGCTTCTAGATTTCTGCACTCTGGACAATCTCTCTGAATGTAACCATTTAATATGTGGTCTTCTCTCTCAGGCTTATCTCAGGCAGTATGACATTTTCAATAGTCGTCCATATTGTAGCCTGTGTCATCCTTTTTAAGGTCAAATAATATCTTTTGTATGGATATTTCACATTTTGTGTATCCATTCATCCACTGATGGACAGTTGGGTTGTTTCCATGTTTTGGCTACTATAAATAACAACCACTAAAAACAAAAACTCACAGACAAGTTTTAGTGTGGGCATATGTTTTCATTTTTCTCATATAGCTTCTTAAAAATCCTAGATTTTTCATATACTCATATTATCAAAAATTCTTCTTATGTTTTCCAGACAAATCTAGAAAAGGGGCCCTAGNATGAACAGGGAGACCTGGCGTGCTGCGATTCATGGGGTCGCAGAGAGTCGGACACGACTGAGCGACTGAACTGAACTGATATAAACTGAATCACTTTGCTGTACACCATAGATACAACATTGTAAATGAACTATACTTCGAAAAAAAAAACAAAACAGCAGTGTTCAAGATAGTTTATATAACCACAGACTTTAGTTATGTTAAAACAGCTATTTTAAAATGATAAAGATCAAAACTGTTTAAGTTCATTTTTCAGTAAAAGTATTAATTTTTTAAAAACTTGAAGTATATTTTCATAGTCATTATCAAATGGTTTCTAAACTTTCTAGAGGACTTATAAGTTGTTTTAAAATATTAATATGAAATGGAAAGTTGGGAGAGATCAGTAGAGAATAAGAGATAATATTAAAACATTCAATCATATACATATGAAGAGAAAAAAAGAAACCTTACTTAGTCACAAATTTCTATTGTTATAAAAATGGAAGCTGCTATCAACCATGGTTCTGAGTTATATATATGTGTGTGTGTCATCTTCACTACACTCAACAGTTACAGAAACAGACCTATTCTGGACATCAAGAGTCCAGTTTTTAGTTGTAAAGAGCATGTCGTTCAGTTTTCCTCTTTAGTAATCTCATAATTTTTAATCTTTGAATTTATGCTTCTAAAACATCAGTCAGCTTTTCATCATGCAGAAACCTTTCAGTCCTAATAATGCTCTTGTTTCAATTTGAAATGAGACATAGAAACACAGAACCTGTAGCCTATCACTCAAAATAGTAACTCTAACCTATATATTCAAAATCTCCCATGATCCTCTCCACGAGCCCTGAATCCAGGCAAGCTGAACTCATCCCGTCCCTCTGCTCCCTCCCTCCTTCCGTCTTTGGGCTGACCGGGCTGACTGTAGAATTACAGCACCCCCTGACTCAGCAAGTCCTCCATCCAAAGATAAGATCACTCCCTCCCATGGAATCCTGTAGCTTTGTACCTTTTACTCTTGGCCCTTGGTCCTGTGTTAAAGCTACGGTGTGTGTATTTTCATAATCTCTCATACTAAACTGTAGATATCCTGAAGGTGGGGATCAGGTTTACTAAGCTTGTAAAGGACAGTCATGGTTTCAAGAAAGCCTAGAGAAACCTGATTCATAGAGTCAGAAGGGAGGAGCCCAACACCCTTATCTGATATACTCATTCAGTCCATCAACAAACATTTCCAAGCTCATCCTGGAGCCTACTTCTCTCATCCTTGCCTCACGGTGGGGGCAGAGGTGGCGCACCTGGGGTAGCTGCTGCTCCCTCCCCAACTGGACTTTCCCTGGAGCAGACACCACTGGACTACCTTCAGCATACCCAGCCTCAGAATCCTGAGCCATTACTGTAAGCACAGCTGCTCACAGCTCCTTAGCAGGTTTTTACAGGACTGGTGCCAAGGCCCTTTTCTACGCTGAGCGAATGCTGGCTTCCGGGGGCTTCCCTGGTGCTCCAGTGGCTAGGACTCTGAGCTCCCGGTGCAGGCGGCCAGGGTTCCATCACAGGTCAGAGAACTAGACCCCACATGCCACAACTGAGAGTTTACATGCTGCAACTAAGACCCGGGGCAGCCAAATATGTAGAAAATACCAAGTGCTGGCTTCCTGGGACTTCCTTCCACTGGATTTCAGGAACAATATGTGTACATCTTCTGCTGCACACCCAGGCTTCCAGGTTTTAAAGACTACTTTTGTAATTCATTTTCTGCGTAGAAATCCAACTCTTGTCGGATCTGCTTTAAGGAGTACAAAATTCCAAATTCAAGATTACCAACAGGGTTTTTAAAGATACCATGAAACTGAGAGGCCTTAAAGCTGAGACTTAAAGTCTACAGGAAACACTTCATTCACCAGGGAATCAACCAAATGGAATTTAAACCCCAGCTTCACTACTAACTAGCCGTGTGAGATTATTTAACCTAAGTTCTCATTTTCTTGTTTATAAAAAGTAGGAACGATACCTCCCACCTCAGAGGACTGCTGTGAGAATTCAGTGAGACTTCTGAATTTTGTATTTCCATTAATGCCAACAAAATTCATAAAAGATTTTTTCTATTGAGGTGTAACTGACATGTCATATTGCATTAGTTTCAGGCGTACAACATGATGATGCAGTGTTTGCATCCACTGCAGAGCGATCACCACGAGAAGTCCAGTTACCCTCTGTTATCATACAGTGCTACCAAAAGATTCTGTGTATGTGCTAAGACGTTTTACTCTCTTGGCAACTTTCAAATATCCATGATGATATTATTGACTACAGTCATCTTGCTGTAGATTACATCCCAATGACTCACTCATTTTACAACTCGAAGTGTGCACCTCAAAATTCATTTACCATGTTATTCATTCTGAATTGGGTGGGGCCAACTAAAACCCTTCACAGAGGGCTGGGAAATGTGCACAACTAGCCTCTCAAATTATTACAATGTCTATTATATTGTTTTTAGTGTGAATTAGTTAGGGCACCCCATACACTGAAAGCTTAACAGAAGTGGCATATTTATGTTTCTTGGCAATAGAATATACATAACCTAAATTTACCAATGGTGACATTAAGTACATTCACAATGTCTTACAACCATCAAATTATCCAGTTCAAAAACATTTCACTACCTGAAAAGGAAACCCTGTATCTATTAAGCAGTCACTCTCCACTGTCCCCTCCCTCAACCTCCAGCAACTACCAATCTGCTTTTTCTCTTAAGGACTTGCTGATTCGAATTTTTGAATGAGTGGAATCTTAAATATGTGGCCTTTTAGTCTGGTTTCTGTCACTTGGGATGTTTTCAAGCTCCATCCATGTTTTAGCGAGCATTAAGACTTCATTCTTTTTTATGTGTGAGTGATATTTCATAGTGTGGATACACAGTATTTTGTTTATCGATTCATCAGCCACTGGGCGTTTGGGTGGTTTCCACCTTGTGCCTGCTGGGAATAATGTGAAAGTTCTGTGTGGGCATACGTTTGTCTTGAGTAGACCTTTAAGGGGTGGAGTTGCTGGGTCATAAGTTCCTGTTTTGAGGAACCGATAAATAAACTCTTTTCCAATGCAGCTGTCCTCCCCCCACCCCCCCCAAAGTGCAAGAGTTCTCCTTTCTCTACCAACACATGCTGGCGTCTCTTTAATTACAGCCGCTGTTGGGTGTGGAGTGGTACCACATGCTCAGTCGTGGTTATGACGTGCAGATCCCTAATGGCTAATGATGCTGAGCATCTTTTCATGTGCTCCTTGGCATTCTTCCTTTTTTTTTTTAAATTGAGGGATAGTTGATTTGCACTGGCCTCCTTACTTTTAATAATCTGTTAAGTCATTCAGACCAGGAAAGAGTACCCGAGGAAGTGTGTTTACTTTCAAATGGCTGAAGACCAGAAACATTCAGAACCCCTCCTGGGCTCACAAGGAACCGCCCACGACCCCCAGAGTGCCCCCAGTGTGCTTGAGAACAGGGGTCCGGCAGCGTCAGGGCAGGCTGCACCCACACCACCCACACCGCGATCTGGCCTTGACCCCGGTGGTCCTCCCCTCAGCCGGTCACAGTGGCCACACCCTGTGCGTGTCTGGCGCCTCTGACCAAAGCCACTCTTCCTTGGCATAAAGTCCCTCCGCCTCCTCTTTCTGCGTTAGCACTTCGTGTTTTTGTTTCTGCCTCCTAATTTCAGGCCGAGCATAGAGCCACGAAAAGAGTAAGCCGCCTGCGAGGGTTTGGAAGCGGGCGCAGGCGGCTCTCCTGAAAGGGACGAGGTGGTCACGGGGCAGCGCCCGGGGGCTGGCCCACCTCGCGGAGACCTGGCGATGGCGGCGCCCCCGACCCGCTGCTCTCCGGCAGCATTTCCGTCTCCAGGGGATCTTCCTGACTGGGGACTGAACCCGCATCTCCTGCATGGCAGATGATTCTTTCCTGCTGAGCCACTGGGGAAGCCCTTTCACACCTGTGAAAAGTGAAAGCGAAGTCGCTCAGTCGTGTCCAACTCTTGTGACCCCATGGACTGCAGCCTACCAGGCTCTGGTCCATGGGATTCTCCAGGCAAGAGTACTGCAGTGGGGTGCCATTTCCTTCCCCAGGGGATCTTCCCGACCCAGGGCCTGAACCTAGGACTCCCGCACTGCGGCAGACGCTTTACCGTCTGAGCAGCCAGGGAAGCTTCATACTTGTAGTTTTTGCTAATTATAATATATCACTGCACATACGGTTACTTCAAAGCTGGGAGAAGAAATACCTTTCTTATAACCTCTCTGTAGAGAGGTACAATTTACAATACAGAACACCTTCTCACAGTTTTAGGAATTTATATATACTTATATCAACATGCCTGGGGGCTTCCCAGGTGGCTCAGAGTAAAGACCCCACCTGCAATACAGATGCAGTTTCAATCCCTGGGTCGGGAAGATCCCCTGGAGGAGGGCACGGCGTCCCATTCCAGTATTCTTGCCTGGAAAATCCCATGAAAAGAGAAGCCTGGTGGGCTGCAGTCCATGGGGTCACAAAGAGTTGGACATGACTGAAGCAACTGAGCATACCAGTATGCCGAGATGATATATGGACTTCCATGGTATGTGTTTATATAGATGTTATAAATTATACATTCATAAATTGTAAGCCCATCTTTCTCCATAGTTAGACCTTTTTTGCTTCAAAAGAGGTGCAATTGCCACTTGAAAATTGAAATGGTAAGTCATTTACAAAGTTGGAATAAATGGTCATGTAGTAAGTGTTTCTAATATGAAATACAAAGCCTTGATTATATCTGATGAAAACACAAAATACAGACTTCCTGCATGAAGAATCAGTTTCAGATTGTATGACGCTTTACTATTTTACACAACCTTTTATTTGAACTATAATGGACAGGATGATCTGACACTATAAAATTAATCACGTCAGAAAAAGGTCCTCTTTTCGACACATAGAAAATTATATCAGCGTGATAGGCTGCACCACTGGCAGACTTCCTGGGCTCCAACTAACCTGCCATTAACCAGATGAGGGACTTCAGCAAGTTATCTAANTATAAAATTAATCACGTCAGAAAAAGGTCCTCTTTTCGACACATAGAAAATTATATCAGCGTGATAGGCTGCACCACTGGCAGACTTCCTGGGCTCCAACTAACCTGCCATTAACCAGATGAGGGACTTCAGCAAGTTATCTAATTCTCTTTGAATACCAGTATCCTCATCTGTAAAATGAAAACAATAATAGCACCTGCTTTAGAGAATTATCACAGTGAGCAAATGAGTTCACATGCATTTGGCAGGCACAAAGTTAAGCAAATAAAATAAATTCCTTATTAACTCTTTCCTATTTTTGTGGTGAAGAGTTTAATCTCTTTAAAGTGAGCCTTACCTGCAACTAAAAGATAAATGGCTTTGATCAATAACAACTGCTTTGGCTCAACTTAGCTTTCTCATTGCCTCTGGTATTAATTCTATTTTACCTAAATTTTAGGAATCTGTTTAAGATACTTCTCTGAATAAACATTTCTTTTAAAATATTTCAGGTCCCTCCCCCGCCCCCAGCTCTTATTTTTAAGACCCAAGACCAGCAGGTTGGATTTTGAGTGTCAACAAGACAAAAGTGTAATAAACATTTTTTTAAACTGCATATCAGTAACAAAAGCAAACCTATGATTGTCTAGTTTCTCTGATGCTGAAGAGATAAAATCTTCTGTTTTGTGCTCAATTTAGGAATTTGGCCTAAACAATTTAATAGATGCTTCAAAATAATGTAATAGCTGGCTGAATTGGAACAAAGTAACATAGTCTAAATAGATGTAACCTTGAGGTTCTTACACCTCACAGGAAATCTGTCAGCTCTCCAAAAGCAGAGTTTCCTTTTATTCCTTGAGAAATTAATGAGAACAAGCTTTATTTTTCTATGGTTTAAAGATGAAAAAACGGATTCAAAGTTTCTTTTGAATATTTTGCCAAAATATTTTCCCCTGACCATTTCTGTTCTCCCTTTCCAACCTTTTCCATATTTTCTAAGTTTTAAAAAATAAACGTCATTTTATTTAAGGACAAAACTGGAAGTTTTAGATAAACTTCAGCTTCCTCTTTTAAACAAGCACTGTCCCTAGAGTGGAACTGTGTACCTGTGATAGAGATTTATGTGCACAGTTCCAGGTACACACCCTGACAACCTGAGTCACATGAACATTATTCATATGACTTACTCTTTGACAAACACAGTGGATTAAAATATTTTACCCGCCAAATCCTGGCTGCAGAGCTCTGGTCTTTGGCTTTGCATCTGTTTGTTTGTTCCTTCCCCCTGACAGGGCCGGGCAGTTTTGCCCCTGAGCTGTTTGCCCGCTGTGGTTCCTGGGACTGTGCTGTGATGTGTGAGAAACCCAAGTACTTAGTAGCAGTCTGTAGGAACAATNTGTCTGACACTTGCAGGCTATTTCCTCCTTTTGGAGACCCCTGGCCTTCCTGCCTGTTACCCTCTCAATGTCAGTACGTCATCCCTTTTTATTACTGAATAATATTCCGCTGTAGGAAAATGCCATGTTTTACTTATCCATTCATTGGTTGGTGAACATTTGGGTTGTTCCCACCTGTTGGGATTGTGAATCGTGATGCTGTGAATGTGTTTGTGTGTGTTTGCATGGACATATGTTTTCATTTCTCCTGGGGGTATACAGAGGACGCACATGCTGAGTCAAATAAGTAACTCTGCTTCTGAGGGGCCAGCCGACTCTCCCACAGCGGCTGTGCCATTTTATTACCAGAGTAAGCAGTTTTCATTTTTCTTCCTAGTCTTTACTTTGATCCCGTAAGCTTTCAGTGTTTTGCTGGTATCTCCTGTTATTTGTCCAAATCCAGCCAAGAACAAAATAAGACTATGATCCTTGTTTACCTTAAGAAATAAACCAAAAATGCTGAGTAATAAGTGCAGAGTAATCAGAAGTATTTTATATACTTCTTAATAGTTTACAAACAATATACAATTACACATCCATACGCACAGGCACGCACACACTCAGACACACACATGTATACAAACACACACATGATTTTTTCTGGTGCTTGTACTTTAGTACTTTAATAGTTTCAAACAAAGTTTATCACCAGACTTAAGTAACAGGAACATGTGGTGGGGGTTTAGTCGCCAAGTCATGTTTGACTCTTTGCACCCCATGAACTGTAGCCTGCCAGACTCCTCTGTTCATGGGATTCTCTAGGCAAGAATGCTAGAGAGGGTGGCCATTTCATTCTCCAAGGGATCTTCCCAACCCAGGGATCAAACCCAAGTCTCCTGCATTGCAGGTGGATTCTTTACTGACTGAGCCCCCAGCCCCCAGCCAGAAGGAACACACAGGACTTTTTCACACACAGAAAACACCTGTAGATTCGATCCTCCCCGCCTCACTCTGGTCCTTGGAGCGCCCACACTGCCCTGGCTGACTGGTCATCGGCTGGATGGTTTCCTTGCTTCCCTTGCCCTCTCTGCTGGCAGCTGAGGTCTCTGAGAAGTGACTGAGAGCAGACGATAAGAACTGAAGCTAAACACGTACACGGCCAGCTCTGTGGGGCCTCAATTTATTCTGAGTGTGAAAGGAACGATTTGCTTCTTGAATCAGAGAGAGAGAGAGTTTCCCTTAGAGAGTCCTCAATTTTCCTTGAAAACACAAAGTGTTTCTGGAGCCTGGGCCTGCCTGGTTAGCGTGCTGGCTTCCACCCCAGGTGCCCGCCCGACCCCCTCCACAGGTCGCTGCCCCACGGGCTCCTCTCTCCCTCAGCAGAGCGCCTTCCTGGGAGGATTCTGGGCGGGGAGTGTCCTGGGTGACCCCAGTGGCCAAGCCCGCGCCGCCTCCTGGGAGTCACGGGCAGCTCAGGGGTGTCAGAGGGCAACCACCCTGGAGAGGGGTGACATTCCAGCTCCAGGGATGCGAGTCAGCCCTTCAGGATTCCCACCAGGGACATTCTGCCTTCTTTGACCCTGGAGCTGCGTCCACCCTCTGCTTGAGCCCCCGGCTCAACATCCAGGGAGAAAAGAGTGGGAAGAAGGCTTGTGTCAGAAAGCGCATGTGAAATCAGTGACCCCAGCAGAAGATAGTGTGCAAAGACGCTCCCTTGTTGCCATCACTCTTTCTGTCTCTGGGAATTATTGCCCCAATATTATAGGAAGTCTTCTCTACCTTTCCTCTGATGAAACAATATTTTTAAAAGTCCTCAGTTCACAGGAATTTCCCAATCGCACAGCTAGAAACCTCTGCATCATGATGTTCCTTCCACACTCGAGCAAATGAAGTAGAGGAAACTTCAATTGTTTTCCAAAGTTACCCATCTTGGGGAGAGGGGGCTGGATTCAGAAATGGTCCTCAGACACCTGGTTCTTAGCTTTTGTGCAGATCATGATTTGCAGTCAAGACCCGACTCATTGGAAAAGACCCCGATGCTGGGAAAGACGAGGCAATATGAGAAGGGGGAGGCGGAGGGCAAGATGGTGGGGTGGCATCACTGACTCAGTGAACATGAATTTGAGCAATCTCTGGGAGATAGTGGAGGACAGCGGAGCCTGGCGTGCTGCAGTCTATGAGGTCAGAAGGAGTCAGACACGACTTAGTGACCAAATAATAAGAACAACACCCCCTCCACGATGACTAAGGTCAAAGACGCGTGTGGCACCCTGAGATTTCTCTGATGAGGGTTATAATGCTGGATGGTGACTGGTACCCAGAGCTCTGTGGGTCCAACCAGGCTGTGTTCTGTCAGGCAAGCCCGAGAGGCTGAAACATGGATGTGGAGTGTGGCGAATGTGCTGCTGCTGAACCTGTAATGAAATCTCTGCTGGGTTTCTTCTTTCTGTTTAAGACGATGACATCAGTCAAGCCTAAGATACGGAGGGAACATCATGGGAGAGGGAGGGGTGGGTGACCAGTGAAACTTACCTGGCTCAACATCTGAGGAACTGAGTGTGGTGGATCACGCCGTGCATTTTTCCTAGAGTATCTCAGAAAAAGTAAGCGTGATCCTCACTCAGCAAGCTGGCTCACCCAACCCAGGACCAGTTTAAATGGGGCTGATCTGATAGGGACTGGCTGGATGGTTCTCTGGTTTTCTTTTTGAATTTTGTCTACAACATGGGAGCTCCCCACAGAGGCCCACGCCTTCACACTCCTCACATCCTCGGCTCCTGCGACAAGGTCCTCATGGGAATCGATGAGTGAATGGGAAGGGAATTGAGGAAATAAAACCAGATAAGACTTCCCCTGCCTCTAAACCCATGATGCCCACTCAAGAGTCATGGCAGTTCAGGAAATGTCTTTTTTTAAGATACTGCACACTTCTCAAAACCATTTCCCACTTCTTCTTTTTTTTTTTTTTTAAGCAATCTATAGTGGACCATGTCTCCAAGTCTAACATGTACCTGGTTTTGCAGTTTAGAATGTCACTTTTTAAATGTCTCAACACCTTTCTTGTCCTGATATGTGTTTTCTAGTTTGAGTCAAAACTTTTATAAACTTTGTAACTTCTAAAAAATGTGCCTGCAGTGGGTTTTATTACCCCTCCCCCAGAGCTTTCTTGTTATTTGTCAGAAGTTTCTATAATGATCAGCAACTTATCCTCTGGGTCATTCCTCCTAAAATTGCCACCCTGAGACTGTCAGTCTTATAAAAAGGCTGGGCTGACAAAAGGTAGCTTTTCCTCCATAATTGTGTGTGTGTGTGTCAGTAGCTGTACCAAGTAGAAGAAAATCTCTAAAAATGACAGCTACGCTTGAAAGGATGGGGTCTGTTGCCAGGGAATTGGACATGATGGTTAGCAAGCACAGCAAACTGCTTCAATTGCGATGAACATTGTGCCAACGTTGTTGAATAATGAATCACCTTGATGATTATGGGAGTTTTGCTTGTTGTATTTTCCCCTAAAATTCACAGGGAAAGTAAGTGGATGCTTACACTGTTAGGCTGATGGAAGGGGAAACTGCCACAAATATTACAAAGAAGTCCCAACAGCTTGAGACGCAGTCCGAGATTTACAGTCACGGACACGATTTAAGAATCAGGATGCATCGGGACAAGGACACCTGGGGTCTCCATGTCCGGGGCCTGACCCTGTTATAGGCTGAGCCCTTCATCACATTTTATAACTTACAGGAAGCTCTTCTTTATCAGGAAATTTTCATTCCATTTGAGACACATCACCTTTATTTTCTTTGTGTCACTTGTGGACGTTTTGCTTATTGAAAATGTCTTCTTTATAGGGATACTTTTTATACTCACAAAGAGCAACAGTATCAGGTCTGAGAAACAAGTTCTTTTCTTTGGACAGAAATTAGTCAGTAAATTTCCCAGGGCAGCATATACTTTCCACACACCCTCGTGCTCCATGGTGTGGGGGAGAGATGTTTACTCAAGTAGAGGGTTGGTACGGAGAAGGGAGAAGGTGGGGGCAGAGGGGGAGGTGCTTCCATGGTCCTGCCTGTATCACTGCTGGGGGCTGCACCTGTGGGCGCTCTGATGGAAGACGCCCTGTTACGACAGCCCAGAGGCTGCATGAGGCATGGTGTGAGACACGAAGCATCTCTTCACCATGATGCCACTCCAGCCTCATCCGTGGATGTGAGGAAGCTGTGTGACCATATCATAAACCTCCATTCACCAAAAGCACAATGATTTGCTTGAAATATCAAGCTTTTCCTCTGAACCATCATCCCTGACCCTCAGCACTGTTTAACTGAGTTTTACTGAGAAGGAAAACACTGTCCATTCTAGTTAGAAGACATCATTGATTTTGCAGGAGCATCCTGATTTTAAAACGTGGGGAAAAAAAAATATCCACAACAATTTACAGTAATAGCTAAATTGTATTTAATTAACCACTTCTCCAATAAAGCTTATTATTTTGTAGTTAGTGAAGGATGTGATATTGATGGGTTTCCCAGGTGGTGCTAGTGGTAAAGAACCCACCAGCCAGTGCAGGAGAGATTTGGGTTCCAACCCTGGGTGGGGAAGATCCCCTGAAGGAGAAATGGCAACCCACCCCAGTGTTCTTGCCTGGAGGATCCCATGGACAGAGGAGCCTGGCGGGCTACAGTCCATAGGGTCGCAAAGGGGCAGACACGACTGAGATGACTTAGCACAGCATAGCACCTGATATTAGTACCAGCATAGAATGGAGATGTGAAACCAACACAGATAACAAGAATTTATAGCTGATGAAAGAACCTATCACAAAATTCTTTCTGTTCCAGGTTTTACTCTCGCACAGAGTCAGACACAACTGAAGCAATTTAGAAGCAGCAGCAGCAAAAATAAATAGGTAGATGTGAAAAAATACATGCTACGTTACCTTTAGCCCCCTCTGCTAAAACAGAACTTAGCCATTTAAAACAAGTCTTCAGTTCAGTTCAGTCACTCAGTCGTGTCCAACTCTTTGTGACCCCATGGACTGCTGCACACCAGGCTTCCCTGTACATCACCAACTCCCAGAGCTTGCTCAAATTCATGTCTATCGAGTCAGTGATGTCATCCAACCATCTCATCCTCTGTCATGGCCCCCTTGTCCTCCTGCCCTCAAGCTGTTATTAAACATTGAAGTTTTCTCTCCAGCACTTGTGGAGGACCAGGCGCTGTGCCAGGTTTGGGGCTAGAAAGATTGATCAGGCAAGGTCTCATCCTCAAAAAGTTTACAGTGTTGGTGGGGAGACAGGGATGGGGCATATTGGTCTACAGTAGAGACCAGCTCAGATCTACAGGATGGGGGAAGGGGGAACACAAGAAGGGAACTGGAGGCAGGGAAGCCACTGGGGCTTGTTGGGGCTTGGTGAGGGCCTGAACCCCCAGATCAGGTGGAAGGGATGATCTGAAAGATAGCAATGCGAAGTGTGCATGGAGCCCAGAGAGTGAAGCAGCAGGGAGGGGAGCTCAGCAAGGCAGGTTGCCCATGGTCTGGCCAGAAGCCAAGTTAGGCACTGTCTTTAAAAGATTATGGTTTGACTCATTCAGCCTCCAGAAATGTGTCTTGTGCAACGTTGAGCAAGCAAGCAAGGATTAAGGCAGCATCAGTCGTAACAGGTCACAGGGTCCTGGGCTGGAGCCTGGTCACCTGGGAAGAGTGACGCTGTGATGCGGGGTGGGTCCCTGCTCACCAGGACAGTGTGTCCTCGGGGACACCCTCTCCAGGACTCCTGGTTCAGTGACAGGGCAAGAAGCAGAGCCATATCCAAAGTGTGGCAGCATTTGCATAAACACAAAAAGGAGGAAGGGAGTGAACTTGGGCAATGGCTGAAATGAGCCCAGGCTGTTTTGAGGAAGACAGAGGCTAGAGGCTCACCCGCAGGCAGGGCGGCAGCTGGGAGGTGCCCAGGGAGCCTGCTCGTCTCCCCGTGACCTTTTCAGTGCCTTTTGAATTTGATGTCAAGCTCAGGCATTCCATAGGAAAATAATTAAATACCATAAAATTGATTTAAAATAGGAACTAAACCACATCTATTCTGTGCACTTAAATTTTAAAATTCAAAAAGTACCCTGAAAAAAAAATTGACGTAAATAAGAAAAAAGACAAGCGGTCCCCCCACACCCAAAAAAAAGCACCATGGTCTCCATAAAAGAGCAGAGGGAGTGGGGGAAGGGAGGGAAGAAACTCCAACTCTGAGAGTGCAGGTTCTCAGAGGAGACAGGATGGAGACCCAGCCAGTCCAGGCCTCCCCTCAGAGGTCCACGTGGGTCAAGGATGTTAGTATCAGTCCTGCACCCTGGAAGGGGCTCTCCCCCAGGGCTGCTGCTGTTGTCCAGTCATTCAGTCATGTCTAACTCTTTGCAACTCCATGGACTTCAGCATGCCAGGCCTCCCTGTCCATCACCAACTCCTGGAGTTTACCCAAACCCATGTCCATTGAATCAGTGAGGCCATCCAACCATCTCATCCTCTGTTGTCCCCTTCTCCTCCTGTGTTCAATCTTTCCCAGCATCAGGGTCTTTTCTAGTGAGTCAGTTCTTTGCATCAGGTGGCCAAAGTATTGGAGCTTTAGCTTCAGCATCAGTCCTTCCAATGAATATTCAGGACTGATCTCCTTTAGGGTGGACTGGTTGGATCTCCTTGCAGTCCAAGGAAATCTCAAGAGTCTTCTCCAACATCACAGTTCAAAAGCATCAATTCTTTGGCACCCAGCTTTCTTTATAGTCCAACTCGCACAACCATACATGTTTACTGGAAAAACCACAGCTTTGACTAGACAGACCTTTGTTGGCAAAGTAATGTCTCTGCTTTTTAATATGCTCCCTAGGTTGGCCATATCTTTTCTTCCAAGGAGCAAGCTTCTTTTAATTTCATGGCTGCAGTCACCATCTGCAGTGATTTTGGAGCCCCCCAAAATAAAGTCTGTCACTGTTTCCATTGTTTCCCCATCTATTTGCCATGAAGTGATGGGACTGAATGCCATGATCTTAGTTTTCTGAATGTTGAGTTTTAAACCAGCCTATTCACTCTCCTCTTTCACTTTCATCAAGAGGTTCTTTCATTCTTCTTCACTTTTTGCCATAAGGGTGGTATCATGTGCATATTTAAGGTTATTGATATTTCTCCTGGCAATCTTGATTCCAGCTTGTGACTCATCCAGCCTGGCCTTTCTCGTGATGTACTCTGCATATAAGTTAAATAAGCAGGGTGACAATAGGCAGCCTTGATGTACTCCTTTCCCAGTTTTGAACTAGTCAGTAGTTACATGTCCTGTTCTCTCCTGGGGCTACCACCAAGAGAAAGTTAGAACCCAAGGGAATCAGTTTTGGTATCAATTCCATCCCATGCTTTCAGCTCACAATCCAAAACAGGGACCAAGTAGTCACATTCCTGAATACATGGGATGATGTCTAGCTTGTTTAACTTAATCACTGCAGTTTCTTCTGTATGGAAATACATCCTCTGGATGCTTGCATGCTCAGGCAGAGAAAACAAAGCAGAATTCCACATCCTGTACAGAAATCCACACCCTGAACTGAAATTCCACCTCAGACCTTGAGGATGGATGTGAGAATTTGTTTATCAGCTCCAAAATGTGTCAGGAGGAAAACATATTAGAGTATTTTAAGAGTTTACGTTGTGTTGGTTCTTTTTCCCCCCAGGACAGTGAAACTAACAGAGGAGAATATGAAAAGAAGAGAAACACTCGTGACCTTTCCCGGGAGACCTCGGAAGACAGCGATGTGTTTGGTATGTAACATGAAAATGAGAAGATGTGATTTCCTATGCTGATCCTGGGCAAACATTCTCATTTGGAGAAAGTCTTACTTTTTTAATTGCATGAGTGAACTGTGAATCTGTTCTCCTTGTTAGAAGAGCAGGCTGTGCAGAAACCTGGAGGCTAAGTTCCCTCCACTCACCTCTTGAGAACGCCCTCGCGTGCTCTGCCGCTGTATGAGACTGCCCTGGCCACCCTCAGTGCCCGTCTCCGTCTTGCTTGTGCTCTTGGTTGGGTTTCTCGTGCTGTTTTGTGCCCACAGACACCAGAAATTTCCCGGGTTTCCCCTTGCTACACGCTGTTTCTCCGATCATTTATTTGATCAGTTGGGTGTGGACATTTGAAGCCGTCACAGTGCGCATAGGAACTATCTAGTGAGGAAGGGCGGTAGTCCCAGAGCCTGGACACGCTGGAGTTCATGTTAACTGCCAGCAGTGACTCAGGAGGTGTTGGGAAATATGTTTTATGTAAAAGTTTACTTACTCGTCCCCCTAGAGATGGAGGTTGCCTCTCAGGTTCCCACCGATTTTTGTGTGTTCACTCTTGGTCCCCTCCGCCGCGTGGTGCTGGTGGCTCGCCCAGGGCCACAGGCTGAGCTGGGACTCCAGCAGCCCTGCCCTGGGTGTTGCTCCTTGCTCCATGTGTTTGCATTCCTAGAGGCCCACTCCTGGTGGCTCGCTTATCAAAACAGAGGGCTGTTCTCTGGCTGCTAAGACATACCTTAGTCACACAACGAGGCCTCCCAACAGGGTCTGACTGGGTCTCTGCTTATTTCCAAAAAAGAGTCTCTTCAAACTTCACTTGTCAGACAGGAAAATCCACCCCAGTTTTTTGTTGTGTTGTTCCCGATTTGTCTGCTGTTTTTAAAAAATCTTTTCCTTTTCTATAATCCCATCGTTGTTGAGTGGCACACAAGAAGGATGGAACTAGACAGACTACCACTGCCCACTTTCTCAGTATCTTAAGCTTCCATGAAAATCAACCCAAAGGCCCACAGATGAAGCCCTGAGGATTGGTGTAGTGGAGTCAAGATAGGCAGGCAGGAGAGGAGCTGTTGCTGTGTGCTGATTTGCTTGGGGGTTTTCTTGGGGCCTGAACAGCCCAGTGCCTCTTGGTGGTGGGGTCTGCACTCCATGGGGGAAGAGGAAGCGGGAGAGGGGGCAGCCTGCCTGGAGAGCAGCCTGTGTGCCTTGGGGTTTAGAGGGAGCCACAGTCTGTGAGTCTGTACAGAGCCTCTGAGTGTCAGTGACTTTAACACTAAAGCTGCCTGTAATCCTCTAGATTAAAAGGTGTCTTTAGTCTTCTATTCCCACTGCATACGTGTATAAATACATAAAAGAAAGTGACAAAACAGAAATGTCCAATTTTAGGTTCTACATACAAAGAAGAGCAAGTTTTTAGAGTTGTTTTGCCTAAGCTCACTTATTTTTAGAGTAAGCATCATCTTTATCATTATTCTGCAGGTTAATTGCTTTTAGGATTATTCATAACAACTTCAGCCTTCTCTTTTGCTATCAGCATGCCCACACACAGTTTTATTGATATATACATGTGTATACTGTCTATGTGACATGAAAAAAATCTATTATAAGCCTTTTCCTTAAGTTATAAATGTGGTATAATTCGTGAAGTACTTTGAAAGGAAGCCCTCTTTAACCTTCTCAGGTCCATCTGCAATTTGGAGAGCTTTTTTATTATCTAGAGTTGAATGTGGAAACCAATGGAAGTGCAAACATCCCAGTACTAGATTTGCTTTTATTGGGAAGAATCATGCCATCAGCCAGCTTCTGCCTGTCTTGTCGACTGTGCGCTCCCGGTGCCTTGAACAGTAAGACCAGCTCAAATATCTGCTAATCTGAGGTTCTGCTCACAGGCCAGGCTCTCAGCCCATCAGGGTGACTGGGGAGCAGTTCCCTGCTTGTCAGCCTCAGGGCAAGAGCTGCCGGCACCGCTGAGTCACGGCAGGGGGGAAGTGTGACCGTGGATGGGGTGGCCCACGATGGGACCCCTCCCAGGCTCCCCGGCCTGGTGCTCCACTCTCCTGAGTCATGCAGTGTGGGCCCTGCAGGGCTGTCAGATGTCTGCTTTTGAACTTCATATAACCTCCCGATCCTAATGCCTTCCCGGGGGCCAAAGAAGCCCAGTCTAAAGTGATGAGGGGGAAAGAGGCTGAAATAATCTTGGCTATCAGTCTTGACTATCTACTCTTGGGGGACGTATATATGAATTCTTGTCAAATTCTGAAGTGTATACAAATGTCACTCCACCGAAATCAGCAACTGGGTCTTTCCCTGACCAGACAGAAACTCCCTAAACACAAGAAGAAACTGTGCTCCCATGATGCTCTGTGAGCCACGAGTCACCAGCAGCCACTTAACCATGCTCCTCAGGCTCCTGGGCATCATTTTGTCCACTTGTCGGAGAACTCGGGGGTGGCTGAGGGGTGCAGGGAGGCCCTTAGCCTTTTCCTAACCCAAGTCTGAGGAAAGCATGTCTTCAGGGTCCCAGCGGAGGTCAAGACAGCTCTGTGAGAGTCCTACTTAGAGGCCCGACAGAGAGTTTAGAGGCTCTGACCGGCACTGACCCCACACAGGTGCTGAGTGCCAGGCTCCCATGCCTGAAGCCATGAGTTGCACAACTCAAACCAGAGGGACTTTCTCCGTCTCTGGGGAGTGCCTGCAGACTTTATTGGGCTCAGGCATGTCGGACTCTGCAACCCCATGGACTGTAGCCCGCCAGGCTCCTCTGTCCATGGGATTCTCCAGGCAAAAATACTGGAGGGGGTTGCCATGCCCTCTCCAGGGGATCTTCCTGACCCAGGGATTGAACCTGGGTCTCCTGCATTTACCACTGTGCCACCTGGGAAGCCCCAGACTTACTTAGAAGTTATATTTACTTTTTCATTTCCTGGGAAATTTTTACTGAATAATTTAGATCTAAGTTAATAACTCATTGGCGCGCTCTTGGAAATCTTTCTGTAATTTGTCTTTGGGCTGCAGGTGGATACACTTAGGACTGTTTTGCCTGGTCACCCAAAGAGGAAGAAACAGTTTAGGACTCAGTCACACCCTATGAGAACCATGAGCTGCTTGGGTTTTGGGGAACCAGGCTATTCTGCGGTGGGACAGTTGAACCTCACAGCCACACACTCGGCACAAACTAGCCTTGTGGTTGGAAATCCAGGCAGGAAGGAAGGTAGACACTCACCCCAGCCCCTCCCCCAGAGCTCTCTAGTCAGGGGACTAAAGCAGGGCAGGTGGTTCAGCCAAGGCAGGCAGAAGATTCAGGTCTCCCTGACGATGCCCAGAGGACAGAAGTCTCCAAGAGAGGGCAGCCCTGCTCTTTCCAGAGCGACCGTGGTCCCTTCCAGACATGCCACTCATCTCTGAAGTCAGAGCAGATGGAGTCCTGTCACCCTGGATGGACGCTAGTGCAGCTCACAGGCTCATGGGATCCTACGAACGTGCCTGCACTGCGTCAGGTCAGTTAATGGACATAGAATTGTCCAGGTTCAGTGTCTAGGGGGAAAGTACACATATTAGAAACATTTGAGTATATGTAAATAAGGACTTTCCTGGTAGCTCAGCTGGCAAAGAATCTGCCTGCAATGCAGGAGACACAGGTTTTATCCCTGGGTCAGGAAGATCCCCTGGAGAGGGCATGGCAACCCCCTCCAGTATTTTTGCCTGGAGAATCCCATGGACAGAGGAACCTGGCGGCTACAGTCCAGGGGGTCACAAAGAGTCGGTCATGACTAAGCGACTAAGCGCAGCACAGCACATATAAAAAGTTATAAAGCATATAAATTATGTATTGCTAATATATATATTTTTTAAGTGACATGTATGCATACTTAGTTGCTTCAGTTTTGTCCAACTCTCTATGACCCCATGGGCTATAGCCCACCAGGCTCCTCTGTCCATGAGATTCTCCAGGCAAGAATACTGAAGTGGATTGTCCTCCTCCAGGGAATCTTCCTGACCCAGGGATTGAACCCACATCTCTCATGTCTCCTGCACTGGCAGGTGGGTTCTTTATCACTATTTTAAGTGGGTAGAAGAATACATACATACATATATATATATATATATATGCATATATATGTGTTTTTATTTTACAAGGCCAGAGTTAATTTACTCTGAGAAAACACACAAAGAAATGAAACATTTAAAAAAATCAGGCGGAGGTGAAGTAAGGCCCCATGTACATTGGCTGACTGTACAGCAGTTGCTGCAGTTGAATTTGACACTTAACCTGGAGCTTCCAGCTGCGAGAGAGAGACCTAGTGAGACCTCATCAGCTTCTCCTTGTACACGGGAGGCGGCATCGGCTCCCCGTCCCCACCTTCTAGCCGTGTGGTTTGGAGCAGTGTCCGTCCTCATCTGTCTGTGTGTTGGCCTCCTCGAAGCACGTGGCGGTGACAACAGAACCACCGTGAGTGACATGCGAGCGGACACCCGGGGGCTTGCAGGCGCCCCGCCCCTGTCTGCCGCAGTGACAGCTGTTGTCTTCAGACAGACATCTGTGTGTGCTCCTCGAAGGAGGCAGAGTTGTAGTTAGCACACTGCGCAGGTGTTTTCCTGTTTAAATTGTTATCACAGGCGATCACGTGGCAGTCAGTAACCTCAAGATATTTTTATGGCATGTTGGTGATTCGTTTCATATGTAAATAGTGATCAACTGGATAATGAGTTTCCTTGAGGCTCGAGGTCCCCTTGGTGCCAGAGCCCATGGCAAGTGGAAGCAGGCTCCCCACTGGATGGGGAGGACCTGTGAGCTCTGTGTGGCCTGAGATAATGCCTGGCCAAGTTCGGAAGGTACTCTGCCACAGACAGATGTTGTCCCGAGAATCTTCATGTAGCATTAAAAAAAAAAAAGTTGCTTTTTTTTTTTAATTTCCAGGAAACTTCTACAAGGAAATCTTTTTGAGATGCTATTTAAGTGATATTTAATATGCTATGATGATCAGATTGAGTTACAAAATCCATAAGCAGCAGTCATTACTGATCTAAAATTCTCAGTTCAGTAACAGCCGCAGGTGAGGGAGCCACTCTGTCCTGCCTGGCAGACGAGGCTCAGTGCGTCCCAGATAGAATCCGACTCCTTCAGAAACATCACTGCACAACATCTTCCCCGGAATAGTTGAGGGCAGCCTTAATGAGCTGCTGATTATGAGCCAGCTGCTGCCTGAGGCCTTTACTTCATACCTAGACAAGCGATAGAATCAGGATCTTGTGAGTGCACCTCCTGGGTGGATAGAAACCATAGAATCAAAGTCACAAGCGGAGAACTTGAAGGAATGTTAGAAATCATCCTGTCCACTGGCTCACTGTGTCCATGAGAGTCTGACTGCCAGGACAGGGAAGACAGAGGAGGAGGGAGACACAGGATGGCAGCCCAGGGATCCGCCCTGCTCTGAGCCCCACCAGGAGGACAGGGGCTTGTCCCGGAAGGTCCTTAGGGAAGGAGGCAGCGCTCATTTGACAGATTTGCTAGAGCAGTGAAACATCCTAGGGTATCACTTCTCTGTGCATTTGACTGAATAAGATGATACCTTGTGTCTTTAAAGTACTCAGTTGTGTTCAACTCTTTGCAACCCCAGGAACTGTCGCCTGCCAGGCTCCTCTGGCCATGGGATTCTCCGGGCAAGAATACTGGAGCAGGTTGCCATGCCCTCCTTCAAGGAATCTTTTTTCCCAACCCAGGGATCAAACCAGGGTCTCCCGCATTGCCAGGCGGATTCTCTACCACTGAGCCACCTGTGAAGCCCGCCGTCTTGAAAGTACTAGTTTCTCCTAGTAGTTCCCAGACAGTCCTCTGGGGGCACTCTCCCCACTCTCAGTGGTATTTATTTCTGGGTGAAGCCCCACATTGGAAAAGACCCTGATGCTGGGAAAGATTGAAGGTGGGAGAAGGAAACAACAGAGGATGAGATGGTTGGATGGCGTCACCGATGCGATGGACATGAGTTTGAGTAAACTCCGGGAGTTGGTGATGGACGGGGAGGCCTGGCATGGTGTGGTCCTTGGGGTCGCAAAGAGTCAGACATGACTCAGCGACTGAACTGAACTGAACTGAGGCCCACAGCTCCCCGAGGGGCTCAGGTGACGCCCTCAAGGTGGGCGTAGGTTTGTTTTGTGCCTGTGGGGTGTCAGGTCTGCTCCGCCGCCTCCACCACGAGCTGCTGGACCGATGTCCTGGCTTCTGGGATCATCTTACTTCTTGAGTGAGGCTGTATCACCTAGCAGCTGGGAGTGTGGAGCAGCCCTCTGGGCAGGGGGCTCAGCCTCTGTGGGCTCCAGTTCCCATGTGGAAGGGGCTCCCAGCACTGCAGAGCTCCAGGCTGCCGTGGCGGGG
>SJYV01023152.1:820127-846322 GCA_006410875.1 Neotragus pygmaeus
TGGTGGGGGAGGGGAGGGGCGGGATGCCAAGGACCCACAGGCCAGGTGGTCACAGCGAGACCCTGGGCTGGAGCCTCCCCGGGGGGTGTGACACTGGTGAGTTGCTCCAAACAGTCATCACTGCCCCGATGTCACCATCCTGGTCTGCAGGGTGGTCTGTGCCCCAGAAACCACCTTCCAACTTACTAGGTCCTCAGCTTCTCAGAGACATTTGTGATTTTAACACCACCACCCTCAAAAGTGCACTTCCCTAAGTTTCCTGGGGTAAGTGTACCCATTAGACAGAGGTGTGATTTTTTTAAAAGACATTTTCTTGCAATTTCCTGTAGAATCTGAACAGTAACTGAGAGAGGATTATGAATGTCTGTTGGGGTCCTGCCAGATCTGAGCCACTCACATTATGCACCAGAGCTCTGCTCCAGAATTACCGTCTAAATAAGAACTCTGCCCCTTCGATGAAAGCTGTTATGAATTGACAAATTAACACTGCACTTGTCCTTACCCAAAATGCTGCAGATCCACAGATTTTAGCTTCTCCCTGGGCTCCTTGCATCCCGGGAGAAGCAGCTTCCAGGACACAAACGCCCTTCTCTGTGCCTCACAAATAACCATATTCAGGGACACAAAGGCTGACTGTTGTAAAAATATTAGTATTCAGATGCGCTTGTGTTTCGTTAATGCATTTAACCACGTATAATATAGCGATTGTTTCCCGTTCACATTTGCGTTAATTTATATTAGCCACAGAATCTAAAGCACAGCGAGAAAAGCAGACCCTTTCTGTTGCAAGCTATAAATTAGCTCTGCGTCCCTGTAAAAATCTACAGCCTGGTGCCGGCCACAGCATTCTGCAGGGTGCTTTCTCAGGACAGTGCGAGGTGGTGAGGGCCTGATATGTGACAGATATGAGTGCTTTCGTGTGGTTCATTTAATCGGTGTCATAAATGATGTGCCACGCTCTAAGTGATGGGTTCGTAAGCCTTGTATTGAGGCTGGCGTAAGGCACAGTTGACACCTGTGTGCACCGTCTTAGGAGCAGGAGAGAGACCCCAGGACCCCAGGGCCTGGCTGTTTGCCCGGTACTTGGTANCCACACCTGCAGGGCCGCCTTCAGGACCCAGACCGCGTCTCACCCAGAGAACGCAGCCTGGGAGCCAGGGGCTCAGGGACCTCCTACCAGCGCAGAGCTCCCACAACCTGAGGGTTAGGAGAGGAGGTATACTTAGGCTGGGAGGGCATTTATAACAAAGCTTGCTCGCCTGCAGCAGGACTGCTCTTCACTCTCCAGGAACCACCCCGACTTTCCGTTCTCTACTGGATGCCCCAGGGGACCTTGGCTGTCAGCTGCGGGGATTTCGGGGAGTGGGGGGGTCTCCCCAGTTTCTCCATAGTGACCCCAGAGTCCTAACCCTGATATCTGCACTCTCCACTCATTTAAACGGTTAACCTCCATCTATCCACATAATTGCTTCTGCCTTCCAGTCCCTGAGTCTTTATCATGTATACACACCCTCATGGTCCTAATGGTTTTATTTAAATTTGATCTTTTAATTTATGTAAATGTGTCTTGAAAGGAAACTGCAGCAGTACAAGTGAATGACAAACCAGTATCTCTTGCAATAAACAGAAGACAATCTTCACACACAAATACATCAATTACACAAGGCATGCTGTCTGTGTCCTAGCTTTGGGAAACCCCGAGAGCATGTGTGTAGAAAGAGGGCACACTCTTCACCTACTTGCCCACATACAGTAGCCACTATCTAACAGGGAAAAGGAATTCAGAAATGTCCTTGTTTTCTTGGATCATCTACGTCCTAAGACTTTAGCCACTATCCCTGTTTGTTCAGCTAACTATATAGCTGTTTTTTTAAAAAAATACCCAGTCTATCTGGTTTCCAAGGCACATGAAAACATACAAAATACACTTCTCTGTTATCACATCAGGATGTCCTACAGGAAAATAACTTGTGAGTTTCAGAACTTCAGCCCAGTGCCCTCCTCGGCTGTGGGTCTTGCATGCTGATCCCGTAAGCTCTCTCTCCTTCCTGTCCCTTCTCATCGCCACTTACGCACTGCTCATGACACTCTTTGCTGCAAATAAGGGGCTCTCAACTCCACAGTTTTTTCTTTATAAAATGCAAAAGAAAATAGGTCTTCCAAGGAACTGCTGACTCATTAGCTGATGAGAATAGGGTGTACTGGAATAAACACCAGTCTTTAGTCAGAAATGGTGTCTGCTTCTGACTCTGCTCTGTGACCCTGGCTAATTCCCTGAGCTTCTCTGGGTCTCTGTTTTCCTACAGAGCGTGGGGTGGATTCAGACTTCTCACCATGGACTCCATAGCCTGGGCAGGCTCACCAGGGGAGCGACTGCAAATACTCCACACCCATTCTTCTGTGGAAAAGGTATGTGAATGTCTGAGAGGGTAACACAGAAGGGCCAGGTTTGGCTCCTTCTACATCAAAGCTATGAAAATGAACAGCCCTGCTGCCATAACACACGCAGTGGATGAATTTCCCATCTGTGAGTCCAGTCCGTAAACACACATTCTGCCGTGCTCTGAGGACAGGGGACCAGAGACGCGCCCGCCTGCGGGGATGCTCTGCAGCTTGGCCACCCTGCACCCCAGGTGGAGCTGAGAGCTCATACCATGGGGCCCCGCCCGGCACCGCGTGTTCCCTTCACATGGGGGCCGAGGGGAGACCACAGATGGCGGGACTCACACACGCTCATCGTGGTCTGTGCAAGGATGCAGAGAGACAAGGGTGGCGGCCTGGAGTGAGAGGCGGGCGGCCCACTTACCCAGTCCGCGCTCACTCTTGGAGCTCTGCTGGGCTCCAGACGTGGTAGAGAGGTCTTCGGGGACAGGCATGGGCTCATCGCCGTCATCGGGGGTGTCGCTCACTGGTGGGCTCTCCTTCCCTGAGGACAAAAGCAAGAGCTGGAGTTCCTGGGGACGTGGTCACCCCCGAGGGTGGCGGGCACTGCAGCCCGCCAGCAGCATGGCTTGGCTTCAGGTTATGGACTGAGTTCATGCTTCTCTCTGGGGATTGGAACCTGCTTTCCTGTTTATAGAAGAATATCATTGCCACACCAAAACACGAGACAATTGAGACGTGAAAAATGCGTATGGAGTGGGTTACCATTTCCTTCTCCAGGGGATCTTCCCGACCCAGGGATCGAACCCGGGTCTCCTGCATNTATAAGTGACAATTATTTCGTTTTCTGCCAGTTTCTCCACCCTCCAGTCCCCTGTCTTACTGAATAAGATGAATATTACATTCTATTTACTGCAATACACTGCATCTGTCAAGGAAGACGACGACTATATTCTACTATTAGGTCCTCCTGAATGTAAGCAGAAAAAGGTAACTTTATTACCAGGACTGTCACACACTATGGCCTAATTACCTTAATATATTTTTATCTCCAAAATAATTTTTAATATCATTAGGAATACTAAAAATTCTAAGTGAAATAGTGCAGGAAGCAAAGCTTATTTCTTTTTTATGAAAAAGAATTACCTGTTCAACTTATTACTAAGCTGAATAGAACCATTTTTATGGTTTTTCTTTTTAAATTCTTACTTTTTTGGATACACACAAGTGTCAAATACCAATACGAGGATTTGGTATCTTCTTTCCCCTTGATTCCCACCACTGGGTATACTTAACAATGTCCACAGTGGTCAACAGTAGGGAGGCAAGGAGGAAAACGAAGGGAAAGGAAAGGAAAAGGCATAAAGGAAGGGCTAGTAGAAAGACAACACAAACAGAAGGACGAAAGGTGAAGCAACACGGTGAGGGAGTGAATAAAAAGAGAAAGAAAAATGCATATGGGAGTTATTCAAAATACTACTCGTCATCAGTATAATCATTCTCAAACTGGAGATACTGTTAGCTAAGACAGAAAAAGAGATGATGAATACAAACAGGTAATTCTCGGATACTGTAAGTCTAGACTGTCAGGTCATTAATCTGAAAGAGGATCTGTACATTCGTCATTTTTGTAAATAATCTAGAAGGATCAATATGCAGAGCAATCAGCAAGTTTGCAAAACAGACCAAGTTCAATTCTGGGTCAAGAATGCCAAGCCAGGGATTTAACTCTTGGAACATTTGTGTAAATCTTTATAACTGGCACCAATGACAGTTAAGTCTGAACGTAGGTAAATAAAAATTAATTTGATTAAGGAAAATCCAAACCATATTTAGGAAGATTTTCCTCCATCCACCCACGATGATGGGCAAGATAAACAGTCCATGAACAAAACAGCCAATGAAGAAAACAACCAATGTCTTTATGGAGCTTACAGATTAGCACAGCCAGCCATCGCACAACTAATTTAAAAGTCAGGACTGTGCAGAAGCCCAGGGCATGATAACAGGCGACCTAGTGTAGACTGGAAGGATCAAGAAAACGGCTGAGGAACTAAGGTTTAACTTGAGACTTAAAGGATGAATGACCATCTAAAAAGGGTAGAGGAGAAACAATAAGGAAGCATTTCAAGCAGATAAAATAGCACGTGTAAGGGCTGCTGGGTCTGAAACATTAATATACAGCAACAAGGAGGGGCTACAAAAATGCCAGGTAATACAAGACTTTGTGTACCTCACCAAGGATTTAATGCAGGAGAAAAGAATAATCAGATGTATGTTCTAAACAGATTCCTATGATTAAGGCTATAGAAATGATTACGATTGGAAGTGGGGAGCCAAGGAAGATAAACTGTGGGAGACTAGCAGTGAAGAAAGAGGCTTTGCCTGTGCTGGGGATAAAAAGAACAGCAGTGGCGTAAGATGTACTTAAGAACCAGAATTAAAGCAGTTAGCAGGTACAGAGGACAGGAATAGAGTCCAAGATGTCTTCTAAGACTTTGGCTTCAGCAAGTGGGTTGACGGGAAGGCTACTGTCTGAGAAAAGGAACCCTGGTCAAGAGACAGTTTTGGGGATGGAGGAGACAGACTCAGTTTCTGTCAGTTGAGTCAGAAATGTCTGAAAAATCATCTCAGTGAAAATGCTGGAGGAGCAGTATGAAAATGTGTGTAAATCTCAGGAGAGGGATCGTGGATTACGATGTGAGTTTGAAAAACACTGTCAGGGAAGCCATGTAGTAGAGCTTAGAGCCTAGGGAGAGTGAATGGAAGGAAGCCTAGTACAGAGCTTCAGAAAGTCCCACCCTTTAATCCTTCGGCAAAGGAGGAGGAACTGGAGTCTTAACTGGGAAGCAGACCTGGGAGTCACTGCTGACTTAAAGACAGTAGCCTGTGTACTGATCGCCAAATGCTGAGGATTATAAAGTGGACTATCAGAGCCGTACAGAGCACACTCTGCTTCACGCCTGCAGAAAATCCTGCCCGGTACAGCAGCATCTGTGACACTGCTCTAAGAAAGTAACGTGTGGAATAATCTCAAGAACCTCCCAAGAAGGCCCTTGACTACTTTTGTATGGGAAAACCAAAAACCTTAGGACTTGATTCTGAAAAAGAACCTGATTAATGCCAATAAAATGATGAAGAACGTGCTAATGAAAAAAGCATAAAACAGCATATTAGATAAAAGAGAGAGACCCTTTATGATTTCCAGGAGTTAAAAAAAAAGAAAAAACTTCCAGTGAACTTTAAGGCAAAAAATCTACACACTTTAAAAATGGATTCACAAAAATATGATGTGATATATATATATAATATGGCAACTCACTCCAGAAATCTTGCCTAGGTAACTCCATGGACATAAGAGCCTGGTGGGCTACAGTCCATGAGGTCAAGAAGAGTCAGACATGACTGAGTGATTAACTTTACTTTACATATATTTAGCTATATATTTATGTATAATTTTTAGTCATGATCAATAGAAACCCTTTGGATAAAGCATAGATTTTCTAATGGCTGGTTTTTGAAATAAAAAAAAATTGTGATATGATACTTTCACGAGTTAGTGGCATTTTTATCTATCTAATCTGAACTATTTCAAGCTTCTCTATACTTTGAAGCATTGATTGACAGGGTACTTATTGTGTTTCAGAAATGTCATCAAATTTGAAAATTGCTAACAAAGAACACACGTCAGATCTGATGCCAGACTGTAAAAATATACCTTCTTAAGTAAAGTTTTCTTCAAGACCCTCCATTCTTCTGTTGGCATCTTGATACTAGCCAACTTATAAAAAAATGTAAACATCACCATACTAAATAAAAAAAGTATGATCAGCCTCTCATCTGTGGGTGTTATTTACATGATATCTATTCTTAAGTATAGTATTTGGAGTGTTAATTGTTAGAGATGAACACTGGCATTTTATTAGGCTTTTATTTTTGAGGGTATGTGGGATCTTGGCTCCTCAACCACAGTTTGAACCTGCAGCCCCTGCATTGGAAGTGTGAAGTTTTAATCACTGGATCAGCAGAGAAATCTCTAGGTTTGTTTTGTTAGGAACGTTTTGTAGTTCCAAATTTACAAAAAATTTCTATAAGGGACAAAACTGGTTAAGAAGAGCTACCAGGCAAATTTATATACACTTCCTAATATATACCCCTAGAGAACTCTTTTTAACCTTTCTTTAAAAAAAAAAAAAGCTTTATTAAGGTATAATTAAAATATGGTAAATTGCACATATTAAACATGCACAGTTTGATAAGTTTTGACATATGCAAACGCCCATGAAATAATTATCACGGTCAAGATAATAAGCATAATCATCACCCCTAAATTCCTTTCACCCCCCTGCCACTACCCTGAGGCAGCCATTGATATAGTTTCAGTCATCAGATACTAGCTTGCATTTTATAGGATTTTATGTAAATGGTATCTTATAGTAGGTGCATTTATTTCAAAATGCATTCACATTAGTACTTGGACCTGTAGCTCTTTTTTGTTGCTGTTGAGTAGTATTCCAATGTGTGGATACAGTACAGCAGGTTTGTCATTTACCGGTTGATGGATATTTGAGTTGCTTTTAGCTGTTACACATAAAAATGCTATGAATACTTGCATGCAAGTTTTTGTGTGAGTATGTTTTTTAATTTCTCATGGCTAAATACCTAGAATTGGAATGATTGGATCATGTGGTTAGTCGCTCAGTCATGTCCAATTCTTTGTGAACCCATAGAATGTAGCCCGCCTGGTTCCTCTGTCCATGGGGATGTTCCAAGAAAGAATACTGGAGTGGGTTGCCATTTCCTTCTCCAGGGGAATCTCCCCCACCCAGGGATCCAAGCCAGGTCTCCTGCGTTACAGTGGAATTCTTTACCATCTGAGCCACCAGGGAAGCTCATGTGTTTGGGTCATTAGTTCGGTTCAGTTCAGTTGCTCAGCTGTGTCCAACTCTCTGTGACCTCATGGACCGCAGCATGTCAGGCTTCCCTGGGTCATAGAGTGTAAGAAACTGCCAAAATGTTTTTTAAAGTAGTTGTATCATTCTATATTTTCCTTTTTTAACAACAATGATTTATTATTTTTCCTGATTCTTTTTTAAAATTAATTTTTTTTTGGTCATATCACAAGGCATGTGGGATCTTAGTTCCAAACCAGGGGTAGAACCTGCACCCCTGCATTGGAAGTAGGGTGTCTTAACCACAAGATTACCAGCAGAAGTCCCCATTCTATGTCTTTACTAGTAGTATATGAGATTTCCAGCTCCACAAGTCCTCCATATTTTTATTAATAATTGGTATAGTCAGGCTTTTTAATTTTAGTCTGCATCAGTTCAGTTCAGTCACTCAGTCATGCTTGACTCTTTGCAGCCCCATGAATTGCAGCACGCCAGGCCTCCCTGTCCAGCACCAACTCCTGGAGTTCACTCAGACTCGCATCCATTGAGTCAGTGATGCCATCCAGCCATTTCATCCTCACTCGTCCCCTTGTTCTCCTGCCCCCAATCCCTCCCAGCATCAAAGTCTTTTCCAATGAGTCAACTCTTCACATGAGGTGGCCAAAGTACTGGAGTTTCAGCTTTAGCATCATTCCTTCCAGGGTTGATCTCCTTTAGAATGGACTGGTTGGATATCCTTGCAGTCCAAGGGACTCTCAAGAGTCCTCTCCAACACCACAGTTCAAAAGCATCAATTCTCTGGTGCTCAGCCTTTTTCACAGTCCAACTCTCACATCCATACATGACTACTGGAAAAACNACAGCAAATGACCGCAAACAGGACTTGAAACGGCAGGGAGCTCTCCTGTCCTGGCTCTGGAGGCCAGAGACCTGCACCGGGTATGGGCAGGGCCGCACTCTCCCTGGCGTCTCGGGAGGGGCTGCCCTGGGCCTCCACCACCCTGTGTCCTGGAGACCCTGAGTTGTGGACACACCAGGCCACAGTCTGCTTCCACACCACGTGGCCTCCCCTCCGTGTTTCTGCATCCAGATGCCCTCTGCTCACAGGGACACCAGTCACTGGGTCACAGCCCACCCTACACTAGTGTGACCCCATCTTGACCCAATAACATCTGCAAAGACCAGAGGCCCAGAGAGTTCACATCCATGGGTGCTGGGGGTTAGGATGTGGACACACCATCTAGAGGACGCTATTCAACTCATCCTGTTCACGAGACAAGGACCACATTTCTGTTGAACTAGTGCAGGACATTACATTTACTAGGTACTCAGTAAGGCTGGGTGGATGGATGGGTGTGTAGATAAGTGGATGGATGGGTAGATGGATGGGTGGGTAGATAAGTGGATGGATGGATGGATAAGTGGATGAGTGAATGGGTGGATGCTGTTGGTAAATGTCAGTGAATAGATTGCTGGGCAGTTAGATGGATGGATGCTGTTACAGGAAAGTGTGAGTATACCCACAATTGAGTAATAAGCTTTGGAGAGGAATGTTCGATTATACCCACCTTTGTAACTGAGGGCAAGATGAGGTCCTGCCATTCTTAAGAGAAATGCTGTGTATTTTTGTGAAAAGCTAAGGGAGAGTGGTGTGCAACATGAGACACCACCTTCACACTCAAGTTTTCTGATTGTCACTGCTTGCAGAGGAGAAGCTCAACCGAAATGTCCTGAATAAGCAGTTCTGTCCTGCAAGAGCTTGCCTCTTGTGGACTCTGGGAAGTAAAGAATTTTAAACACCCCGTTTCTTTAAGGCATGAATTGCAAAAGACGTGGGAGTTTCCATTTTTACTGAGAACACTAAAAATACCTTTTGCCAAATACGTGCTTCCAACACGCTTGGCTTGGGCACCAGTGGCCTTTTAGGTGATAAACGTGCCGTCGAGGTGCCCAGAACCCTGGAGCCTCCAGGGCAGGAGTGGCAGTGCCCAGGGGCGATGATGTGCACGGCTGTGTTTGCTCGGAGAGGCCTGGTGCGCAGTCCGGAGCCCCTGAGACAATCCCCAGGGCCCCTGAGATGCAGAGCCGCCCCCGAGAGAGAAGCTCGGGCCGGGCGGGTCCTTCCCAGGGCGGTCAGGGGCCACACAGAGCTGCATGGCGCCCACACCCTCCGTGGATTCTGTAGGAGACGGCCAGTTCGCCAGCCGGGAAGAAAGCGGCATTGTCCGCGGCCCGCTCTGCACAGCCGCGTTCACATCTCGCTGTTGTTTGCAGGAGCGGCAGATGTGGTCCCGAACAATGGGGCCCCCTCGCAGGGCGCGGCGGTGACAGACTCCAAGCGCACAGCGGACCCGAAGAATGCCTGGCCCGAGGCCAGCCCAGCTGACGCGGGGGGCCGCCCCCACCTGGCCCGCCTCTTTTCCCGAGATGCCCCCGGCCGGGAGGACAACACCTTCAAAGACCGGCCCTCGGAGTCGGACGAGCTCCAGACCATCCAGGAAGACAGCGCGGCCGCTCCCGGGGCGGTGGACGCGATGGCGGCCCAGAAGAGACCCTCGCAGAGATCCAAGTACCTGGCCTCGGCGAGCACCGTGGACCACGCCAGGCACGGCTTCCTCCCCAGACACAGAGACACGGGCATCCTCGACTCCCTCGGCCGCTTCTTTGGCTCGGACAGGGCTGCGCCCAAGCGGGGCTCAGGCAAGGTGAGCTGCGAGGAGTAGAGCCGCGACGCGGGCGTCCCCGGGGCCGGGGGCGGGGCGGGAAGGGGGCCCCGGGTGGACTCAGCCCCGGGAGGAGGCGCGGCGTCTTGCTGGAGATGCTTACAAGCCCCCGGGTCTCGGCCTCTGAAGTCCCCACCCTCCTCCCCCCGCTCACCAGGGATGCAGTCGGAACGTGGTTCGGGTGGAGAACATTCTGAGTCTGCATCTCTGCGGTGGTGTGGGTGTGGGCGCCGCAGAAAGGGAGCCCTGTGCTGGGGTCTCCCGTGTCTCGTGCTTGGGGGCTTGAGTGCTGGCTCTGCTTCTGCTCCCGCGCTCCGGGGTCAACACTGGGCTAAGCGGATTTGTTCTCGGACTCAGTGCCGCTAGCGTCGTGTTGCTTTGTAACAATACTGCAATTGAGGACTTGGGGACAAATTTAAATTCGCCTTGAGCAGGCGTTGTCTTTTGTCTGAGTCGCAGAGGGGAATAAATGAAGTGTGTCTGTGAATCAAAACTATGATTTTGTTACTCCGTTTGAATATAGAGTTTGCGCTTTCATTATTTAAATGTTCTGTAGATAAAAATGTATCACAAGAGGAAACTGCTCCTACTGTGGTCCAGGTTGCAGCACTGGCTACTGGACTTGATGGTGAATAGATCTTTTACAGCTGATGTTTCATTGAAGAGCTAATCCCCAAGTGACAGTCAGATAGCAAATACACGGCGTGTGTGGCACCTGATTTTAGAGCGTTGGATAGCTGGGGGATTTTAGAAAGAGTGAGGCTTTACATAAAAGCCCCTGGTTTATTCGGGGTGCTCACAAAACTCCTAAGATGCCCTTTGCTGCTGGCTGTGTCCTGTGCTTATTCTGAAAGGCCCACAGAGGCACGAGGCTTCTGAGCCGAGTGTGGGCAGAGGCCCTTGAGGTCCTGGTCTCATCCTCAACGCTGGGGCCCTGGGAGCACGGGAATTTCTCAGATTTGCTTTAGTCTCTAGCTACAGTTCTTAAAATGACTGACGATCCTGATGTTGTTGAAGATAAAACGGATGTCAGCTGCGCCTGTATAGTGTCAGGCTGCGTTGAGGTTTTCGGGCACCTGCTTGGAGCTGAGATCTGTCGTGTGGTCTAGTGAATAACTCAGTGTACCTTCTGGGCTTCCAGAGTCTGTTTCCTGATGGTTTCCTTCTGTGTCCTGTACTTTGGGGCAGTCTCACCTCCCCCTGAAACGTAGATCAGCTGACCCATTTCTAATGCTAGTTTCTATCTGAGATGCTATCAAACCACACCGGATCCTGGCTGCCTAACCCAGTCTTGCTATTATGCAAAGCACCTCACATGCATGCAGTGTCACCAGTTTCTAAACCTTAAACTATGCTGCCTAACCCAAAGGGAAAATACAGGTGCGCAGACTAAACAGTTGGAGAGCATCTATTATAAAACAAGCTTCGTTTCAGGGTGACAGGTTAAGCTAAAATCAGACTGTGAAAGCATTTATTCCAATTGTTGTGACCTTATCTCAAAATAACTGTATTACACATACATGTTTTTCTTCCTTTGTGTAAAAGTTCAACATTGATTGCCTAAGGTCTCATATTCCTCAACATTTTCAAAGAAAAGATGCCTCAGAAGTAGACATCCGTGTCGCGAACTAGCCTTGCTAGATTATCAAGGATCTAGAGTAAAACATTTTCACAGGATTTAAAAAATAAAAACAATGTTGAAATAATTGATTTAGTACTTTTAAAGTATCAATTCTGTTCACACCTGGATCTTGAATAAAGAAGATTTTTAAATGAACAGCTTTGCCCTTTGATGCCAATGAAATCCATTATAATTTGAATGTAAAATCTATATGTGATTGCTTATTACAGACACTGGCTAGTATACATTCCTGTCAAGTGTCTTTGCTGCAAATATGCAGTGGGGTTTCCTGGAAATACTTTTCAGCTCACCTGTTTTCCTGTGGATGTTTTGTTCACTTTTAAACTCTGGAGGTGTGAGCATAATACACTCTATACCCAGTGACACACTTGCAATGCCTAGAAGCCTGCGGTTTTTTATGGGTGTGGGTTTCTTGGTTTTGATTTTATTTTTGCTTTGCTCTGTTGATAAACCAGGAGAACCCTCATCTTATTAGATGCTAGAAAGGTCTTTTGGACTGCAGCGTGTGAAGCTGAATGGAGCCATTGGCTCCTGGAAAAGGGGCTGTTTGTCACCTGCCCCCCTCCTCCGAGGACGCATTGGGGGCCTCGGGGTGAGCAGCGCCCCCAGTCCTGGGAATGTACCAACACACCCACCCTTTGTGCGGCTGGGAGTTGGCATTCAGGGAAAGCACACACAAATTCCTTGAGGAGGCATATTCTTTTGAGAGCCTTAAATGAAAAGTGCATTCATGGAGACCGCTCGCCTCTGTTGCGAGAGGAAAGAAAGACAGAGTTGTTGCCTTTAGGGAGCAGGTTTCCAAGTCCCTGGACAGTGGGGCCCTGTGAGGGCCAGCACTGTATCCTCAAGCTTCACCCCAGAATCATGACCCCTTAGCGTGGCCAGTAACCAAGCTGGCCACAGTGGCCTGGGCAGCCCCTGGAGGGCCTCGAGGAGGCCTGTGTCGCCTTCCTCCACGCGAGCCCGCCCTCCTGCAGGCGCTGTAAGGCAGGCTTCGGTCCTGGCCGCAATGCCCGTTTCCCGCTGCTGACTGTGCGGTCAGAGCCGCGTGGACCGCTGGTCTCAGCGCCCATGGCCGTCGTGTCCAGCCTCCCTGCCTCTGGTCTTGACTGTAGGGGTGAGAACCTTTGCTGCCATTCACTGCCCTGGGGACAAGCAGTCACAGTGTTCCGTTCCCTGCCTTTCCCCCACTGCATTTTAACTCCACTCACATTTTAATTGCACTGTAACTGCTAACTCTTCATTGTTAACAGGGTACCCTAATGCTGGAGATGTGTTCTGTAACCCCCGGGGAGGGTGGCATTGGAGGGTGATGTGAAGGACACGGCAGGAAGGGTCTGGGTAAGGTGCCCCACTCCGTGTGAGTCTGGCCCCGGAGACCAGACTCCGCTCACCTCTGCTGGGAGTGAGTCCGCTCACAGCACACAAACCGTGAATCTCAGTGTCACCCACACAGCCACGCAGCACATGGGTTTGCCAAGAGATTTGGCCAGACCTTTCTAGAGAAAAATCTCTTTATGCTTGTTTCCACACCCAAACAAACACTCGCTGAGATTTACCATAGGAATTCCTTCTGAAGTATTAATGTCATTCTTCTGATCGATTATGGATCAGTTATTGATTGGCTCCCAGTACTTTGCCGTGTCCTCCTGTGGCCTCCACACCCTCAGCGCTCTGGGCGAGGGGTCGGTCAGAATGTGACGCCCCTGTGTGGGCGGCGATGTGCTGGTCCTCCGAGCGAAATGTTTGTAAATTGTGTTGATGTATTTAATGCTGATTGCCTTCTGCTGTCTGTATTCTGATTTGATTTTGTGATGACCTTTTACCTTTTATATATCTCTCCCTTTTTATGCATTTATTAAACATTTTAACAGACTAATTCATTGCACGTGAGTTTTTTAAGTTGTCTTTTTTGGTGTCCCTCCCTTACTAAGCACATGTGTGACTGGCTTCCTGACAGCAGCTGAACAACAGGTGAGTCTGGGGCCTGAGCACCCCCTTTGCGCTCAGCTTTCAAGCATCAGCTTTCTGTTCTCTGATCCTTCTGTGAAGACGGTTCTCACTCTGCCTGATGTTGTTAAGTGTTTCTCGAAAACGCCGTCCTGCACACATGGGGCGGGGGAGTGTCTCTACCCTCCTGTGAGTCTGGGCCACGGAACCCTCAACAGCGTTTATTGACTGATTGAGCGCAGAAAGACGGCCCCCAGCTGGACTCCCCAGAGGGTGCAGACCAGGCGGTCAGATGAACACTGGGGAATCTGAGGTCAGCGTGTGAGGCAGACAGTGACTATGCCAGGTGGAGTGCAAGCTGGGAGTTTTGGAAAGCCAGAAATAAACACGTGTGCTGTGCTAGGGTGCTTCAGTCGTGTCCGACTCGTTTTGTGACCCTGTGGCTCCTCTGTCTGTGGGATTTTCCAGGCACGAATACTGGAGTGGGTTGCCATTTCCTCCTCCAGGGGATCTTCCTGACCCAGGGATCGAACCTGAGTCTCCTGCATTGCAGGCAGATTCTTTACTGAATGAGCCACAGGAAACCCCTAGAAATAAGCATAAAGGCATGGAATTAATTTTGATTTGTCTTCCATTCATCTGTACCCATACCCTGTCACCAGACCCTCTTCTTAACTCATCTCCTTTTAAACTCACTTCCACTTTCTGGTGTTGATTTCCATCATCACTGACTCTCCTTTTGGCAAAAGGAATGGCCGATTCTTATTGGTTGACAGAGAGCTCCGCTTGATATCTGAGAGATTATCTCATCATGAGGGAAAAAAACACACCCTCAGTCTCCTGTGCAAATCACTGAGGTGCGGAGTCAGCATCCCAGAACTGGAGAAGCCTCTTGTCACACTCTGGTTAATAGGTTATCTTCGAGTTTTTACATCACGGACGTCACCGCACTCTTAATGAAAGTGAAGTCACTCAGTCATGTCCGACTCTTTGTGACCCCATAGACTGTAGCCTACCAGGCTCCTCTCTCCATGGGATTTTCCAGGCAATAGTACTGGAGTGGATTGCCATTTCCTTCTCCAGGGGATCTTCCCAACCCAGGGCTCGCACCCAGGTCTCCCACATGGTGGACAGACACTTTGCCGTCTGAGCCACCACACTCTTAAGTGCCCAGAAATCATCCTGCTTCACTGGAAGCAGTAAAAGGTGGGAGGGGCGACACGTGATGCCTTCCTGCCTCTTCTCCTCCCACCCGGGCTGGCACCCCCACTTCTTCTGCCGGAGATAACCTCCCCTTGACCCTGAGCATATCTGGACAGGAGGAGGAGAACCCGCCTCAGCTGCATCGTCCCTCCTGCTACTGCGGGAGGGGCCGGTCACTGGGGGTCGCCCAGGGGGCCGCCCCGTCTCAGAGCCTCGGGCCAGCATCCCAAGCTCTGTGACCCACACTCAGGAGGCCAGGGATGGCAGTGGGGGGCGCTTACCGCTGGCCCCCAGAGCTACCTGAAAGTGCTGCAGAGACAGCATCGTCATGGAGAAGGACGCGGTCTGAAACAGAGGACCAGAAAGTTTTCTTTGCCTGTGGACCAAGTGCCAGCGTGGACTGGCCCACAGGCCAGTTTCCTCGGTGGGAGCAGTCATGCCTCTTAGAGGCAGGGAATCCTCAAGCTTGTCCACAGAGACGTGATGCTAAATAAATACTCGGTGTCTTAACTCGTTTAAGTACCCAGTGCCCAGTGCTTCTTGCCAGCATGGAGCATGCCTCTCACGTGCAGAAAACTGAACATGAGCTACCCAGCCAAGCACAGGCTCACCACGGACTTGCCTTTGGGAATTCTATTCGGTTCACTTTGCAGTAATATTTCTGAAACACCATAATGCTTCCCCATGTCACAACTACTGCTTATTTCCATGCATAACCAGCTATTCGCGTCATTTTTAAAAATCCATTTCATCTGTCATCAGTATAAGACCTCTCTTGACATCTATTACGCTGCCTTCATCTCTTGACCTCTGTAAGGCATCCGCTGTCTCTGTTTCTCTCTCTCTCGCACCATTTTACCATCACCATCCGAGGCCCTTCCTGCAGGCCCCTGTCCTTAGTCCTGTAATAATATTCTCTACCACACCCCTCAAAGTTGCTCAAGTCAGCAACTAAGTCACAGGTAATAGAATAGGAAAAATGCACTCAGAGCAAATACCATTGAGGAAGATTTATAATAAAGTTTATGTTCATTTATAACTCACGAAGGACTATTAAGTCCCTTTTAATATTAGGCTCCCAAATGTCACCAACAGCAGAGAAGAATATGCAAGTGGTCTGCCGGAGGGACACTCTGTTGCCCTTACAATGACCTCCGTTTACTCTGGAGCAAACCAAGCGGGTCCAGGGTGGCAGAAGTCACAGTGACCCCCACAGAGCGGGAAAGGCGTGCCAGTCCTGTGCAGAAGCTAACACACTCACTCTGAAAGGGAAAGAATAATGAAATGCCTCGGCGTGTCAAATCCATTCCTGTACGGACTTGGAAAGGCCCTTTCAGCTTTTCACGTGGACCTGTCTTGGACCCACGTGTCTGGTGCCGACGGCGTGTTTAAGAGAAGGTGGCACAAAGCTAGCTGTGGCCCCGGAGAAGGCGCTAGGGCGGAACGCTCTCCCGAGCCTCCCTCTCGTCCTGTCTCTCTGTGGTCCTCTCGGGGGCTGCTCCCTGCTGTCTTCTCGTTCCGTGTGTCCCCTGACACCCAGCCCCCGGCTGGTCCACCGCCCACCCTCTGACCAGGCCACGTCTTCCCATCCTCACCCTCGCCTGCCCGCCCGGGCTCCGCCGGAGGACTTGGGGCCCGGCCCGGGTGCCCACACGGACTCAGGTGCCACTCTGTCCCTCTGGCAGGTCCCGTGGCTCAAGCAGAGCAAGAGCCCCCTGGGCCCCCATGCCCGCAGCCCACCCGGGCTGTGCAACATGTACCAGGTAAGACGGCTCCTCTTCGCGGCCATGGCCACACGGCGTCAGGGCCGTCTCGCTCCCGCCCCAGGAGCCTCGGAGAGGCAGCTTGTCTCCCCCGCACGGCGGCTCCTGGGGAGGCACGGCAAAGTAAAATGCAGAGACCGAGAGGAGGGAAGCGAGGCCTCGATTCTGGGTGGGGGCGCCCTGCAGGGCCACGGGCAGGGTGAGGGCAGGGAGATGCCCGCGGCAGGCCTGGCCCACCCCGAGGCGGCCTGTGAGTGTGGCCCATCTGCTTTANAAAGTAAAATGCAGAGACCGAGAGGAGGGAAGCGAGGCCTCGATTCTGGGTGGGGGCGCCCTGCAGGGCCACGGGCGGGGTGAGGGCAGGGAGATGCCCGCGGCAGGCCTGGCCCACCCCGAGGCGGCCTGTGAGTGTGGCCCATCTGCTTTAAGAACCAGCGCCTAACAGACTCTGTGTGCCCACCAAATGCCAGGTGGATGAGCCCTTCCAGGGAGCATTCTTGGGCAGAGGAGGAGCCTGTGGTCGGTCCTCCAGAGTCTCAGCTGACCCTCAGAGCACAGGACGAGGGGCACGGGGACCTTGGGGTGAACCCGGGATGTGCGGGGTGCTGCCTGGCTGAGACTCTGCTCTCTGGCCCGTGGGTCCCAGCGGGCACCATGTCCCAGCACCGGGCTCTCCACCCTGGGATGACACGCAAGGAGGACACCTGGTGCTGGAACAGGGCATGGGAGGGACCCCAGTAGGGGCTCAGGGACCCTCACTGTGGATCTCCCTCCACAAACGCATGGGCCAGGGGCAGGATCGGGAAGGAGGCGGGTCAGAGGGGCGCCCACATCTGCTGAGACCCCAGAGCCAGGAAGACAGGTTGTCACCCTGTGTGATGGTGGGGCACAGACCCCAGACCCGGTGAACCCCAGAGGAGGAACAGGCATGCCTGACAGATGGCTCCAGAAAACCGGTCCAGGAAGGTGGGCAGGGCAGCCGCAGAGGCCGGGGAGAGGAGGCTCAGAGGCGCTGGGCCCCTGGGCAGACACTGGGCTGCAGGCTAAGTAGGAGGCACTGTCGTCAAGCCCCCAGGGGTGAATGGAACCTCCACTTCAGGCTGCAGGGGTTCGGAGGGGTGCCGCCCCCAGAGAGAGGGGAACCGTGCTTTAGGCATGGTCGCCGTTCTCACGGTGCAGACAGCCCCCTTGGTGGCTCCTCAAAGCCAGGAGGAGCTCCTTCCCCACCCCCAGGAAGGCGGTGTGGGCCCGACCCCCTGGAGACACATGTTCTCTGCAGCCCTTGGACCTCAGCTGGTTCAGACTTGGCCAGAAGGAGCCGGGGCTGGCCCTAAACGCGTTCCTGGGGCGAGGGTGTGGGGGCTGAGGTACACAGTCACCCTGCGGCAGGGATGTGGGGGTCAGAAAAGGACCCCCTTGCGCCCTGAGACCTGAAGCCATCTGGAGCGCCACCCTTGCCTCCACGGGTCACAACACCATCAGAAAGCAGACACACTCTGCCGGCAGGCAGAGACTTTGCCAGAAATCCTGGACTCAGCACAGAGCATGGAGGCAAGAGGCCAAGGCTTCGGTGTTCGGGGATAAATAGAAATCTTCAACAGAGTGTTTGGTTTTTCTCTTTTGTTGGAACAAAGGCATCAGGCCTGCCTTCCACAGCTTCATGCTAAATGTGCTCTGCCCATGTGTACAAGCGGGATGGACATGCATGCTCTCACATCTGTGGAGGCACCATTCCCGGGCTCTGCGGGACAGAAATGCATGCTCTCACACCTGCAGAGGCGCCATCCCCAGGCTCTGCAGACACAGCCCCAGGGCCGGGCGTCAAGGCCTCCAGTGACGGGCCTCTGCCTTTGCCTTCTTTCCACTATGTCTCCCCCTGGCACGTCAAATTCTTTATTATTTCAGGAAAGAGATTAGATCAAATTTTAAAAAATCCAAAGGTTTATTGACTTTTCTTTATTCCTTTAAAAAACATTAATATAGCAACTACTTTCTGGGCAAAAAAAAAAAGGTTATGTTTATTGGAGAGGAAACAGTACCAGCCTTGGAAAAGGGCTGAAGCGCCCGGTGGCACTAAATGGTTTTCAGATACAAGAAAGGGCTGTGAATGAAGCTTGGAGGAGACAGAGCCACCCTCTGGGGCCACGCTGGGAACCATGGTGCCAGGCCCAGCAGCTCAGCACCAAAACCTCCCCCATCCTCCCCCCGAGGCTCAGAAACTCAGCTGGTGAGCAATGTCAGGCTGACATCCTACACCCAGAGCTTCCAGAACATTCCATCTTCTGTCTCTCTGCACAAACTCCGCAGGAAGGGTGAGAAAGCCCCACTGGCTGTTTGTCAAGAAACAAAGAGGCTCAGCGCCTTGGAGGCCCTTCCAGAATGGGGCTCCCACGAGGAGCCCTTCGATTCCAGGAGACGCATCACTTCTTAGTTCCACCCCAGCCTGACTCGAGGGTGGACCTGAAGGTGGCGAGGAGCCCACGTTCACGCAGGAGATGACGTTAGAGGACCCAAGATGAGTCAGAAAAGCACAGGCTCCAAGGGAGAAACCAGGAGCAGATGCATGTACAGTGGGGAAGACTGCTCCATGGGGGATACAGGGCCTCCTCCTCCTGGCTCCCCATCAAGTCTCCCGACCCTGCACAGCCGGGCCTCCAAAGGCCACGTCATCCAGAGGTCTCATGGACTAAGGAGGCGGAAAGGTGTCCAGAGTGGGCAGCAGGGAGCTGTGCCTGGCCAGGCCCTGTCCCACCTGCACCTGCACCTCTGGGCCTGGAGACGCAGGCAGAGCCAGGGGCGCCCCACTCCCACGCCCGGCAGTTGCTCTTACCGGCTTCCTTAAGCCCCTGCCTGCCACTCGCAGCCCTCAGGGATACAGTCCTTACGAGCCTGCAGAGGTCACTGTGGGGCCGCCCGCCTGAGGGGTGGAGGGGCACCCAGAGGTCTGTCCAGAGCCGACCTCCCCAATCTGAACCTGCACCAACCGTCCCAGGGGCTGGGGCTCGCTGAGTTGGGCTCCTGGCGCCTAGAGAAGCACGGAGCATGCATGGCAGCATGTGCTGAGGGTCTGCTCTTCCACCTGCGGTGTCTGCTCTGAGCCCCCCTCCCCAGGCACTGCCAGCGATGTTAGAAACAACCGTCTGTCTTGCCGACGCCCCGGGACCCCGGCCTGATGGAGGGAAACGGGAGCACCGCCCTGGTGCCGGTAAACCGGGCATCACCGGTGCAGCAGACACCCCGCTCCCGGGGCCCCACAGCCCAGCTCTGGCTGCAGCCCTGCGCTCCTGGCCTCAGCGTCTCAGCTGCAGAGCCAGAGTCGGGGGCTGTGAGCATGTCTGTGGGAACGGACCCATGGCCGTTTCCTCCTGTCTCACGGCCCTTTTGCAACCATATGACCAGCACAGCCCCCTCCAGCCCTGAGGCAGGGGCTCGGGGGCGACTCTGCATGCCTGAGGCATGTATGACCTTGTTCTGCTCAATGGACAGACCTCTGTCAGCCCCCAGCCCCAGGTATTGTGCTCACACGGAAAGCCTTCCAGACATTTCCCTCGTACTCCGTCTCCAGGTTTTCTGAATCGATTGCTTCCTCATTTCCAAGGAAATGGCTCGGACCAGAGTTGGGTGGTCTTGACAGGCCTTGACAGTCTGGCCGTGGGGACCCAGAGCAGATCAGTCTCCCTGGGGGCTCTGCTGATGTGGGGCAGGCCGTCTGGGTCTCCGGGGGCTGGCCCTCTCAAGGGGTCGGGCCGGGGTCATGCCTGGGGTCTATTCTGTGCTCCCCACCCTGCGGGGCTGCCTCACAGCACAGCCACCCAGGGGCCCGTGGCCTTCAGTTGCAGGAAAGCCCGTTGCAACTTGGCTTTTCCTCCCAAAATAAGTCCTTCCAGACCCTGCATCCCTCACACCGCCCGCTGCCATCCTGCATGAGGAAACGACTGGGTTCTAACCCAAGGAAAGGTGCCCTGGGAGACTGTTTGGTTTACGCAGCTCCCAAGGCGTTAGCAGGATGTTCATGCTGGGAAGTCATGTGCATACTATAGACACACTGAGGTCTTCCAAAATGGGAGCAAAGAAAAAAGTCGGAGCAGTTAACGCCAACTTCCAGCCCTGCCTCCTGTGGACAGGAGACAAGGAAGCTTGCGTGCCCACGTTCAGGAGCGCCGCTCTCAGCACCAGCCCGCCGCCCTGTTTGAGAAGCAGCACGGAGCCCCTGCTCTGGAGACCGTGAGCCTGGGCATCCGGCCATGAGCTCCCCGGTGCTGCCTGAGATGGGAATGAGGTCTGGCTCCCAGGACAGTGAGGGCGGCCCAGGCATGGCAAAGGGACCCTCCTGGAGGCTCCTGGGCAGGAAGCCCCGGACAGCTACATATCAGGTGGTGCAAGACGGTGGAGCCACGGGTAGAAAACACAACCGTGGGCAGCATCCTCGTGGACCTGACGGCCGCTCCCAGCTCTGACCGGACCCTCGGCACGGCCGCCTCCTCCCCCTGCCGGTCCACTCCCCGGGGTGAGAGCGGAGGCCAGCCTTGAAGGCCTCCGCCTGAGGCTAAGCCCCTATCAGAAGCCAGGCAGCCACTGCGTGTTCACAGAACCAGCGGACACGTCGGCTGTGACATAGGACACCGACTTCCCTCCAGGGTGAACTCACACCCACAGCCTGGAGATTTCGTTCCATCCTTGCCCGGAGGCCTCTAATCCAGTCCTTGCATGGCCGGCGATGGAGGCAAAGAATTGGTCCAGAAGAGGCCAGGGGCTTTGATTCCCTCATTTCAGGTGAAACATCGCAGAGGGAAATAAGCCGATATGGCCTCCCTCCCCTCACCCCCCACTGCCTTCAGCTTCACAACTTGCTGAAAGTAGAAACTCTCCAGCTTGGAAGCCAGGCCCTCCTATCTCGGCCCAAGTGACAGTTGCTCTGGGCAGAGTATGAGACAGCTCCCCACAAACACAGAGCACCCACCGGCCAAGATGGAACGTGTCATGAGAACAGCAATAGGCCACCTAAAATCTCCACCTCAACGGAACCCCTGCCTGCGCTCCTCCTGTAACTGAGAAAGCCTACTGCTGACACAGCACGGCTTTCTCTAAAGAAAGAGGCCACTGCTTTAATTAAACTCCGCCGAGTCGATGATTCAGGTGCAAACATATTCTTAAACTTGCTGAGGGTGAAAACCCAAGGGCAGACTGCAAGGATCATTCAGACTAACAAGAATTCTCTCCCCAGATTGCACAATCGAAATGCAGCAACCTTGCCAGAAAGCATCTAACGCCCTCCCCTGAGGCATACCGGGGGGCTGATTGATCAGAAATGGAGCACTTGCTTCCTCTGAAAAACTTACATAAACAAGATCAGCCTCATTGTCCAGTGGTTTCTGGGAACGGCTGGAGCATCGCGGGGTCAGGGTTTTGAAGCAAAAACCCGTCGTTGGGGCCAACTCTGAAAGGGGGCGCATTGCAGCTCTGACAGTTTCCAGCAGATGTGTTATCTCTTCTGCAGGCCTGTGACCTTCAGTTCACATGCTCTAGGAGATAATATTTTACCGGCAGCTAACTCAGAGCCAGATGCCACAGGAGCACATAACTGCCACAGCCCTGCCTTCCAAAGACGGGCCGAGAGGCGGGACTGCCGCAGATCAGAGTCTTTCAGCACAAGATGTTCACAGCGCTGCTTTTTCAGAAAATCCTTGAGGAGGACTTCCTTAAGTCCTCAACTCTCTGTAGTCACCAAAATGAGATTTCTGGGGGAGTTTCTTAAACCATCCAAAGAAGTATGAGGCAAGAGGGAAAGAAATGCCGTTCCATCATAACTACATTTCCTGGTTCTCAGATATAAAGACGACAATGTAGAACAAGCATTTTTGGTTTTCTTAACACTTTCCCAAGAAACAACTCTCTTACTGATCCCAAGTCTCACTCTGTTGTTCTGCCTTATCGTTGGCAGTTCAGGAAGACACCCACACTGTTGGAGCGTGTGGTTCCAAGCAGGTGAAAGAGACAAGCCGCTGGATCTGGGCTTCCATAAACCAATGGTTTTTATTTTGGAAAAATAAAAATGCAAATTGCAGTTTGAAAAAAGCAAAAGGCAAATTCCTTCGCTCTCGAGACCACAGATGGAACCATCTACTGAAGGTGTGTATCCTTAACGCCACTCTGTGGGAGCAAGCGGAATTCTACCACATTCAACCTGTAAACTGAAACACGAAGGGGTGTGTGTGTGTTGCCCAGCTGCTTCACTGGATGCTTTTCACCCCTTGACACAAGCCCTTCGAGTAGCCATGTCCACATTCGTAAAATGAGGTGAAAACAACCACACGTCCACCCCATGAAACACGGAGGAACCGCTTTCCTTGCTCCGCTTCTGTATCAGCCCTGGGGACAGGGGGCTGCATGCTTTGCCTGAACTCCCAGGATCGACTTGACTAAGAAAGTGCCAGAAAGAAAACGGTCCTGCTTTTAGACTCTGGACGACCATCTGGACACAGCTGAAGCTGATCCACAGAGAGGTCATGCTGGGCTGCGTCCTTCTGACACGGCGCCTCGACCTGTACCTGAGTGCAGGACATGGGCCTCGGTCACCTCAAGGGTTAGGGGCTTGTTGAAGGGCCAGACCCAGGGCACCTCAGAGGTACCCATCACAACAGACCTGCAGATAGTGGGTGAGGCACCCTGGCATGAGGGTACCTACGCTGGTGACCTCCATGAAAATGCTCGATTTCAAGTTTTAAAAAGGGCAGCAGTTTCCAAACAGCAGCTCCACAAAGAGCTCATGTCCCTTCCTACAATGCAGAAAAGATGGAGCAGGTGTTACCAACGCTCGTCACCCAACACACGCTGTGACCGAAGGACCGAGTTCCCCACCGCAGCGCACGACGCAGAGAGCAAGTGCAGGACCCAGAGTGCCTCTCGCTACCGCTACCGCCTGAGCCCGGAGGGAGCCGGCGCTCTGTGAGGGCCAGAAACGCGCTCCCCTTGTAACGNTGAAAATTTTAAAGGGCTGACTTGTTCAGCTTCTAGTAAAATTTGGTGTCTACACCAACTTCAAATGCTGATCTGTATTTTAACCAAATTACCTTCTAGTAAAGGCTTCCCTGGTGGCACTGACAGGCAGGTTCTTTACCACTCAGGTTGGATCCCTGGGTCTCAGGAAGATCCCTTGGGGGAGGGCGTAGCAACCCACTCCAGTATTCTTGTTTGGAGAACCCCATGGACAGAGGAGCCTGGTGGGCTACCATCCATGGGGTCTCAGAGAGTTGGACATGACTAAGCAACCAAACAGCAGTATTTACCAGTAAATATTAGATACAGTCTTTACTTGATCAAATTTCCAGAATAAAAAGAGACCCACTAACCTCTAGACCGGGAACTGTGTCTGTCTTGGAGACAGAAACACATTCTCCAGTGTCCTTGGAGACACAAAATCTCTCTCGCACAGAGCCTACATCTCACTGATGCACAGTTAGTAGGCAACATAGAAATGAATGCATGAATTTAGAGAGAAAGAAAGAAGAAAGGGAAGAGGGAGGAAGAAAGAAGGAAGGAAAGAGAAAGGGGAAGAGGGGGCGGAGGGAGGGGAACGAAGGAGGAGGGACTGCTTCATGTTGATGTTTGGCAGAAACCAACACAATACTGTAAAGCAATTATCCTCCAATAAAAAGTAAATACATTTTTAAAAAGAAGGAAGGAGGGAGGGAGGCGTCCACCCTCAGAGAAAAGACAGAGGAAACTTCCGGGAGCCGCTCCAACACATGATTACTGCGGTGTGAACTGCGAGGTTGCTGGGACATTCATACGGATACACGTGAGCCTATTTCTGATCTGATGAATTTGCAAAGAGTACCGATGATGTAGAGAACTGACACGGGCCAGCAGCCACAGACAATTAATGACGGACTTCTTGTGCCAGCAGGAGAAAAAGGTGACACTGAGGAATGAAATCCATTTCTGACCCAGAAATCTTTCTTCAGTAACTACTCGACCTGCCTCTTAACTTTCTAGGCGTGGTGGACCAGGGCAGAGCCGCTGATGACTGGGAGTGATGGGGGGAGGAGACCTTTCTTGCCGTCGTTTAAGGCCCCTCCAACCCGGCAGCTAATAGAGTGCCTTTGCATGCCTCTCCATGTCTCCGTTTTTGTTCCCACTAACCCGTTAATTTTTTTCTTTTTTCCAAAGCAAAATTCTGCTCTGTGTTCCGTGAGCCAGTCTGTTGGTTTCCGAGAACCGCATGACTGTCTTCGTTTGGAGATCCTGAAAATTTCACTAGTTTTCTAAACTATGTTGTATGTTTTTCTGGCAAATTCTAGGTTGTCCAAAGATAAAAGTGACCAAAAATTTGAAAGGAGAAAAATTAAGCAGATTATCAATCTGAAAACCAATCCTTGAAATTTATTCTCAGAAGCACTTTATTCTGGAGAAAATCGACAGAGTCAGAGTGTGACGGGCTCGCGTGGGACAGCGCGGCTTTCTCCCATGCTGGTCTATCCTTCGGCGCAGCTCTCTTTAACTGTCCTTGGCCCCTGAGACCGTGACCAAGGGAGTGTGTCCCTGGAAACTGTGGGTGCGAGGGCAGCAGTAGGCGCCCCTTGTGTGTAGAGCCCGAGATTCACGCGCTCGACACCCCTTGAGACCAGATTTTCACGTGAAAGTGGCCNGCCCCTGAGACCGTGACCAAGGGAGTGTGTCCCTGGAAACTGTGGGTGCGAGGGCAGCAGTAGGCGCCCCTTGTGTGTAGAGCCCGAGATTCACGCGCTCGACACCCCTTGAGACCAGATTTTCACGTGAAAGTGGCCAGCATCTATTCCCAGCATCTGTTTCTGGCTGAAAGCGAAGGAACCCGCAGAAGTAGCACTGGGGCGGGGCGGGGGAGGGTGGGGGCCTAGACACGTGGCCCTGGTCCAGCTTCAGGCCAAACATGAGACAGCTGGCCTGCAAGATCCTTGAAGCTCCTGGAACCCACCTCCAGCACCTCTGAACCAGAGGGATGGACTCTACACTTCCCGAGCTTCCTCCAGCCCAACACCCTCCTGAAACCGAAAAGGACCACAGGCTGAGGCCAAGGGCTCTACAGCTCAATCAGAGACAGTTTTACTTCATTTGTAGAATTTTCAGAAGAGGCCCAGGCAGAGAGAGTCCCGCTTCTTGTTGGCAAAATGTGAAGTGAGATCCCAGAGCCTGTCCGTTGCATGAGATCCGAGCGAGGGACATGCACCCTAAGGCGCTACCATCTGAGCCCAGAGTCCCCCTTCCTTCCAATGCTCACAGTGCAGGGTCCCTTTGAAACTAGAGCTTATACGAATGCAGACTGGCCCCAGAGACACACGCCTTTACATTTCAGTAACTGTGTGTCGTTGCTGCCTGCAGGAAGCCAGCTTTCTCCATCTTCCCTGAAGTGAGAGGGGTCCCCCTAGAGAAGCTGGAGGCGGAGGTAGGGGGCTACCTGAGGAGCCCCCTCAGCAAGCTTGAGAGTTCAGAGCCACAAGCTCCAGTCTCAGAGCAGGTTGTCCATCATCTCCATGTTGCAGAAGAGGAAACTGAAGCTCATCAGAGCTTCTGACAGTTGCCCAAAGTCACACAGCCAGGGAGTGGGGTTGCTGTGACCCACCCCAGTTGCCGGCCCTGGGACGGTGCCCAGGTGCACAGGCTT
>SJYV01023152.1:848319-872040 GCA_006410875.1 Neotragus pygmaeus
AGCCCACAGCCCACAGCCCCCTGGAGAATCCTGGTCCATCTACACTCAGGGCACCCACAGTGCAGCCAGAGGAGCTGGTTCTGGCCTGCAAGAGGCCTCTCCAAGCTGGAGAGTTGGGAATTGCGTCTTTGCCCTTTAAAAACGGATGAGCCCCCAATTCCCCAAGTATGAAGGCTGCTGAGCCCCGGGGGAGCTGGCATGAAGGGTCTGTGCCAACGGCCAGAACAGCCCTGGGGCTGGGCGTTGTCTTCTGGGCTCCCATCAGGGGCATAGCCTCGCCCACCCTTCTCCAGCACAGTCCAAGCCCCCCTTCCCCCAATCTGTGCAGACAAGGACTCTGGAGAGTGTGTGTGACTCTGGCTGATCTGCCCTGGGACCTGCTCGGCCAGGAGAAGGGCAGACACTGCCACAGGGAAGGGCCTACCCCCCGCCTGAGGCGCTGGGCGCCCAGTGTGTGGCCAAGAGGCCGCTGAGGCCGGATGGATGNGAGAGTGTGTGTGACTCTGGCTGATCTGCCCTGGGACCCGCTCGGCCAGGAGAAGGGCAGACACTGCCACAGGGAAGGGCCTACCCCCCGCCTGAGGCGCTGGGCGCCCAGTGTGTGGCCAAGAGGCCGCTGAGGCCGGATGGATGTGGACCAGGGCAGGGCCACAGGCCATGGGCACAGACTGCGAGCCTCACCCTCTCTTGCAGGGGGCTGAGGGCCAGAAGCCAGGATTCGGCTACGGAGGCAGAGCGTCTGACTACAAATCGGCTCACAAGGGACTCAAGGGGCACGATGCCCAGGGCACGCTTTCCAGAATCTTCAAGCTGGTAATGTACCTTCTCCACATGGGAGGTGCTGGGAGGGGTCCGGGGATGAGTCTGGGACAGCCTGGGGATGCCAGTCTCCAGCCCCTCCACCTGCTGCTTCTCAGGAGTTGCCCCTGCGCATCCCAGCCCTTCCAGGTGGGCGTTTCTGCAGAGCTCACCTGAGCAGGTGCCAGGCCAGGTGCCAGGCCAGGGTTCCTCAGGAGCTTGAGGACAAGAGGGGTCGTGCTGGACCCCGAGAAGCTCAGGGGCCTGGAGGGCACCAACCCATCTGGAAGGTCAGGTGGCTCCCTGGCCGGGTCAGCAGCACCTTGGTCCCTGAGGGTGACGAGAGGGAAGATGGTTGGATGGCGACAGACCCTGGGGGCCTCAGGCATCTGTCCTGCTGATTCACATTGGAGCCACACGTCCAGGTCCCCGGGCCTCCCTGAGGCTTCATCTCTCCTCTGTGAGACGGGGGGATGTGTGGGGAGCCATTCTGACAGGAGGGGTGCCGTGCCATCTGCCCGGCTCCCTGCCCAGACCCCCTCAAAACAGCCGGATCACCAGTGACACGTCAGCCCTGCTCAGAAACCTGAGATCCCAGGAGGGGCTCTGATGGGGGACAAGGCACAGCCCCCCCCACCCTCCGCCTAAGGCCTGAGCCGGACGGAGGAGGGAAGGGAAGTCTCTGGACTCTGGAGGGGCAGACCCCAGGCAGTAACCCCTCACCCCAGGCCCCTGAGACTCCTTCCTCCCACAGCTGCAAGCAGGCAGAGCTGTCCTGGGNCCTCCGCCTAAGGCCTGAGCCGGACGGAGGAGGGAAGGGAAGTCTCTGGACTCTGGAGGGGCAGACCCCAGGCAGTAACCCCTCACCCCAGGCCCCTGAGACTCCTTCCTCCCACAGCTGCAAGCAGGCAGAGCTGTCCTGGGGTGAGAGGGGTGGTTGCCCAGGTCCAGCGGCCAAGCTCGCCTGTGAGGAGATGGAACACCCCGGAGACAGAGGCCCCAGAGCCAGGACGCCCAAGGGCTGGTCCAGGCTCTCGTCTCCTCACACAGAGTAGATGCGGCTGCCCAGTGGGCAGGGCCCAGATGCCCGGACAGGCCTCGAGAAGGGGGAAAGAGGCAGCAGGCTTAGAGCTGGAGGGGCTCGGGAGCTGAGATGAGCCTGTGGAGCCGCAGCAAGCCTCTCGAGCAGTTGGGGCCATTTCCACAAAGATTCGAGGCTCCTGGGGGTGCCTTTCATCCCTGATAATGGAACCACATTTGCACAGCGGCCTGGCAAGAAGGAACAAATGTCACCAAATCCCGATCCCACTGGTTTTCTCATTAGAGCATCAGCCCAGCCGCCACTTTCACTGACTCTTGACCCAAATGAGGCCACGACTTCCTTGCTAATGTCCAGCTACAACTGCAGCCCTGACTCTTACAAGGGTCCGGTCAACTCCCCTTCCAGCTGGAAGAAGTGTCATGAGGAAGACAGACACCAGCGAGGAAAGATGGAGTCCATGTGGTACAGGAGCGGCCGCGTGAGGACACGGCACTCACGGTGCCCTCAGGGCCGCAGGACCGCCCTGCACCCTCGGGCATCACGGTGCCGGCATTGCTGCCGTGCTCACACCCCACGTGGCAGCTTCTTCCACGCGTGCCCCAGGCCAGCGGCCCCCCAGGGGAGACCGTGGTCTGGGATGAGACCAGGAGTGCCTCCCGAGGCTCACCGGCTCGCTTACAGCAGGTCACAGCGTGATTTCACCCGGGAAGGCCCTGCGGTCTGTGGCGAGGTGGTGTCAGCAGGAGACCAACAGCCCCACACGCCCCGTCCAAGAGCTCAGGCCCCACCAGCAAAGCGTGATGGCTCCTCAACCCCAATCACCTCTGACCTGCAGAAGTGTGCATCCTGCTGAGCTCGGTGAAACGTCTTGATTTTATAATTTACGGTGAAATGGTTTGGTCGGGAACACAGAGTCGTGGGTTGGTCACTTAACTAATTCTGCATCAAGTCCCGTGTGTGTGTGGCACATCCAGTGGTCGGGATACGCAGACGGCCGGGACAGACACGGCGACCCAGGCTCTGAAAGGTGCTGGACTCTGAAGGGTGAGGAGAAGCAGGACTCGGCTCTGAGGAGACTCAGTCTCTTCAGGAAGACGTTTAAATGCGTGAGGTGAGTGGTGAGTGGCCCACTGCTGGGCTGGCTGGTGTCAGACTCGATGTGGGCAGGACTCAGTCTTCAAAACATTTCTCCTGAGGCAAATCTGAGACGGAGACAAATACTATCTCAAGTGTCCAGGAAACAGAGAGCCTCACAATCTGCGTGTCTTGATTCCGAAATGAGACGGTGATGGCGCGCGGCCTGGCGGGGCTCTGGGTCGAAGCCCGGAGCTGCAGTGTCCCCATCAGGCCGCCCGCAGGCTCCAGACCATCTCTGATTCCCCAGGACTTCCGGACCAGAGCGACCAAGGGCGAAACCCAGAGGTCTGCAGCTGGGACGATGTCCGTCCTCATCAGCTTCTAACACCAGCTCGCCTCTGCTGGCTGACTGTGGGGAAATGACTCAACCTCTCTGAGGAGCTTCAGCTCCTTCAACTAGCAAACAGGGATGCTAAGAACACCCAACCCCCTAGGCTGGCTTGCTTGTTCACAAGATGAAACAGATGTCAGAGATATAGATCACAGTAGATAATAAATTGTAGGCACAGTAATCGAAAAAAAAAGCCATAAATCTGTCATCTTTTATTCAAAAGTTGCCCTCAGGGTGTTCAGTGGTGTCTCACGTACACTGTTTGGCAAATAGGGTAGGAGGAGGACTCCATCTCAGCGCAGATGTGCTTGATCAGAGGGAGCAGTGGTCTGCTCTTGTGCACGACTAAATCACACTTTCCAGGAGGCCCTAAGGTGAATCTCTCTGAAATTCAGGACAAGGAGGGGCCACTGCTGCCTGGCTCGGGGCTACTCCAGGAGCAGCTCTGAGGACCAAGTACCCAAAGCCCCACCAGACTCACCCGGGACCAGACCCAGGTCCCTGCTGAAGGGCTTGGCCCTGAGTCTGGGGAACAAAGCCCCTTTCCTGCAGGGGGAGTTATCTCTGAATGATGCCCGACACCTCCAGAGGCTAGAATTCCACAGACTTCCCCACAGGTGAAAATAAAATGCCTCCAGTGAATCAGCAATGGAGGAATGTTTGGGGGGAAAGCAAAATTGCAAGAAATCAGAGCCATCATCCTTCTGTTGACCGAGTTAGCTATAAGACCTGGGGCCTTGTGCTTCCATTGCCTAATCTCTGGGTCACGTAGGGGACGCAAGACATGGACGAGGCCTGTCTGTTATCGGATCAACAGCGTATTTCATGTTCTTCTTTCTGGGGGCTCACAGTCTCAAGGGATCTTTGAGAGATCAAGTTTTCATTCATACAAGAAAAAGAAAATCCAAAAAGAGACTAAAATTTGAATAAGAATTCAAATGCAAAAAAAAAAGCACCTTCCTCCAAGTTCATCTAAGTGGCACCTGGGGTGACAGTTGCCTTCTCGAGCCAATGCCTGGACAAGCTCCCTTGTCTCCATCATCCCCACCTCCTTCTCTCTCCACCTCCACCACTGCCAGCTCTTCTGCAAATTGTATTTGTCCAGAAAACATGTCAACTCTTCTTTTTTTTAAGACCCTGAGGTCAGAATTTGTGGACGGCTCATCTGGGAGGTTGGTTTCCTTGGTGATGCAGGAGAGGGCTCGAAGGTGGGGCAGAGGCCGCTCCCTGGTGAACCAAGTTGGGCTACGCTCTCAGCATCCCAGCCTCACGCAGATGAGCCCATCCCGGGCATCGTTCATGGACCACTTCCTGCGGTCCCTGGGAATCTCTCGTCTAGATGTCAGGGGAGTGTGTAATTTCCTCGGTTCTGTCTCCTCACAACAAAGATGTGAAGCAACGGGCATTAAAGCCTTCGGCGCATCACAGCTCTCAGACAGTGTTACAGTGCCGTATTATAACTCAGTTTTATTTTAAAAGTAAAGGTAAATACATCCTCGCGAAGAGGAGAGAGTGCACACACTGGAGAGAGACCCCTGGCCGTTTTGCCCCTCTTTTTATGTGTCTTTTCCTCCCCCGGGCTTGCCCTGTGTAAACTGGGCCAGCCAGGAGTGCTGTTTGTTTTCCCTGAGGTCCTGACTCCAGTCCTCAGACCTTCCTTTGTTCTGTTTTTGCGGGCTTTTCCCTTCCTCGTCTTTTAGCCACCGCCATCTGGACTCCTTTTTCCTGTTCTAACTACCTAATGTTCCCCCCTTAAGAGACGGGAGGCCAAATTCTTTGGGAATAGGGGCGTCGAGGTCTTTCTGGCTACTTCCTGCTGAGCTGGGATGGCGAGGAGAATTGGGCCTCCCATCTCTTGAGGGGGGAATGTTAGGAGAAAACAAGCCCTCCTTTGAGACCTATAATGTATCAGTTGAGTTTTTGACCCCCAGAAACGCATGGTTCTCAGACACAGAGCCCATGCGCCCTGTTCTGTTGGCTCTTGCATTCAAGTGGTACTTGCATGTGCAGTGAGATAAAGGATGCTGTGAGACACGGGGTTAGAGACCAACCCCACGCAGCTTCATTCCTAGAGACAGACCCCGAGGAGAGAGGCCCTGCCCCTGGTGACCACAGGGCCCTGGCTCTCCCAACTCTCTGTTTCTTTTTCTCAGGGAGGACGAGACAGCCGTTCCGGGTCCCCGATGGCAAGACGCTGAAGCTCAGCTCCCCTCCCGGAACCCCGTTCCCAGCTTCTTAATACAACCGCCTCGACGCTAACCATTGTCTAAATTCCCTAGTGCAGCCGGCGCCCCCCCGCCCCACCCTGCCCATAGGCGCGTCCCTTGCTCTCCCGGCCAGCGGCTCAGTGGAGAAGACGGAGCAGCTGTCCTCACCCTCGGAGATCAGCGAGGTCCCCGAGGGTCCAGGGCGGGCGACCCTCCACGCCCACCCTCTGCCCCGGGACGGCCTGGGGACCCTGCCGCCGGGCCCCCACGCAGGGTGTGGAGACCGACCTGTGGCTCTGAGCTTCCTTTGGTTTCTTTCCCGCCTCCTCTCACCTCTTAAAGCACTTCCTTTCCTAACGGATCACAGTGGAGCGGCTTCGCGGCGGGAGCTTTGGTACGTGGCAGGCGGGCGGGCAGCTGGGAGTGTCCCGTGTGGTAGCCGCGGCTCACACCCCGGAGGAGCCGGATCGGCGCGTGCGGAGAAGGGACGGGGGCGAACTCGGCCGGGCCTCGGGGGCCCCGCGACGGCGCAGGCGCGCGGGGACTGCAGCGGCGCCCCTGACAACCTGCTTTCTGCGGAGCCCGGCTGGAGGGCGGAGGCGGCGCAGCTCAGAGCGGTGGCAGGACGTTCCGGGAGCCTCGCGGTGGCCGCGGCCATCGCGAGCGCGAAGGTGACAGGTGGCGTGCTCGGCACGGCGGTGCGCGCAGCGAACACTAACCCCTGGGGAGAGATAACCAGCCCACCCGCTTCCTCCCGGAAACCCGCTGACCAGCACACTCGCTTTTCCCGAATCGCTGCCGGACTGGGCGCAGGCCCCAGTGAGGACGGGGAGGGGTCCTCTATCCCACTCTTTTCTAACCGCAGCTGACATCTCCCGTGCTTCCCCCATAACCTACTGATTCCCACCTTTTGATTTCAGCCTCTCTCCCACCAGACCCCCACGAAGTCCCCACACTGGCGTCACAACCCCCCTTAGGATGAAAATGAGGAATAGTCAAGTAACTCCCAAATGTGGTTCTTTAATCCTCTTCTAATTCTGAATATTTCGCATGGGTTTACTATAATGTCTATTAATACATAGCCTCAGTGATGAGAGGATAAGAAAAAAAAAAATTCAGAAACAAAATCTCCAAATTGCTCGACACACACACTGCGTCTTTGAGCTGGTTGTGACTGAGTGACCTCCATTCGTGGCCACACCCAACAATGAGAGCTGTGACCACGGGTCTCAAGGAAAGCACGCACTGTTCTCGAATATTGAAATAAAGTAATACACTTTTAATGATATCCGCATGGCTTGTCTTCTGTGACTTTTATTCTGGTCTGCAGAACGTGAGTGTGTGTGCTAAGTGACTTCAGTCGTCCCCGACTCTTTTCGACCCTATGGACCAACAAGGCTCCTCTATCCACGGGATTCTCCAGGCAAGAATACTGGAGTGGGTTGCCGTTTCCTTCTCCAGGGGATCTTCCCAACCCAGGGATTGAACCTGCATCTCAGGCCTCCTGCATTGGCAGGCAGGTTTTTCCTGTAGCTACTGGGAAGCCCAAGAGGTCTGCATTACCAGAAAGCTGCAGGAATGTCCGTTTCCAGGTGGAGCTGTGAGTGGGGAAATGGGCTAGACCCCCAGCCCCACACACCTCCATCTCTGCGTGCTCACCTGCGGACCATCCCACCGAGTCCAGAGGTGCCAGGATGGTCTATCTGATGAAGAAAGCCTCTTCCCACCAGAACAGAACAGCACGGTGATCACGCTTTCTCAGATACCCCGTCGATCCACCCAGCTGCCTCTGCACCACGTAGTCCAGACCGAAAACCGTCTGTGGGCTCCTGTCTGCCTCCCGCCCCCGCCACCTGGGCAGAGGACAGTCGAGGGGCCCCAGCACCAAGCCCTGGGAGACCAGGCCAGGTCAGAGGTCAGGAGTGGGTCAGGGGTTAGCGGTGAGGATGTTGGCTCCATCTAGCGGGCTGGCTTTATAAACGAGGTGTGGGCTGTGAGCTGGGTTTGGGGTTTGTGAGGAGAGAAAATGGGCCTGAGAAAAACACTGAAATGGGTGGGGGGTGGGGGTGGGGGGAAACCACTGAAAACGAGAGCACCAAGCCTTCCACGAGCCATTGGTGCTGTGTTAAGTTGGGGCTGTCGTAATACGACACCAGGACTGAGGGCCTGAAACAATGCACCTTTTACGTTCTCGGGCTCTGGAGGCTGGATGCTCACGGCCAAGGCGCCAGCAGGGAGTTTCTGGGGAGGCCCCTCTCCTTGGCCTGCACACACTGCCTGCTCTCCAGGGCACACGACACACCGTGGTGTGTCTCCTTCCTTGTAAGGGCTCCAGTCTCACCCTCATGACTGTGTTTAAGCTGTACGTAGCTCCTTTGAAGTCCCATCACATCAGGAGTTAACACTCCAGCAAATGGATCTGGGGCACCAGGCAGCCCACAGCAGGGGTGTTTCTCCTGCAATGACAAGATTTCCTAGACCCCCCCACTTGGCAAGAGTTTGATAACATGGCAGAGCTGAGGAGAAGGGAGTGCTGCTCCAGGGTGAAGAGGCAGCTGGGCAGGAGGGCTGGGTGCCAGGCGCAAGCCTGCACTGGGTCTGCCGCATGGACTTCAGGCAATGTCAGAAAGCCATCTCTGGGGAAGAGTCTAGAAGGACTTCTTTGTTCTACTCCTGCAACTTTGCTAAAAGTTTGAAACCGCTTCAAAGAGTTTGCACAGAAAGCATCAAGAGTTCAGATTACTAAAGTTGAGAAAGATAATTCAGACTGAGCCTTGAAAAAGTGCATGACGAGGAGTATCTTGGGGAAGATGGCCAGCTGCTGTCCATCCTCCTCCAGGATGATGGGGAGCTAGCTGAGGGCACTCTAAGAAGAGCTATTTTGTGTTAATTCATAAGAATTTCTTCCCCTGAAGCTGGTTACCAGGGTAACCCACAATTACTTTGTTCTGATGCTAAAAATAGTGTTATAGAACCATCTCTCTTGCTTGAGTCAGGATTTAAAAATCAGGGAAATATCTGTATATCGGCAGAAAGGAGAGTGTGGGGCCGTGGGTGTGGGCATAGAAACTGCCGTTTCTCCATTTTTCCTTAGAGACTAAAGGGGTTTAACACTTTCACGGTACTTGTTCTAGTTGCTCAGTCGTGTCTGACTCTGAGACACCATGGACTGTAGCCCATCAGGCTCCTCTGTCCATAGGATTCCCAGGCAAGAATACTGCAGTGGGTTGCTATTTCCTTCTCGAGGGGATCTTTCTGGCTCAGGGACTGAACTCATCTCTCTTGTTTTTCTGGCAGATTCTTTACCACTTAGCCATCTGGGAGGCTCCTTTAAAGTTCAGTTTAGTTCAGTCACTCACTCGTGTCCGACTCTGTGACCCCATGAATCGCAGCATGCCAGGCCTCCCTGTCCATCATGACAATAAAATCTCCTCAGTGATAGAAACAGCATTATGGATGATGCAGAATAATCATTGGCATTTGTAAAAAATACTTCTATTCATATGGTAGTGGTTTAGCTGCTAAGTTGTGTCCAAATCTTTGCAACCCCATGGGCTGCAGCACGCCAGGCTTCCCTGTCCTCCACCAGCTCCCAGAGTTTGCTCAAACTCATGTCCATTGAGTCAGTGATGCCATCCAACGATCTCAACCTCTGTCTTCCTCTTCTCATTCTGCCCTCAATCTTTCCCAGCATCGGGGTCTTTCCCAATTATTGGGCTCTTTGCATCAAGTGGCCAAAGTACTGGAGCTTCAGCATCAGTCCNAGGCCTCCTGCATTGGCAGGCAGGTTTTTCCTGTAGCTACTGGGAAGCCCAAGAGGTCTGCATTACCAGAAAGCTGCAGGAATGTCCGTTTCCAGGTGGAGCTGTGAGTGGGGAAATGGGCTAGACCCCCAGCCCCACACACCTCCATCTCTGCGTGCTCACCTGCGGACCATCCCACCGAGTCCAGAGGTGCCAGGATGGTCTATCTGATGAAGAAAGCCTCTTCCCACCAGAACAGAACAGCACGGTGATCACGCTTTCTCAGATACCCCGTCGATCCACCCAGCTGCCTCTGCACCACGTGGTCCAGACCGAAAACCGTCTGTGGGCTCCTGTCTGCCTCCCGCCCCCGCCACCTGGGCAGAGGACAGTCGAGGGGCCCCAGCACCAAGCCCTGGGAGACCAGGCCAGGTCAGAGGTCAGGAGTGGGTCAGGGGTTAGCGGTGAGGATGTTGGCTCCATCTAGCGGGCTGGCTTTATAAACGAGGTGTGGGCTGTGAGCTGGGTTTGGGGTTTGTGAGGAGAGAAAATGGGCCTGAGAAAAACACTGAAATGGGTGGGGGGTGGGGGTGGGGGGAAACCACTGAAAACGAGAGCACCAAGCCTTCCACGAGCCATTGGTGCTGTGTTAAGTTGGGGCTGTCGTAATACGACACCAGGACTGAGGGCCTGAAACAATGCACCTTTTACGTTCTCGGGCTCTGGAGGCTGGATGCTCACGGCCAAGGCGCCAGCAGGGAGTTTCTGGGGAGGCCCCTCTCCTTGGCCTGCACACACTGCCTGCTCTCCAGGGCACACGACACACCGTGGTGTGTCTCCTTCCTTGTAAGGGCTCCAGTCTCACCCTCATGACTGTGTTTAAGCTGTACGTAGCTCCTTTGAAGTCCCATCACATCAGGAGTTAACACTCCAGCAAATGGATCTGGGGCACCAGGCAGCCCACAGCAGGGGTGTTTCTCCTGCAATGACAAGATTTCCTAGACCCCCCCACTTGGCAAGAGTTTGATAACATGGCAGAGCTGAGGAGAAGGGAGTGCTGCTCCAGGGTGAAGAGGCAGCTGGGCAGGAGGGCTGGGTGCCAGGCGCAAGCCTGCACTGGGTCTGCCGCATGGACTTCAGGCAATGTCAGAAAGCCATCTCTGGGGAAGAGTCTAGAAGGACTTCTTTGTTCTACTCCTGCAACTTTGCTAAAAGTTTGAAACCGCTTCAAAGAGTTTGCACAGAAAGCATCAAGAGTTCAGATTACTAAAGTTGAGAAAGATAATTCAGACTGAGCCTTGAAAAAGTGCATGACGAGGAGTATCTTGGGGAAGATGGCCAGCTGCTGTCCATCCTCCTCCAGGATGATGGGGAGCTAGCTGAGGGCACTCTAAGAAGAGCTATTTTGTGTTAATTCATAAGAATTTCTTCCCCTGAAGCTGGTTACCAGGGTAACCCACAATTACTTTGTTCTGATGCTAAAAATAGTGTTATAGAACCATCTCTCTTGCTTGAGTCAGGATTTAAAAATCAGGGAAATATCTGTATATCGGCAGAAAGGAGAGTGTGGGGCCGTGGGTGTGGGCATAGAAACTGCCGTTTCTCCATTTTTCCTTAGAGACTAAAGGGGTTTAACACTTTCACGGTACTTGTTCTAGTTGCTCAGTCGTGTCTGACTCTGAGACACCATGGACTGTAGCCCATCAGGCTCCTCTGTCCATAGGATTCCCAGGCAAGAATACTGCAGTGGGTTGCTATTTCCTTCTCGAGGGGATCTTTCTGGCTCAGGGACTGAACTCATCTCTCTTGTTTTTCTGGCAGATTCTTTACCACTTAGCCATCTGGGAGGCTCCTTTAAAGTTCAGTTTAGTTCAGTCACTCACTCGTGTCCGACTCTGTGACCCCATGAATCGCAGCATGCCAGGCCTCCCTGTCCATCATGACAATAAAATCTCCTCAGTGATAGAAACAGCATTATGGATGATGCAGAATAATCATTGGCATTTGTAAAAAATACTTCTATTCATATGGTAGTGGTTTAGCTGCTAAGTTGTGTCCAAATCTTTGCAACCCCATGGGCTGCAGCACGCCAGGCTTCCCTGTCCTCCACCAGCTCCCAGAGTTTGCTCAAACTCATGTCCATTGAGTCAGTGATGCCATCCAACGATCTCAACCTCTGTCTTCCTCTTCTCATTCTGCCCTCAATCTTTCCCAGCATCGGGGTCTTTCCCAATTATTGGGCTCTTTGCATCAAGTGGCCAAAGTACTGGAGCTTCAGCATCAGTCCTTCCAATGAATACTCAGGGTTGATTTCCTTAAAGATCGACTGGTCTGATCTCCTTGATGTCCAAGGGACTCTCTTCTCCAGCACCACAATTTTAAAGCATCAATTCTAAGATGCTCATTCTTCTTTACAGTCCAACTATCACGCTTTTCAGCTCTGCTCATGCATAAAATGCATCGTAAACTCACGCCCTTAACTGTGTTTAAATATCAGCAATCTTATATCATCAGAAAGCCAAACATTCTGGAAAAACTCAGCTGGGCCATTTTAAGTAGCTGAGGCAATCCATGGTGGAGGCAGCAGATGAGCCATAATCTGGTAATTTCTAAAGAACAGCCCCATCTCCCCACCTGCCGTATTTTAAACACCAAAAGAACAATATTCCTCCTACAGACAAGGAGGAACAGGAGATTCCTTACCATTCCCTCTGAGCAAAACCCAGGAGAAAATAAAAACCACTTAGCTATTTTCAGTCAGAAAAACTGCATGAAGTGCCCACTCTGTTCTAGGAGTAAGGTGAACAAAGAAAAAAGTTATCTTCAATTCTCTACTCTAACAGGACAATGACTATAAACTATGAATTTCTGAAAGTTTGGAGATGCATCTTTAAAAGGGACCAGATGCTGTAATATCAACTAACTCCATTGGTATTTCTGGGAAAACCCAATGTCCTACATGTCTATATGAATAAAGAAGATGACATTATAATTGATTTTCATTTACATTACCTTCAACTGCCTTACAAATAAGGGAAAAAGTGGAAAATACCCTCAAGGGTGGGAAACAAGATGTCCTCAGATTGTTTGAGCCCCATGGATCTGAATTCATTGCAAATTCAGCATCGTATTTTGTTAACATGCTGAAAATGTTACCTAGAGAAAATGTCTACCTTTAAATGCTTATAACTCACCCCAAACCCAAATCAGTAAATATATAGGAGTTCTAAGATAATACAAAAGTAACTAGATTATTCTTAAAGCCAGCACAGTGAATTTTGGAATAACTATGCATTCCTAACACAAAATTGTATTAAATAAATGTCATCCAATGCAGAAATAGACCATGGGACAATTCTGAAGATTGAAAAAAGGACTCTCCTGTAAATTAAAAACAATTAACTTTAAAAACGTCCTTTAGTGGTGAATCAAGAATGAATCACTGTCATTTTAGAAATTGGCCAAATAGATTATAAATCTTAACACAAAAGCCTTCATGCTGTGAAGCACTACACATAAAAATGATTAAAAAGAATATTTTATGATCACTGCCTATTGTTCCTGTCACTTACTCTTTACTTTTTTATGCTTAAGTATTTTATTAGTCCTCCATACAAACACCTGCCACAACCCTCCATGTAAGTAAGTTGAGGGGCAGTGGGTGTGAAGGGAACGGGGTCAGCTGAGACAGAGGGTAAGCTCAGATGGGACAAACGTGGTGGGTGTAGGGGCCTCATCCAGGAAAAGCTTCAGGAGGCTGAGGCAGGGCTCTCGCTTCAGTAAGGTGTTTGCCTCCACTGTTATAAACAATGAGATGGTTTAAAAACGCTGCTTTTCAGGAGTATTAGGTAGAGATATAGAGGCCCCAAATGTGTACCAAGGCACGTTTGAAATTCCTCTCTAAAAACTCCAAAATGCCTGCATTACATGAATAGAGGTTAGGTGGCAAAAAGAGTGGTCTAAAAGTATCAGTTATGTAATCNGGGGGGAGCCCCATGTCTTATACATTTTCTTAACATCATGTTATTTACATAATTTGGAGTGATCCTCTTCTAAAGAATGTGTTTCTTTGTGAGGTATGAATGTCTTCTGCAAAGAGGAAAATCCACAGGAAGCAGCGAAGCCTACCTCCTTTTCAGAATCTCACCCTGTACTACCGTGTGCCTCCTGCCCACGAATACTGGTGTGACTGTAAAACTCAGGCTCACATTTCCTTACAAACGGTTACAGGCGGGGGTACAAACCACTGTTGTGAAGAGACTGTCATCACTCACTCACTGGTTAAACGCTGAGATCGGATGAAACGGAAATCCGAGGGAAGACAGGAACTTTGTTAGGCCGGGTTTGTCTCGTTCTGTCAGTGACTCGTGGTCAGAACTCGAGGAGCTCCTTTCCGCTGGAACAACAACAACAGAAGCTCCCTCTGTGCCCAATCCTCCGACCACAGGCCTGTCCAAGTTGCGAATTCCTTGAGGGGCCGAGGGAAGCTTGTGGGGAGAGGCGCTGGAAAAGATGCTCCGTTTTCACCCGCTGCCCTTTGTGCAGACATGCCCGCCTCTGCAGCGAGCGTGGATGGGGCTCCACACACCCTGACGGCAAAGAGTCCGCCTGCCACGCAGGAGACCTGGCTCCGGCCCCGACCCCTCTGGAGGAGGGCACAGCAGCCCTCTGCACTGCTGGAGAACTCCACAGACAGAGGCAACAGTCCATTGGGTCACAGAGGGTCGGACACCACTGAGTACTAACCCTTCCCTTCCCCACACCCTCCAGCTTCCCCACTCCAGCACCCGGGAACTACACCCAGCTCCCGAGCAGCTTCCGAGGGAAGGGGACTCGCCCTGCAGTGGCCCGGAGCTGCCCTGCTCCTTTACCATGGACACAGCTACAGGCGGTCGCAGCCTCTCTACAGGCACCCAAGTGACCAGGGTGGCGTCTGTTATGGGCGACAGGGGCAGCAACAGAGGCGCTTGCGGCAGATGCAGGCGGTAGGCCGGCCTCAAGGCACAGCCTGCTTTTTAAGTAGGAGGCTCTTCATGTGGCCCTCACGAGGGTGGCGCTCGTGTGTGCTGCACGGAGGCGCAGGAAAACATCACTAAAGTTCTTTTCTGTGAAAACATATCTGAATGCATGCGCCAAACCATCTTACAGTAAATATTTTAAAAGAAAAAAATTAATCACATTTCCTAACTTCATTTTTTTATTTATTGTTATTCCAAAGCAGATATGCTATGATAGATATTTTTTAAAAATACAATTATCTATCCTCAAAACCCTGGTTATGCAGGAGACTAGAAATCTCTTGTCAGAAGACTTTTTATCAACCAGTAAAGTATAAAGATCAACTTGTACTCCACTCCACCAAAAGTTCAAGTGAAATTATGTCTTTACAAAACCTTATTTTTCAAGGAATGTTTTGCAAAGAAGCAGCTTTTATAATTAGGAAGTAAATAAAAATAATACATTAATGTCTTGTGTTTGCCTGATAATAAACTGAGAAGACTCACAAAATGGATTACTGATAAGATTTTTTTTTTCTTTAACCAAAATAAAAGTAGGCTTTAGATTCACCTGGTAAGGCCTTACTTAAACAGGCTGTGCACCAATACAATTCACTGAACTATGCTTTCTATACAATTAGGAATTAAACAAACCCCTTGCAGAGACTGACCTGAGATGACATTTAATGCTAAAACCAAAATAAATAACCTAGCAAGAACAAAATTTTTAAAATTTCAATAATTTCAACTTTGGAGATATTTGTTCACCAAAATTAATCAACATTTCTAAAATATTTTAATACAAAATTATAAAAGAAAAGTGCATTAAAAGCAGAACCTTTAAAACTCTGGCACAATTACAGTTATTCTGAATATATGGACTCCAGCCAGGTACACACACTGACATTCAAGAAAAACCTCAGGATATAGAAGTCCAGTATCACAAGTCAAATAAGGCTTTTTTTTTTCTTTAAAAAAATATACAATACACAAAGCAGTTTGGAAAAAAAAAGTAATATTATTTAAGTTTTCAGACTTAAATATTTTCACATAACAAAAGTTTTTATGTCGCCATCAATACTACTTATATACATATGTCAAAAGTGTGAACAACAAAAAATCAAAAGATGCCCCTTCAAAAAATAACAGTGAAATGTCTCTTTCTTCAGGAATCTGAAATGAGCTCCTCTCTTAATATACAAAGTCCATATAATATTTAAAATAAAACTGCTCTCTTCTGAAACCAGTGAGGCAATGAGAAAAAATAAAGGCAATTATTCTTAGGAAAAACAAACACAAAAAAAAGCAACCCCAGCTTCATGTCACAATGACAAGGATGTCCGTTTCTTTATTAACAAAATGAATGAATACTGATCTGAAGTGCTCGTTGGAGGTAAAAATGCTGTTGCTCGTTCTGTAACAGGGATAGTGCTTATTTACAAAATATACTGTTCAGCCACACAGAGGCCCATATATCTGCATATGTACATACGTATTTATATATAGAACATATAAATAATTTCCAAGGAGAGAGTCACGTGGAGTAAGAAGTTTCTGTCTTTGGAATGCCGTGGGATCGACGTGCGCTCTGCCCCAGCAAGGGCGGGATTTGGTTGGTTTGGGGCATGTTCAGCGTGGCACCATTGATGATACTAAAGGATTCCCTGAAATAAAAAGTACACCTGCTTATGGACGAAGAGAACACCGCGGGGCTAGGACAGGTTCCTATCCTCTGGGTCGCTGGGGCGCACGGGGCGGCAGCGTCTCTGTTCCCGGGAGCCAGCGCCGTGGTCTGCAGCCTGCGGTGCAGTTTGTGCTTTCTGCTGACCCGGCCGTGGGCCGGCGGGGACTCGGGCGTGTGCGGCCGCCTCCAGCGGGGACGGCCAAGTGCTCGCTCGTGGGTCAGGCTGACTCTGTCCTCACGTTCACGCCCTAGGTGCCGCCTTCTCCTGACTGACGGGTAGCTCTCTGTCGTGGAGAGAAGTGGTCCAGCCATCTCTCACGGTCCCAGTATACTGACATATGGTAGGCTAAAAAAGAAAGAGTCCGTTCCTACTAATCTCGAGACACACACAGAAAAAAAGGGGAAAACTTCCCTGTGTGTCACAGCGTCTCCTCTTACCTTCACGCACCTAGCTGATGCTGGCTTCACGAGCTATGCTTTTTGTCATGGAAAGCACGAAGGAAAAGAGAACCCTCTGCCTTCCCCCACACTGACACCTGTCTTACTGATCACACCACGATGACAGCAAGATCCGGCGGATGTCTAGCTGGCTGCACTGGCCACGGGGAGGGTGAGACTGCTGACGTGGACCTGAGTTTAGTGGTCTGCAGAGACATGAGAAAGCCGTGCCTTCCACCTTGCCCAGCTCCTTCCTGGAAGTCGCTGAAAGTCAGTGATCATTAGACCATTTGATAGCTAAAAAAACTACTGTGGTGATATTTATAACACTTGAGGCTTCAAAACAGAAATCCCAAGTGCTCTGTTCTCCTCCACACTTGACTCCGGGACGTCCTCAGGGCGGCGCCTGTCAGAACACGTTGGCCAGGGCCTGCCACTCACTCGCAGGCTCTGGGACCACCTCGTCCAGGTGCAGCACGTGGCTCAGCGCCTCTGCTCCATGGTCCTGCTGGCCCACGGGCTCCGGCACCACCCCTGCCGTGGGGACAGAGAGAGAGCCTCAGACACGCAGCAACGTGAGATGACGCGCATATAAACAAGGACAACACGGGGAGATGAGGCATTCCTAACTGCTCTCTTCTCCATCCCAGTGAGGAAAGAATCGTTTGAGCTGCAGTTTCCATGGTTTTGACAATTACTGTTACTTGAACATGAAAGCACACAGCCCTTGTAAGCTACACTCACACTCTATGTACTGTAAAAGTTATGCTGATAGGACATTGCTGAGTCATAACTAATACCACTGACAAGACTTTTCTAACAGAAAGTAACGCAGGAAGCACTAGCGTGTAGACATCAGGATGGACTTTCTCTTCCTCCAAAGCTGCCCAGCATGAAGGGTCCTGCCCTGTGGCTCCGGGAGATTCGGGGGCACTCACCCCGGCACTCAGGCCTGACTGCATGCCTGGATGCAGCGCCTGGACCTGAGTCCAGCCCCTCCCGGCACAGTCCCCACCAGGTGACTGGCCACCACACCCACTGCCCGGAGCTTCCAGGCCCTCCGAGACGATGTGGGACGAGGCGGACGGGGGGACACAGCAGGCCCCACCGAGATGCCCCCTCCCCGCCAGCACCGCCATCGGCGAGTCACCGTGGGAGCAAGGTCGCCTGTCTGCAGGACCACAGGGCACAGACTTGGCTGACCTTGACCCCACAGTGGCTCCCCAGCCCTTGGGACAGCGTCCAGGCCGCGACCGCGAGGAAGGGGGGCCCCCCGCCGCCTGTGGTGGCTGCGGGACCCTCACCTGCGTAGCTGTGGGCCCGCTTCATGTGCAGCTTCATGTTGCTCTTCTGCGTGAAGCCCATGACGCAGTAGTCACACTTGTACGGCCGCTCCCCTGTGTGCTTCTTCATATGCACCTGCAGCGCGCTCTTCTGGTTGAAGGCCTTCTCGCAGAGCGTGCAGTGGAACGGCCGCTCCCCTGCGGACAGACGGTGCGGTCAGCACCCCGAGGCCGGCTGCAAGGACTGTACACACACACACACACACACACACACACACACACACACACACATGGGCTCCCAGGGACACACACACACACACGACCTCCCAGGGACACACACATACACACATACATGGGCTCCCAGGGACACACACACATACACACACGGGCTCCCAGGGACACACACATACACACACACATGGGCTCCCAGGGACACACACACAGACACACACACACACACACGAGCTCCCAGGCACACACACATGGGCTCCCAGGGACACACACACACACACGACCTCCCAGGGACACACACATACACACACACGGGCTCCCAGGCACACACACATACACACACACGGGCTCCCAGGCACACACACATACACACACACAAGCTCCCAGGGACACACACAAACTCATACACACACACACACACACACACACACACACACACAAGTTTANCACAGTGGGATAGCAATGACTGTGAGGTCTTAGCCTGGAACAGAATAAGAGCTCAGTGAAGGTTAGCTGCTGTCCTGTGCCAGTTATTGTTATTATTATTTTTTTGACCTGGACCATTTTTAAAGACTGTTGATTTTGTTACCATTTTGCTTCTGTTTTATGTTTTGGCTTTTTGGCCACAAGGCATGGGTGTGGGATTTTAGCTCCCCAACCAGGGAGTGAGCCTGTGCCCCTGCACTGGAAGGCATAGCTGTGACCCCTGGAGCACAAGGCGAGTTCCGCTGAGTCAGGTTTTGAGTGTGATGGGACCAGTGAGGGACTTCGGGGAGACCTCTGGGCCAGAAGAAGCAGGCAGCATTCTGGATTTGAGGTCTACCTTGCCCGGGCAGTCCTATCACATGGGACACTGAACTTGAATTTTAGAGAGGAGCTCCCAGGAAGAATAGGAGGGGAGGCTGGAAGGGGATGTTTGGCTAGCCAGATAGAGAGCCATGCTGGGTGCTGGCATGAGGTGCCAGGTAGCCGGTTCTCCAGACTTTCAGGGAAGAGAAAAGGCACTGTGGCCTGGGATGGTTCAGGAATACTTTACTGAAGAGATGGTCCATGAGATCCGGGCAGCTCTTAAATAAGGGCTGTGTCACCAAGAAGTGACGCAGCTGTACGTGCTTGGGAAATACATCTCCCCTGCCCCTCAAGCCCTACCTGGGGCTTATTACTCATCCTTCCAGCTCTGCAGACTTGGTCCAAATTGTCATCTTCAGCCACAAACAGTAACAGTGCCCCTATCATCTGTGGGCCCTGGGGAAATAAATACGAGTAAGGTCTGATCTAGGGCCAAGTTCCTTATGTGGGAGGTTTTCAAACTACAGCTGCCTTGGTGAATCTCTGCTATTTGGCTTGGAAGGATTGGGCTGGACCCCTTTTCAATACCGACCTGTCGTTCTGACGCCCTGTCTTGGTGGAGAGTCCCAGGCTCTTGGGCAGGTGTAGTCACTGCCTCTTTCCTCAACTCTTGTTGCCCTCTAGTTCTTTGTTCTCTCAGCTGGCTCTCCTCTGAACTCAAGCAGGTGGGTGGGATGGGCGTTCGGGATGCTGATGACACCTGTCCATTCTTGGGATCAAGGGTCGGCAAACTGGCATAGGTAAACAACAGGAAGGTAGATCTTGATTTCAAATAAGGGCAAGGTGAAACTCTGTCACATCAACAGTGACCAACAGCGGGACAGTGTGTCCTGTGAAGTAATGAGTAGGGAACCTCAGGCCACTCTCGGAGCTGCTGTGGGCAGAGCCCTTCTCTGGGTGTGCTTGAACTGCCACTGCTCAGCTCTGGTCTGGGGGAGAGGAAGATATTCTGATTCTTCTTTTCAAATCTGTTCCCATCCCATTTCATCTTCTGAATTCTTAATAGCTCAGGCTGTGTCTGTCAGAGAGGCTCATAACACTCAGGATCCACCTGCTGAACATGCGCCATGCATGTGACAAGCAATTTACATGTGCAGGCACCCAGCTCATCCTGCTGAATTTTCCTGTGGAGCCAGTTCTTCCTGCAGCCAGTGGGTGAGTTCCTGAGTGGGTGTGTGTGTATTTGTGTGTGTGTGTGNCTTCACAGGATGTTCCTCAACTGATGTGTCTGACATTTTCCTCACAGTTAGACCAGGGCTGTGGGCTGGGGGGCACGGGGAGCAGGACCACTGCCATCCCATAACACCACCAGGCGTCCACGGCTGCACCGACTCATGGAGCGGTCAGCGTCTGCCAGGCTTCTCAGGGAAAGGCGGTCTGTCTGTAACACACCACCCCAGAATGGTCACGGGAAGAGCGCTACGCCTCAGAAACATCAATGTGTATGATTTCAAGTACCTTAAATTTTCTTTAACTGTTTTTATTCTTTTGCTTCTTTAAAAGTATTTATTCTCTATCAGACTATAATTTCTGTACTCTACTATGAGTGTAAAGCTAAGCACTTTATATTCCTCTGACAGACATGAGTATTTTATTAGGAAAGCAGAGCTGCAGGTGTCACATGACCTGACCAAGAGTGCAGACACTCTGAGTGACAGAGTCAAATTCAAAGAGTCACGGGCAGTACCCCAGCCTCACCAACCTCCTGGCCGAGGCCTCTGCAAGGACAGCTGCTTTGATGGTCAGTGTTTCATTTTTAAAAACGGACGTGGAGCTCTCTGTTTCAAAACATATTACTTAATACTGGGATTTCCCATCTCAGAAAACATGGTAGGAACAGAGGTGAGAAGTGTAGCCAGTTGCAGGCCTGAGAACAGAAGCTGGTGTGCTGCCGGAGTGACTCCTTGGCGGGCTCTGAGAAAGGAGGCCTGGGCCCTGCGTGCACCTCGGCGTCTGCAGGGCCCGATGCTCCGCTGACTGAGCACCGGACACACGTGCTCAGGGCTGTGCCCCCGCCAGGGGACCTCGAAGCCACGTCCCGGTACCCACCCCGCCTTGCACGCTCCTCTACTGTGTGCGCGTCCACAGTGGATCCGCTCTTCCCCGCAGGCGGGAGGGCACTGGCGGGGCTCCCGTGGCCGGCAAGTGCACACACTCCGCCCCACCCTAAGTGCGGCATGGGCACCTCTGTGCTCTCGCAGCGGGGCTGTACCTTGAGGTGTGTGGCGCGCTTGAAGGCCTTCCTGCACACGGGGCAGACGTGGATGCGCTCACGCCCATGGGCCGCCTTGCTGTGCTGCAGCAGCAGGCCGGCCGAGGTGAAGCTGCAGCCGCACTCCAGGCACGCATGCAGCCGGGCCTCCTTCTCGGGCGCACCGCCCGGGGCCAGGCTGGCGGAGACATCCGTCACCTGCAACGGGGCAGAATTCCAACCGAACCGCTGAGAACCGGCTCCCAGACAACAGCGACAGGCGCCGCACTGCTCTCACTCATCTGGGCTGTTCTTTTTTTTTTTTAAAGAGATGAAAAAAGCAATCGAATAGTTCAGACAATGCAAGGACGTCACACGCCACAGGAAAGTGATCGGCTTGTGACTCCTGTGTCAGGTGGGCGTGCGTCTACACAGAAGCATCTGTGTGAGCAAAGAAAAAAAATGACAGACACACCTGTGCTCAGCTCCCCCCCACAAAATGCATCTCTCATGAGTCTTTTTAAAAAAGTTGAAAACTACCGGGAATAAATGACACTCAACGCTATTCTGTTACTGCAGGAAACAACCCACCAGATTAAACAAATGACATTTAAGGAAGGACACCCATTCAAGGCCTGGAGGCCCACTGACACTCGTTTATCAACACTCACAGTAACTGAAACGCACACAGGACGTGTTTCTGACTCCACACTGCACTCACGGGGTGGGAGCACTCAGCATCTGCCGCCTGTACTGTACCCACAAGGACAACAGGCCATGCCGAGCCCTGAGACCTGCGAGTGTGTCCCTAAACGCAAGCGTGCCCTTGTGCTAACAGCTGCACAAACCAAAATCGAGCTAAATGGGCTCTGGTTATTGAGGCCAGATGGGGAGAAATTCCCACTCCTGATTACATCTAATTTCTATTTGAAAGAAGTCCTAGTCTCACCGAAAGACCAAAAACTAATTTCCTTAAAATCCATTTGCTAAAACTGCTTAAGCATAAAATTTAATTCTTCAGAAATAAAAAAATTCAGAGATTTATTATCGGTATTTTACTTTTCTGAAAAGTTTTAGGGGTTTTTAGACTCTTTATATTTAGAACTATCATTTATTAAGTGTTTTGTCCACCCCCTCCAAAAAATGCATTTTAAGAAAAGGGACCAGTCAGATGACAAACAGGTCTCGCACACACACGTAAAAATGCCTATGAAAAGGCGTAATAAGATGTGAAAGAAACAGCAAAGGTGTCACAGGAAATCCAACAAAAAGAACTAAATGCAAGAGAATGACCACATGCAGGCTGCTGCTGCTGCTGCTGCGTCGCTTCAGTCGTGTCCGACTCTGTGCAACCCCACAGACGGCAGCCTATCAGGCTCCACTGTCCCTGGGATTCTCCAGGCAAGAACACTGGAGTGGGTTGCCATTTCCTTCTCCAATGCATGAAAGTGAAAAGTCAAAGTGAAGGTGCTCAGTCGTATCCGACTCTTAGCGACCCCATGGACTGAAGCCTACCAGGCTCCTCCGTCCATGGGAGGTTCCAGGCAACAGTACTGGAGTGGGTTTCCATTGCCTTCTCCACATGCAATCTGATCAGTGGGCAAATCAAGCAGACACTGGGAAACTGAAAACCAGGTATCACAGCTTTGGTTATATCTCCTTCTGACCCGGAATCATGGCGTGAAGGAGACCTCACATCCACCCTGGGTCCCTGCGCTTGGCACCTGCTCATCCTCAGCAGACACGTGGCCCCAGGCACACGGAACCCTGGCCAGCGGCTCTCCCCATCCTCAGCAGACACGCAGCCCCAGGCTCACCCCGGCCGGCGGCTCTCCCCAGGACCCTCCAGGCCACAAGTGTGCTGTACCTGGTAGGTGATCTCCTCACAGGCAGACGACGGCTGTGCGGGGGGGCTCACCAGGATGACCTGGGGTGAGCCCGCACCCCCCGCGCCCGAGAGAGACGGGTCCGTGAGTAAGGCTGGGAACTGCTGACCCTGTGGAGAGGATTACTGCTTCAGCAGCTGTGACGTGACCCCACCCAGCGGTCTCTAAACATGGCGATATCTGGTGGGTGCTGTGCACTGGTTTCATAAGATGCTGACACTGGGGGAACTGGGTTAAGGGAGCGTCCATGGGATCTGTGCTATTTCTTTTAATTGACTGCAAATCCACAATTATCTCAAAAAAAAAAAAAAAAGGGGTGGCTTAATAGAAACAAACAAACAAAACCCCAGGGCTTCCCTGGCGGTTGAGTGGTTAAGACTCTGCACTTCCACTGCAGCGGGCTGGGGTTCAATCCCTGGTCAGGGAAATAAGGTCCGGCATGCTGCATAGCGCAGTGAAAAAAAGCAACAAGAACAACAAAAAAATCCTGAATACAATGTCATTTACTAGCTTATTACTGGTGTCCTGATGGCTAATTTAAGTAACCTTAATGCAAATGCCCTGATTCAAAAGTCAACTGCCTAATAAAATAAATGTTGACAATTAGTGATACTCACAAAAGTGGTGACCTGAATCCATTAAAAGGGTATCACCTCAAAGTCACTTACTTTTGGTTGTATTCTTACTGGCAGACTATTTCTTTCTTCACTGTATTTCAGTACACTGATGTGGAAATCACACTAGTTCTCACTCCTCAAGTGCACATGCACTCTGTAAGCACCTGAGCATTGGCTGAGGGGAGCAGGGTCTCCTCAACTGCTCAGGGGGCCAGAGTGGCTGAGCACTCTCGTGGGGGGCCCGGGTGGCTGAGCACTCTCATGGGGGACCCAGGTGGCTGAGTACT
>SJYV01023152.1:876358-888313 GCA_006410875.1 Neotragus pygmaeus
ATTTAAAAGAAAACAAATTATAGCATTTCCTCAAGCAAAATTCATATACAATGTGATATTACTGCCTCCTGAGTGGTTTAAACCTGTCTCTTATACACATCTGGCGGGTGGCTGAGCACTCTCGTGGTGGGGGGCGGGTGGCTGAGCACTCTCGTGAGGGGCGCTCGGGTGGCTGAGCACTCTCGTGGGCCAGGATGAAGCCCCTTGTGTGCAGTGTGTCCTGAGTCCCCTCGAGAGGGCCAGACTTGCTGGCGGGGACCTCACAGAGCAAAGGGCGTATGTCACGGCCAAGTTTGCCATACAGACAGACCCAGGAGCAGGCCAAGGTGGCGTCACCGGTCTGGATGGGGAGGAACCGAGTCCCTCCCGGGGTCAGAGAGGCCGCGCGGCCACCCGGACCGCATCTCCCCAGCGCAGGGCCCAGAGGCGGAGGCGGGGCTCAGACAGGAGCGGGGAGATCCTCTGCCCTGCCACCCGCACGCGGCAGCCTCCACGCAGCAGGCTGTCTGCACGTGGGGGCCAGAGGCACGGCCCCTGTCAGAACTCCACATGGTTGCCTCACAACTACGCCTCGCCAGAGCTAATCACCGCTTCTCAGGATTTTCCCAACAGGGCTCTGGAAGGTTTGTCAGCATCTTAACCTTCGACCCAGCACACCTACTGCAGTGGTTCAACTAAGAACCTAAGTGGCAAGGAATACTGGAATTCCCACACCACTGTCAAAAGCCGGGGTGCCTGGAAGCCCCCTCAGTGCCCTCGTCTACAGGGCGAGAAGCTGCGTGCACACTAAAACGTCTGCACAGCTAAAATCACTGACGTGAACACAGTCACAGTAAAATTAACAAGGGGGAAGAGTTTACACTACATGATACACACGAGCTTGTTTCTGTAAAAGTCAGAAAACGTGCATCCAAATGTGTGTGTAGAAAGGTCCAGAAGCATGTACACACTCACCTGTTCACTGCAGTTGCATCGGGGCAGGGGAGTGGATTACTTATGCTTTTTTGCATTGTCTGGATTGTCTAATACTTCCCATTTGGCATCAAAAAATTATTTTTAAATTTAATCACAAAACCACCGGCTGCGTTTTGCATAGATTCCCTCGCAAAGAAGGCGTCTGCTGGGAGGACCCCGCCGGCAGGGTGTGGCACCCACCTGAGAGGCGATGTTGAGCGTGACAGTGTCCAGTCCCCCGGACAGCAAGCCCTGGGTGTCTGCCAGGGTCAGCGTGACGCTGGCCTCGGCCCCCACCGCAGACGAGGACATGACCAGGCTCTGCGCAGAGACGGCAGACGGCGATAGTGGCGTCGTGGGATGCAGGCTTCCAGCTGTGGCGTTAAGTTCTATGAGAGAGGGGAAGTGAGCAGGTGAGTGGAGAAGCTGGTGAGTGCGCGGGCGTCGGCGCAGGAAGACGGCTCTCAGGCAGCCCTAGGCTCACGAGTCTGCACCACCAAGACCACTGCCTCTCAGATTCTGATGCTGCCGCAAGGCCTTCGTGAATACTATGTATCTCTGAGCGCAGACTCTGCCCCTCCAGCGTCACACACTGGAACAAGCAGGGAAAATAAGAGCTGAAGGTGACCCCCACAGTCCCACCCCTGCGGCCAACGCAGAAGGAAACTCAGACAAGAACTTCCAGGGTCCCATCCTCACCAGGACCCTGAGCGATGACCCACTCCGAGCGGATGTCTGGCGACTCCGCTCACGTTCACAACCCCACCGTCCTGCACGTCTGCCTAGTCTGAGACACGGGCGCTCCAAATGGCCCTCGCAGCACCCCTGAGCACTGACTCATCCTGGGCGGCACTCCAGCTCCCTCTGCAGCCAACGATACGAGAAAGGAGGACACTGGGACAGGCGAGGCAGAGACGGGCCTTCTCTCCACACAACAGAGACTCATGCACCTTCTGGCAAACGAGACAGCTCGGCGTGGGGTCAGCACCCAGATCCTGGGGGGCTCCAACCAAGACGCGCGTGAGCGTGACACACATGCACATGCGCGTGTACACACACAGGCTGTCCTTCCGCCAGCCTGACAGTGACTCAGCGCCCACTGGCTGCAGCCACGGTGCCAGGCCCCAGACGGGCCCTCCCGCAGAGCACCACACGCCGCTGCCTGGGGATGCCTGAGCACGGACACCACGTGGCCGCGGGCCCTGGCTGACCCCGGGCCTGCTCCGAGGCACGGCAGGGGCCAGGCTACTTACTTGTGGCCGGCGTCCTCCACAGATCCACACTCCCGGACTCGCACACTGTGCCGCGCAGACCTGGAACCTTCAAAAGCAGTACAACCATTAGGAGGCTGCGTGCGTCCGCTCTGAAGCACCACGCGGCTCCCGAAAATCTCGCCAGCCCCCCCATGCGCAGCCCCCGCCAGGACGGTCGCGAGTGTGGATCTGTGGAGGGGCGGCACCCTGCAGCCGCCGTGCCCTCCACACGCCTGGATGCTCACACACGGCGTGCAGAGGCAAGTCTAAAGGGAGGGTGAGGTGGGCAGGGACCGCAGCCCCTGGCCAGGCCCAGCCAGCAGAGCAGGGGCTCCATCGGCATCCCTCAGGAGAGACCCCCGGGTGAGAGAAGCAAGAGCAAACAGACGGCTCATGGCAGGGCCCACCCTGAGGCAGACAGACAGCGGGACAGCAAGCGTCACCCTGACTCCCGAGACGAAGCCAAACCACGAGATACGCCCGCCCTTCTGCCAACTGTCAGAGCAGGCGAATGACCCAGGACGGGCAGCCCAGGAGAGCAGAGAAAGCGGAAGCAGGGGCACTAACCACGGGCACCCTGGCCCCGGGCCCAGAGAGGACACCGAGCACCTGCAAGGAGGGCTGGAGTCCACACTCCCACCAGACAGTGTGGCGCGCGAGCCCCGAGTAACACTCAAGAGGCCTCCTGCAAGAGGCGCGGCCCCGGCTCCAGCACAGCGCGCCTCCATGTGGCCGAAGAGAGCCCAGCTCAGGGGCAAAGAATCCGCCTGCAATGCCGGAGACACAGGTTCAATTCCTGGGTGGGGAAGATAGCCTGGAGGAGGAAACGGCAAGCCACTCCACTACGCTGGCCTGGAGAATCCCAGACAGACGAGCCTGGTGGGCTGCGGCCCATGGGGTCACAGAGAGTCAGACCCGACTGAGCACACACCTTACTGTACTCAAGTCCAGGAGAAACAGGGGCTAAAATGAAAATAACCTCAAAAACAACTAGTGAACAAAAAAACCCATCTCTTCTCTCACTGTAAGAAGAACTCAATTTCTTCACCAAAATCATCTTAAAAATGGACTAATGGAAGAACAAAAAGGTAATACCCACTTAAGGTAAACTCCTTAAAAAGCTGTGCTAAATTCAGGCCTCTATGAGGAATGACTTTCTGCCTCCCAAAGGGTACTGAAAACATATTCTGACTGCTCTGTAGGAAAACCGTGTGTAACCTGGAATTGACTGGGAAACAGCCTCCAAAGCCTGGCGTACAGCGGGACCGGTACACGTGCTTCACGCTGGGCATGGGGCTGACTCATGGTCACACTTCAGATTGTGTGCAGACCACTAAATGGCAGTGGCAGCCGCCTCCCCACCGAGACGCAGAGAGCCCACACTGCTCCGGAAGCCAACCAGCCCCAACTGTGTCCCGTTCCCATGGAGGGTGAAGACCAACGCCCACCGCGTCACCTGCCTCCCGCAGTGATGACGGGCCTGCAGCGTAACCATCACAGGGTCACACTGAGGGGTGCATTCTGGTGCTTATCCTGCAAGAGGCATGTTTAATCTCCAAGTCATTTCCATTTCAGCTCTTATTTGTGTGGCCTGAAGCTCAGTCCAGGACTGAACGACTTGAAGGTAAATGTTGCCCATTAGTACACAGTCTCTCGACAATAAGGTACAGACAAGATCGGCCACTTAACAAGCTCTAGTGGAATGTGCAAACCTCACTAAAAACATCTGCTTGGTACCACGGATCGAGTGGTTCAACGTGTGGGGAATCTCTGTCTACAGTCAGGATTCTTCAAAGATGCCAAAGGTGTTTAAGTTAATAGTGCAATTGAGTGCTTATGTGAAATTAATCCTATATTTATAATAACTGATACAAATGTCCTTTAATTATGAGCACATCTTTTATTTTATGATATCATTAGACTCCTGAAAAAAAAATTTTTTTTTAATAAGGTACCAAATTAAGCTAAAGGGGCATTGAAAAGGAGAGAGAAAAGCTCTCGGGTGGCTCTCCAACAGTTAGTCTAAACAAAAGAAAAACTAAATCAGGAGAAAGGGGCGTGCTCACTGTTTCTACAGAAACATCGGAGCATGTGTCCCGGGCCCACGCATCGCAGGCCGCTGTCCTGGCCCACAGAGCTTCGCCCAGTCCTGCGCAGGCGGCGCTTGAGCCGGGACGCCTGAGGGCTGACCGACAGCACAGAGGCCTGAAGAGGCGCCAGCGCCAGGGCAGAGCCCTCAGCAGAGGCTTCCCCGACCCCCTGCTCCACGCTGGTCAGAACATCACCAGCTTGAAGGAACTGCTCTCTCAGCGAATGCTGGGGTCACCAAGCCAAGCAAGACGCCACTCCCTTTAAATGGAAGCACCTAAGATTCTCCTCATCTTTCCACTGACTGGCCCGAGAGTCACTAAAGACACAAAGCAGAGCCCCCGAGGGGACGGACGGTCCCACCAGAGCCCCAAGGAAAAAGACGGTCCCACCAGAGCCCCCAAGGGGACAGACAGTCCCACCAGAGCCCCGAGGAGGATGGTCCCTCCAGAGCCCCGAGGAGGACGGTCCCTCCAGAACCCCGAGGGGACGGATGGTCCCACCAGAGCCCCAAAGAAAAAGATGGTCCCACCAGAGCCCCCAAGGGGACAGACAGTCCCACCAGAGCCCCGAGGAGGATGGTCCCTCCAGGGCCCCGAGGAGGACAGTCCCTCCAGAGCCCCAAGGAAAAGGACGGTCCCACCAGAGCCCCCAAGGAGGACGGTCCCACCAGAGCCCCGAGGGGATGGACGGTCCCACCAGCTGCAGCAGGCTGCCCCTCAGGGAAGCAGGAGGTGGAGATGGCCCGACCCCGAATGTTCTGGGACAGAGACCGCCACCAGAGCATGACAGCAGGCACTAGAGCCAACAGGAGACACACAGCCTCCTGTCGCTTCGTGTGCCGCGCTCCACGGGGCGGGAAAGATGTCAGCGCCCTGGAGGCGGGGAGAGCTGGTCCTTCACAGCCAGACACCAATCACGACCATCAGGGAGTAGAAACAAGCATGCCATGTAACTTTAGCAGCACATGGCATACTGCAGACGCCTTACCCATCGCAAACGAAATCAGAACCGAAAACTCCCCTTAACTGAAAACAAAAGTTTCTCACTTCAAAATTAATAGGTGAAAGAATGCAGTTCTATGACACAACTCTCTCAGCTCCCCAAAATTAAACAACACACTGATGAAGTAGAGACAGAGTGAGTGCAAAGCAGAGACAGGAAACAGAGGGCAGAGGTGCGAATGACCGTCAGAAGCCCAGGCTGTGGACCCGCCCCAGTCCACCGACAAGAGATGCTGGCGAGGCTGTCGGGCACCCCTTCAGCAGAGGGGAAGGTGGGTGGGAGGCCCCTGGGGGACCTGAGTGGACCCTGACTGCACGCAGCCCTCGGCTCACCGCCCACCCCAGCACACAAGGCCGGCCCGTAGCACAGACAGCTCCAGCAACCTCCTTGGCCAGGGATGCACCTCCCCTCAGGACACCACCCAGACCAGTTCGGCCCGGTGACCCAGTGACCTGCTCTTGGGGCGGCCTTCTCTCCCACGTGGCACTACGGCTGTCACCCTGCACCGCCACGTGGACTCTGTGGTAAATACCGGCGCTCTGCCAGTTTCTCGCCTCACCCGGCATCCCCGCTCAGAGGGGCTCTCAGCACGCGGCACACACTGTGCTCTGCGGGGACGGACCGCCACTGGGTAAAAAGGCACTCCAAGCGAGCAGGAAAACAAGTCTGCCTCTGGGTACTGAGAAGAACCACACATATCTAAAGATGAATGCTTACCCTCAAAAAGAAGTGAAAAATACGGGGTTGTCAAACAAGAAGGCTGAGGAAGGAACGGGAGCTCCGTCAGGCCCAGAAAATAGGGCGTCACCTGTGAGGCAGGGCCTCGTGGCACTGGGGCTCTGGCACTTTCATTTTGATGGCGCTCATTTACTTTTTATTAAAGTTGATCCTTCAAAACCTTATAAAGATGCTTTCTTTTATGAATAATTCTGCCATCCTACACTCAGGAAGACGTGGCACAGGGCTCAGCCCGCAGAGCACAGAGCAGGGAGCCCGAGAGCCTTTCAGAGCCTGGGTGTGATGGAGCCATCAGGGCCGGCTTGCAGACACACACAACGCCTTGCACGCTTGCCTAAGACCATTTACCTTTACTCTGCAGAAGGCAGGAACAACCCTGAAAGGTCAGTAATACTCAAGAGAGTGCTGGGTCCCAGAACTACACAGGAGCCTCTACTCGTCAGGAACTACACCAAACGCATGAGAACAGGCAGCTGACACAGCTGTCACCTGGAAAGCCAGGTGGCCCTTTCCACTGATGACGCACGCAGCCCTTCGACTGACACGTTCGGAAGCCTTTCGGTTGTTCACTGCATACCTGAAGAGTTTAAGGCTGCGCTCTGCGAGAGAAGCTGGTCATTGCTTATCGTCAAGGTGGCCCCTGTGGATTGATTATTGATTGTAGGTGCTGACAATCTTATGCTTCCATTTAGTTCACTACTTCCATTAGAACTGTGTTGAATAAGATCTTGACCTAAACAGAAATTAACGTTGTGAGATCTGAAAGTATCATGTTAACTTACACACTGCTAAGTGTGCTAAACATACAACAACACCCCTCTAAACATGAAAGCTATCTCATTTTTAACATTTATACAAAAAAATGAAAACAAGACTGTGAAATGCATTGCCCTAAATGCAATTAATCTGTCCACATGTTTTAATCTATGAAGGTTCTAAGTAACTCTTAGGAGCGCTACTTTAACTCCTCCATGTTTAGGCACTTATGGCTACATGCTTCGTTAAATACAACTTAAACCGAATTGGAACTATTTCCCACTATGCTGGATGACCAGCTGCAGCCTCGGGGGCCTGATGGTGGAAGGACAGGAGGACAGCGTGGCCACGGCAGCTCTGCTGCGGGAGGCTCTCTGCCCCGCAGCGCCCTGGACGTGCATGGCGGCTTGCACACGCCGTGACATCCTCCCACCAGGAGACTCAGGCTTCCACCAGCCTCGTTAGTTTCACAATCTCATAACATGATCATCCAGTGTGCAAACAGAGGAACAGGAACATCAAAAACCTGTTGCCTTTTCAATGAAAACCAGACTGAATGCTTTGCAAAGACTTGGCAAAGAGAAGCTGCTTTTAAAAAAATCTATTGTCAAGCCAGGTGGAAGCAAGACAAATATACGGAACTGGAGGGCAAAAAGACAAAATGGGTGTTGCACTTGGCTCTGCCAGCGCCGGCAGCCCCACGCCCCCGAGCTGTACACCTGCACATGCGGCTGAGCAATGGCGGAGGTGGGAGCGAGACGGAAAACGCAGCTCCCACTGGCACAGCAGACCGAGGTCAGAGACCTGAGGGGAAAGGCGCAAATCTACGCGGCACCACTCTTCTCTCTGCTCGACACGGCTCTTTGTGAATGGCTAGACGCGAGTCCCCAGGTAGGAGCGCTCTACTGTGTAAGACAGTCGAGGAGACCAACCACAGCCCTCATCTTCACCCGACGCTTACTTCTCTTCTTATGAACTGCTGAAAGGTCTACACAACTTAGCTGAAGTAGTATTTGTATTCTAGCAGTCACAAGCATGTGTAATTCCATGTACTCATGGAAAAAAGAACATTCTACAAAATAACGGGAAATCTCTGTAAGTGGCTACAAATTAAAAGCTCTTCCAGACTTCTCAGAATGGGCTAAGAAACTGCTGGCTTAGGAGTCCTCAGATCCCGTGCTCAACACATATAATAATGAGGAGACAGGAAATAAATCTTAGGCCTTTAAAGTTTGGGCAAACTTTACCAGTTTCATCAACTAATAAAGATTTCTCCCATGATAAACCTTTTAAGCTAATTAACAAAAAATTATAATTATATTCATCTAATATACTAAAAAGCAATAAAATAACTGAATGATCAATATAAGAAAACATAAAAACAGATGCACAATCCACAAACAAAAAAACACATTTTCTGAACCATAAGCAAGAATCCCACATTTTGTGCTTTTTGTATAGGACTAGCAAAATACCTCTAAAACTGAGATTATTCAAAAAAGTCTATCTGGTCAACAAAATAGCTTTCTTAAAGTAACTCTTCTGTTTCCAACAGTAAAATTCAAACACACACACACACACACACACACACACACACACAGAAGGTTGCTGGATTAGATAAAATTCAAAGTTAACTTTGGCTGCATATCAGAACCTAAAAATCAGTGTTTGTCACTGAAGAGCTTCATCTAGGAACAGTTCCTCCAATTTCTCTCACAAATTGAAAGGAATAAAGACACCTCTTAAAAGAGAAAGCTTTTGGTTTCCTTCTCAGTTACTGTGCTATGCCAATAATGGTTTATGCAGAAGCCTCGTGGAACAGAGGTGACACTCTGTGGCACTCTCTTGGGTCTGTGCCCAGGGTCTGGCTGCCACACCCCCAGCACTGTCAGGGAAAACACGGTGCTTCCTCCCATCACACCAGATCTCCAGGGAGGCTATTCTGACTCCCGGCAAGATGTTTTTTGTGTGTTGTTTTTTTTAATACTTTTTTAAAAAGCTCACAAGGTTGTTTCTGAGACTTAAATGAGTTAACATTTGTCAAAGTTACTAGAATAGGACCTGGTGCACAGTAAGGGTCAAAAGAGTTGTTGCTAAATTTAAGAACTGCTCGGTTAACACAGAGTTCATGGCTAAGAAGCATGTGGACAAAGCACACCTGTAAACTGCGCTCTAACTCAGACGAGACGAGGGGGCGGTCTGACGGCGAGCACCACAGGCCTGGTGACCAACACGGAGGCTCAGCAGGCCGGACCGGGGGCCTGCGCTGCCAAAGGGTGTTTTCTACCCACTTACCTATTTTCCTATCGTTATTTTCTACATGATCCGAGAAGAATTCTGAAAGGTAAGGAGAGTGGGTATCTGTAATGCTCTGGGGTACCAAAAGTATACACTTACACCAATTACACTCCTTCAGTTCAAAGGAGCATGATAAGCATTTATGAAGTACAGTTTTCTGCTCTTGATTAAACAAAAAATACGTGACCAAACTAACTGGCTCAAACTAGAAGTGCCGTGGGGAACCACCATGTTTAATTCCTGCCATCAGATATGAACTGCAGGAACATTTTCACTGAATGGAGTTTCCCAGATAAATTACAAACACTTCTGATGCACTAGATTTATGCTCAGTCTCACACGGGGGAAAAAAAAAAAAAAAACAGATAAGATTTACTTAAACTGCAGATGAACAGATTTAAAAAACCTGAAGACTCACCAGAGATGGTCAGGGTGATCTCCTGTGGCGGCCCCGAGGATGTGGCAGCAGCGGGCCCGGCAGCCTGGGCCAACACCTGGCTCAGGCTCGAGTTGTTGATGGTCAGGGTGATCTCGTGGGGGCCACCAGAGGTGGATACCAGGCCTTGTGAGGTCATCACCTGAGAGAGGTCTTGCGTCCCTGGTCACCGTTATAAAACAGAACAAAGCTGGGCTTAAAAAATAATAATCTTCCCCTTTCTCCTATTAAAACTTTAGTGAAACTAAGACTAAGATTCAAAACACAGTATCAGTCATCTCTAGGTCCTTCATCTAGAATGACACAAAAAGAAAGAGAGAAACTCTTATGTTGAAACAGGAAGCCAGTTCTATGAATGCAATCTGTGTGTGTGTATTGGTTAAACATCATTTATCTTAAAAAAAGGCTTACTGCATTCTTAGGACACGTGATGCATTTGTTAAGCTTCACACAGAGAAGAATACAGCACCTCAGGACCCAGTGCATGACTGTGCGCAGCGAGCTGCGGCCCAGCTGCCATGACCGCCGCGCACCAGCTCTCACCGCTGCTGCTGGTGGCCAGTGCTGAGTCCTGCTCCGAAAGCGGGCCTATGGCCAGGTTGGCAGACGTCACCGTGGGCTGCAGGGACAGGCCTGGGATGGGCTGGATGACCACACTGGCCGGGACCGTGCTGTCCGGCGTCTGCAGGGAGCTGCCCTGCGGGGCCAGGCCAGGCTCCGCTGTCAGCTGCTGAGCAAGCAGGCTGCCCTGCTGCAGGGTCTGCTGCAGGACACTCGGGTCAATCTGAAAGCACAGAGGGCCTTGTAATGGAAAAGTCGCGTGGAGGGTGACTCACACTCGGGAAGTGCAGAGACGCCGAGTAGGTGTCTTACCTGCAGAGTGATGTTATTGACAGTGGAGGCATCGATCCCGGAGATCTGGACATTGGGCCCCACCAAGTTAGCTGCCAGCTGTAGCTGTATGCCTTCCAGGGTGGCTAAGCTCCCATCCGTCAAAGACACTGTCCAGTCACCACCAGCTGCAAGAGACAACAGGGATGACTGGGTGCCAGAAACCTTCTTAAACAGAAAAAACTCAATGCTATACAAGGATTTCCAAATATGTTTCACACACATATCAGTATGATCCAGTTAACAAATACTAGTATTTACTTTATATCATACATATGTAAATACATGACGGGAAAGATGGAAGGCCGGAGAAGCAGGTGACAGAGGATGGCATCACTCAAACCACATGAGTCTGAGTAAACTCCAGGAGATAGCGAAGAACAGGGAAGCCTGGAGTGCTCCAGTCCGTGGGGTCGCAAGGAGTCAGATTCGACTGAGCGATTGACCACCACCACCACCATGTGTCCGACTTAACTAGCTGTCACAAAACAAACCCTGTGAAATAGGCAACATCCATTTTTAACACATCAGGAGACTAGGCTCAGAGAGATCACTCTGATTAAGCCCACGATAGAAAACAATGCTATTATTTTACTGGGCTTTAATCGTGCCATGGGTCATTAGACAGAAAAACAGCCACTTAAGACGTCTAGTAAATATGAACATTTGCTTCACTCTTTGTAAGTACACAAAAGATAATGTTTATTTAATATTATTAGTAAATATTACCTGACTAAAATGTAATGCTTTTCAAACACTATTGTGACCCAAGAGCAATTCAATAATTGCAGTGTATTAAAAATAAGGCTTAAGGGGAATAATAAATTATGTCCGTTAAGTTTTGAGAACATTAAGAAACAAATAGGTTTAAGCCCCACAGACCAAAGAGCTGAAGCGGGTAAAATGCAGAAAGGATGGTAGAGAGAATGGAAAACGGAAAGACGGCAGGACTGAATGATGGAATTCCATCTTCCCACTGCCTCCTGGGAAATCTCAGGGAGGGCAGCGCCGGAGCTGGCTGGGTGGACACAGCGCATCAGTCGCCCCGCAGCCTCTCCCTGCGCCCCCAGCACACGCGGCCCACCTGACACGGAGGCCGGCAGGACGGCCTGGCCCAGCAGGCCCGGCTGCAGCAGACTCTGGTCCAGCTGCCCGGTCAGCACCGGGCTGTTCATGATGAACACGCCGGGGTCGGCGGAGGGTGCGGGGGCCGCGCTCCCGGGCTGCGGGCCCTCGGCTGCCGCCCGGGGCGCGGGCTTCCGGGCCTTCTTGGGGTCCGGCTTGTAATGGAACTGCATGTGTGTCTTCCTCCGCCCCGACGTGCGGAAGCGCAGCTCGCAGTGCGGGCACTTGAAGGGCTTCGCGCCCGTGTGCAGGCGCATGTGCACCTTCAGGCTGCCCTTGGTGGAGAAGGCGTTGCTGCACACGTGGCAGCTGAAGAGCTTCTGGCCTGGGGGAGGAGCCCAGAGTCAGTCGGGCAGAGGGCTCACCCCGGCCTCCGTCCCCGCTCCCTCCACCCAGGCAGAGGACTCACCC
>SJYV01023152.1:891275-912220 GCA_006410875.1 Neotragus pygmaeus
GGGGGGGCGGCGGGGGGCGTGGGGGGCGCAGCACCGTGCAGGCGTCCGCTCCTACCTGTGTGAGTCTTCACGTGGCAGTCTAGGGTGGACTTCACTGTGAAGCTCTTCCCACATTCCTCACACCTATATGGCTTTTCTCCAGTGTGGATTCGAACATGCCTAGCCAGGAAGCAGGTGCAATTAGATGTTACAAATAGCCTCATGCTTTTAAATTCACAGCTATCAATATGGTTTCCCTGGTGGCTCAGTGGTAAAGAATCTGCCGGCAATGCAGGAGACGAGGGTTCAATCCCTGGGTTGGGACGATCCCCTGGAGAAGGGAATGGCAACCCAGTCCAGTATTCTTGCCTCTTTCATGGACAGAGGAGCCTGACGGGCTACAGTCCAAAGAGTGGGTCGCAGAGTGGGACACAATTGATCAACTAAACACCAACAATGTACTAAATAAATTCAGCAAAATAAAAATTTTCATAAAAACCAAAAATTTTCAGCTTTACTCTATACAAAAAATACCACCGACAAAAAAGTACCTGCAAGACCAATGATAACAGGGCTGATTTTCTTAAACACCAAAGCGCTCTTACAGATCAGCAGTAAGACAACAAATATCACAAGAGAAACGTAGGCAACGAACAGGCAGCTTAGAAAAGAAACACATGCATCCAAAGGCCACATGAAAAGGTGTGTGCCCAGACTCTGAATCAGGGAGTCAGTGATGATGACAAGAGGCCACTGTCCCGCCCGCCTGATGACCCACTGTTGGCGGGTGGCCGGAACAGGCACTCGGGGACTGGGGGCCGAAACAGCACCAGCCTGAGGCCTGTGGTGGCGGGCGGCGGCCCTGACCCTGCACCCACACAGGTGCCCACAGAACACCAGGTGGTGGGGCTCAGCGCCGAGAACCAGGCGTTGAACAGCAGGGCTCTGGCCGCGCTCCAACAGGGATTGCCAAACCAGCAGCGCTTCAGGCCCCCAGGCCTCCCGCCCTGCACAAGGTCCTGTGTGAAGAGGACAGGACACCTGCTGGGCTCCCAGAGCGGCCAGCTCCATCGCCCCCACCCTCAGCCGTGCTCAACCCCCATGCTCAAGCCCGACAGCGCTCCCTCCCGTCACCCTCCGCCCTCCCTGTTAGCTCCACCTCCTTAAGCAGAGGCGAGTGTCCGCCATGCTGTCTGTGAGGCACTTTGCAAGGTCGGGAGCACTGCACAGTGGCCTTCCTCCTGGGAGCCCCCACCCCAGCCTTCTCCCACGAGCCGCCAGACCTCAAGTCAATCGCCGCCCCGCCCCGGGGCCCTCCCCCTGGGCTGTGGGCAGGTGGCACCTGGGGCCGCCAACTCAGGGCCTGATGTTTTCGGTAAGTCTTAACCTTCTCCACTGCCACCACAGTCACACAGAAAAAAGCGCAGGGAAGAACCTACAGAGCAAGCGGACTTCGGACTAACACGCTGGAGAAGCTTGAGGGGAGCCTCTAACATGCCCCAGCCCGGAACGCAGACGGAGAAAGCAGGGCGCCCCTTGGGGCACTGGGTTCAGACGGCGCAGCATGGGGAGCGCGGGGGTCTGGCACTCACTATCCCACCCCCAGAGTCACCGCCTGCCGCACCTGACCAGGTCACTGGGCTTCTTGAAGCTCTTGGGACAGTAGGAGCAGCAGTTGGCGTGCTTGGGCTCGGCCTCCAGCTCGGCCTGCCGGTCCTTCATCTCGCTGATGCGGTCCTTCTCAGCGGCCGACTGCACCAGCACCTGCTCTGAGACCGTGGCGCTCTCCTGCGGCGGGATCTTGGCCAGCTGCGCCGTCTCCTCCTCAGTGAAGGTGATGACTTCGGGACGCGCCTTCCGGGACGTGCTTCTTTCGGAGCCGTCCTCCTCCTCCTCCAGACCCATCTCTAAATGACACACGGGACAAAGGACCAGCTCCTAAGGGACACTGAGTCACGGCAGAACCACCAAAAATGAACAAGTGCCTTAAATGTCGAAGGTCAGAGTCTGCAGCTGAGTGAAGCTATCTGTGGGATGGAAAAGGGTTTCTTCTCACCACTGCCTATGGAGAAGGGGGCCGCAGTCCCTGGTAAAGGAGCTGCACGGGGAAGGCGGCGCCCCAGCGCAAGGATTGCTAATGGGGAGGACGCTGCGGCCACGGCCCCCACCCCTGTAGCCAGGCCAGCAGTGAGCTCTGAGATGCTCAGCATCCACAGGAGTCCACACGTTCATACTCACAGACGTGCGTTCACCAGTATAGCACAAAGGGAGTTAGCCTGAGAAAACATGCGGCACAAATGGAGAGACCAAACTGATAATCAGCAAACAGCTCTCAATCAAAAAGACTTACTGAAAGGAAGAAAACACACACTTTAAAATATCTGTGTTTAAGTATTCTCTCAGTGAAATGTAAGGACATATATACTTTCATTAAAAATAGGAATAAGCTGCTGTTAAAATGTCACTGAGAAGGAAAAAAGCTTTGGCTGGGGAAAAGAAGGGACATCATTACTGCACAGATGGCTAAAAAATGTTTAAAAAAAACAAGAGAAACACTAAATAGCAAAGTGGACAGTGGGCAGAGCCAGAGAAGTGAGCTACCAACCAGCTCATGGTCCTCCCCGCCCTGCCCCACGTACAGCATGTCCACTCCACAGCCATCAGGCGCCAGAGATGTAAACGCACAGCACAGACCGGAGCCCAGGCCCAGGACACTGTGTGAAAAAGCACAACTCACGCTGTGTGGGGGACAACGTCAGTTACAAAAGTCCAAACGCTGTGTACCGGCGTCACGTGTCAACACGCCAAAATACATGCACGTTGCACACTGCACAACGTGTACTTTCTTATCACTGTAATTTTACTCGTGCAACTTACTCAAAAGAAACCATCTGGTAAGAACAAAGTGTAAGCATGAAATAACACTCAGGATTACTACACTCTGCATGGGAATGGGGTAAATCCGCGTCTAATGCTGCGTGAGCTCCACACGGCATCTGGTGCCCCTCAGGTTGAGAGTACACACGTGGTGGGCACAGTGTCATGGGGGAGCGCTCTCCCTGCCACACGGAAACCCTGGGCGCCTGCTACATGTCCATAACAGGTACTCATGTCAGGAACCAAACAGAACCGGTGCAGTTTTGTGAACTGATGCAGACCTGTGCCCACCAATGACCAGGGTGTCTGCAGTGAACATGAGTGGAGGAAAACTGAAGTGGACTCCAACACTGCAGGGATATGATTCCCTCTGAGTTAAGGAATTGAGATCCACCTACATGTGTGTGCATGCACAGGCGGGAGACTGTGCCGTGCGGGATGCTGGTGAGAGGTGAGAGGTGACTAGTGAGATAAACAACTTCCTGTTCACGCCTTCCTGAACCTTTCTTTCAAAGAGCATGTAATGCTTCCATCATGGGAAAGGGAAATGCTGGCGTACCAGTCACCTTTGAAGTGAATGAGCCACTAAAGCAACGGGTAATGAACCTGCATCAGCCAAGGGGCCGCACCTCCTCCGTCCGCGTCTCCTGGCGCCGACCCGCCCGAGGCAGCGGTCTGGTGCGTCTTCATGTGCTTCTTACAGTGCGCTGTGGTCCGGAAGCCCTGCTCGCAGAATGGACACCTGTAGGGCTTCGCGCTCACGTGCGTGGCCATGTGCCTGGTGAGGCTGCCGTTGGTGGTGAAGGCGGTGCTGCACACGCTGCAGCTGAAGGCCTTGACTCCTGCGGCGACAAACGACGTGCAGACATACCTCACTACCTGAAGCCACACGTCAGAGCACACGAGGAAGCACTCAGTCAGCACAGAACTAAAGACCGTTTGCTTGCTGTGGCCTCCTCTCTCTTAGGAACCGAGGGTGTCTTACGAGGAGGTTACTTTAAGAAGATGGAAGCTAAGGATGGTCATGATGAAGCGGAGAGACTATAGCACGTGCTGACAAGATGTGAAATCAGTGCTGGTGGACAAGGAAAATGGCACAGCCCCTCTGGAAAGTGATTTTGAGAAAGCCCAGACTTTTAAACAGTCCACTCCTAGAGAAGTGAAAACTTGCGTCCACAAGTCTGATAGCCAAACAATGGCAAAGGTCAGCTGTCCAACAATGATGAGTGGACGAGCACGATGTGCTCTCCCCACACACTGAACTCGGACTCGGCCATGAAGTGACGGGAGGGGACACAAGCTACAACGCATGAGCCCTGAGCGCCTGCTGAGGGGGAAAGCCAGCGACAAGAGGCAGTGGGGCGCCCGGCTCCTCTGATGGGAGTGCCCAGAGGAGGCAAGTGCACGGGCAGGACGCTGGCGGTGGCTGCTTGGGGCTGGGTGCAAAGGCAAGTGGGGGGCTCCTCTAGGGCATGATGAGAACGCTCTAGCATAGGGCTGTGGGATGGCGACACAACCTGTGAACACATGGAACCGCACTGCGCTCAGCGTTAGGCAGACTGACCGGTGTGCGTCTTCTCGTGGGATTTGAGGACCCCGGAGGAGACGAAGCCACGTCCGCAGAGCTTGCACTTGTAGGGCTTCTCCCCTGTGTGTGAGCGCACGTGCTGCTTCAGGTGGCTGGACTTCTTAAAGCCTTTGCTGCAGTAGTCACACCTGGGCACAGTGAAGACCATGTCAGTGCACAGCAGCATCACCAGCAAGACACCCACCCCAGGCTGGAGAAGAGCAAGTGCTCTCCACCAACAGTCATACACAGTCAGGCAGAGCTCTCACACAGTGCAGACCATGTCAGTACACGGTGCAGACCATGTCAGTACACAGTGCAGACCACGTCAGTGCACAGTGGCATCACCAGCGAGACAACCCAGGCTGTAGAAGAGCAAGCGCTCTCTACCAACAGTCATACACAGTCAGGCAGAGCTCTCACAGAGAGGAGGCGTGCGCACCAACAGTCATATATAGTCAGGCGGAGCTCTCACAGAGAGGTGTGCACACCAACAGTTACAGTCAGGCGGAGCTCTCACAGAGAGGAGGTATGCACACCAACAGTTACACACAGTCAGGCGGAACTGTAACACAGTGCAGATCATGTCAGTGCACAGAGGCATCACTAGTGAGACACCCACCCCAGGCTGGAGAAGAGCAAGTGCTCTCCACCAACAGTCATACACAGTCAGGCAGAGCTCTCACACAGTGCAGACCATGTCAGTGCACAGCAGCATCACCAGCGAGACACCCCAGGCTGGAGAAGAGCAAGCGCTCTCTACCAACAGTCATACACAGTCAGGCAGAGCTGTCACAGGAGGCATGCGCACCAACAGTCATATAGAGTCAGGCAGAGCTCTCACAGAGAGCAGATGTGCGCACCAACAGTTACACACAGTCAGGCGGAACTGTAACACAGTGCAGACCATGTCAGTGCACAGCGGCATCACCAGTGAGACACCCACCCCAGGCTGGAGAAGAGCAAGCGCTCTCCACCAACAGTCATACACAGTCAGGCAGAGCTCTCACAGAGAGGAAGTGTGCACACCAACAGTTATATACAGTCAGGCAGAGCTCTCACAGAGAGCAGATGTGCGCACCAACAGTTACACACAGTCAGGCGGAACTGTAACACAGTGCAGACCATGTCAGTGCACAGCAGCATCACCAGCGAGATACCCCAGGCTGGAGAAGAGCAAGCGCTCTCCACCAACAGTCCTATACACAGTCAGGCAGAGCTCTCACAGAGAGGAGGTGTGCACACCAACAGTTACAATCAGGCAGAGCTCTCACAGAGAGGTGTGCACACCAACAGTTACATACAGTCAGGCAGAGCTGTCACAGAGAGGAGCTGAGCGCACTAACAGTCATACACAGTCAGGCGGAGCTGTCACAGAGAGGAGGTATGCACACCAACAGTTATACACAGTCAGGCAGAGCTGTCACAGAGAGGAGCTGAGTGCATCAACAGCCATACACAGTCAGGCGGAGCTATCACAGGATCTGTGTGCTCCAACAGTTATACACAGTCAGGCAGAACTGTCACAGAAAGGAGGTGCGCACACCAACAGTTATATAGTCAGGCAGAACTGTCACAGGGAGGAGGTATGCACACCAACAATTATATACAGTCAAGCAGAACTGTCACAAAAAGGAAGTGTGTGCACCAACATTTAAACAAAACTGCAAGATGCTAGCAACAAAAATGTGTTAGATCAGATTCTGCTTATACCTGCAATGATTTTATTTCAAAGTTAGTAAAACCTATAGCAATCCTCCAGCAAAATAGTTGATTAATTAGAAACTATTCCTTTAAACATAACAGGAAACTTTTTATGTGCTGTTTTCTTTATGAAGTCATAAAACACTGAAAACCCTTCTGCTGCGTTAGGATCAGAATCACTTGAGTCTAGACAGAGCTATTCTGAATAATATATAAATATCCAGTGTTATTCTCCTCTTGAGTATTATGAAACATATTAAGGATGAAATAATTATAAATTTCAACATTCCCATTCATATATTATTAAAAACAAAGTTTTAGAAAAATTATTTTATTTCCCTATGTTTTCTATTTCCAGGCTTTCATCTGTGATAGGAAGGAACACGAGGCACACAGGCTGGCACAGAGCAAGTTCTTGGAAAGCGCTGGATGTCAGGAAAGCCTAGGGAGATGTGACAGCAGAATCATGAGAAAACACTTCACTAGTCTCACCTAAAGATGTCACTGCAAAATCCCAAATTAAACATTAACAAATACTTGTTAATGGATAAATCAGCCTGTGAATAAAATGTCAGCGGTTCTACATAAAGCACACAAAGAGCCTGGGACAAAATGGCACGTTAGACATTTAAGCCATTTCTGAAAACGCGGCAGCAGCCCCCTGCAGTGGGGACAGGAAGCCGCAGCAGACGCTTCACAGGGACAGCGTGCTGCATCCTGACTCCAGCCACACAGCTTACTAGCTGCACAGGCTGTGGCAAGCCAGCCTCTTCCGCAGAGCTTCTGTGAGGCCGCAGGAATGGTGCTGTGGGAACGAGGCAGAGTGGCACGGCTGCAAGCGCAGCAGCGGGAGCCGGGCACTGCGAGAGGCTCGCGTACCTGTAGGAGCGCCGGCTCTGCTCTTCGGTCTCCTCCAGGAACGGGGGTCGCGGAGGCTGCAGGTCCATCTCCTCCTGGGGGGACTCCTGAATCAAACGAGTTGTCTAAAATGTAATGGAAGCACAGAGGGGAGTACTTGAATATCTATGAATGAACATAAACACCTAACAACCAAGGATAAGCATAATCATAAATGTGGATTTAATGATGGAGAAAGCCCAATTAAGCCATTGTAATCATTTGGGCCAAATAAAACAACAAAAATCATTTATACCAATTTTATTAAAGAAATATTTATCTTCTATTAACTTGTTTAATACAAAGTTTATCCAAGCATGAAACTGATCTTACCATATTTTCCATGTATATTAAGAGATCACACTTACACTTGCTCTGCTTTTACTGAGAGTAAACAAAAAGCCCCACTTTCTTAAAATATTCAGTCTCCTCACTTGCTACAAAGTCACAGCGTTGGGGGAAGCATGTTCCCAGTCCAGGAGTAACAGCTAGGAAAACAGGCCCTGAAAGTTTCACTGGAGGATCCAGGTCTTCCTCTTGGCAAAAGCTTCCCACAGGGGCTTTTAAAGAGGGAAACCACTGACGGGCCCATCACCCCACCACTACTGGAAGACTTCCGAGAACGGCAAAATCAACACCAGAACAAAAACTTACATGCCTCCAACTTGGTGAAAGTCACTCAGTTGTGTCCGACTCTTTGCAACCCCATGGACTGAATTCTCCAGGCCAGAATACTGGAGTGGGTAGCCTTTCCCTTCTCCAGGGGATCTTCCCAACCCAGGGATCGAATCCAGGTCTCCCACATTGCAGGTGGATTCTTTACCAGTTGAGCCACAAGGGAAGCCCAAGAATATTGGAGTGGGTAGCCTATCCCTTCTCCAGCAGATCTTCCTGGCTTAAGAATCAAACCAGGGTCTCCTGCATTACAGATGGATTCTTTACCAACTTAGTTATCAGGGAAGCCCAACTTGACTAAGAAATAAAATCTCAAATGATGCATCTCAATATTTATATTCAGTCTGTCAGCATGCATTCTAACATGTTTCTTCCAAGATCCCACAGATTAAAATGTTCAGGTTTGATTGCTGAAGCACCATGATATCCTTCAGATGTTACCTGAGTCCGTTCCACTATCCTGACTTCCCTGACTTTTAACCGAAAATGTCAAGCCACGTGATGGGAATGAAATCTTAAAGTTATACAAAAATGTTTTAAGGGAAAAGAAGCCCTATATGACAAACATTCCAGTTTTCACAGGTGATGCAACAGTGCTAAAGTTGTAACGAGCATGTATACGCTCTTAAGTAAGTGCATTTTTAAAAATTACAGTGAAGAACAAGCTAGAATTAGCTTATTCTTGTTTAACTACATTAATGGTTTCGGTGCCAGGCACCTAAAAAATTACAGTGAAGAATAAGCTAGAATCTGCTCATAAGGACACTTCTGTAACACTCACTACATTAATGGTGTCGGTGCCAGGCACGGGAAGGAGGTTCTGCTGGTGGAAGCTCGTGGAGAGGGCCTGGGACTCCAGTGTGCTAGAATCTTGTAACTGCTGGACAGCGGGGAACGGGGTCTGCTGACTATACGTATCATTCACTGTAAAACCTNATTTCTGAAAACGCGGCAGCAGCCCCCTGCAGTGGGGACAGGAAGCCGCAGCAGACGCTTCACAGGGACAGCGTGCTGCATCCTGACTCCAGCCACACAGCTTACTAGCTGCACAGGCTGTGGCAAGCCAGCCTCTTCCGCAGAGCTTCTGTGAGGCCGCAGGAATGGTGCTGTGGGAACGAGGCAGAGTGGCACGGCTGCAAGCGCAGCAGCGGGAGCCGGGCACCGCGAGAGGCTCGCGTACCTGTAGGAGCGCCGGCTCTGCTCTTCGGTCTCCTCCAGGAACGGGGGTCGCGGAGGCTGCAGGTCCATCTCCTCCTGGGGGGACTCCTGAATCAAACGAGTTGTCTAAAATGTAATGGAAGCACAGAGGGGAGTACTTGAATATCTATGAATGAACATAAACACCTAACAACCAAGGATAAGCATAATCATAAATGTGGATTTAATGATGGAGAAAGCCCAATTAAGCCATTGTAATCATTTGGGCCAAATAAAACAACAAAAATCATTTATACCAATTTTATTAAAGAAATATTTATCTTCTATTAACTTGTTTAATACAAAGTTTATCCAAGCATGAAACTGATCTTACCATATTTTCCATGTATATTAGGAGATCACACTTACACTTGCTCTGCTTTTACTGAGAGTAAACAAAAAGCCCCACTTTCTTAAAATATTCAGTCTCCTCACTTGCTACAAAGTCACAGCGTTGGGGGAAGCATGTTCCCAGTCCAGGAGTAACAGCTAGGAAAACAGGCCCTGAAAGTTTCACTGGAGGATCCAGGTCTTCCTCTTGGCAAAAGCTTCCCACAGGGGCTTTTAAAGAGGGAAACCACTGACGGACCCATCACCCCACCACTACTGGAAGACTTCCGAGAACGGCAAAATCAACACCAGAACAAAAACTTACATGCCTCCAACTTGGTGAAAGTCACTCAGTTGTGTCCGACTCTTTGCAACCCCATGGACTGAATTCTCCAGGCCAGAATACTGGAGTGGGTAGCCTTTCCCTTCTCCAGGGGATCTTCCCAACCCAGGGATCGAATCCAGGTCTCCCACATTGCAGGTGGATTCTTTACCAGTTGAGCCACAAGGGAAGCCCAAGAATATTGGAGTGGGTAGCCTATCCCTTCTCCAGCAGATCTTCCTGGCTTAAGAATCAAACCAGGGTCTCCTGCATTACAGATGGATTCTTTACCAACTTAGTTATCAGGGAAGCCCAACTTGACTAAGAAATAAAATCTCAAATGATGCATCTCAATATTTATATTCAGTCTGTCAGCATGCATTCTAACATGTTTCTTCCAAGATCCCACAGATTAAAATGTTCAGGTTTGATTGCTGAAGCACCATGATATCCTTCAGATGTTACCTGAGTCCGTTCCACTATCCTGACTTCCCTGACTTTTAACCGAAAATGTCAAGCCACGTGATGGGAATGAAATCTTAAAGTTATACAAAAATGTTTTAAGGGAAAAGAAGCCCTATATGACAAACATTCCAGTTTTCACAGGTGATGCAACAGTGCTAAAGTTGTAACGAGCATGTATACGCTCTTAAGTAAGTGCATTTTTAAAAATTACAGTGAAGAACAAGCTAGAATTAGCTTATTCTTGTTTAACTACATTAATGGTTTCGGTGCCAGGCACCTAAAAAATTACAGTGAAGAATAAGCTAGAATCTGCTCATAAGGACACTTCTGTAACACTCACTACATTAATGGTGTCGGTGCCAGGCACGGGAAGGAGGTTCTGCTGGTGGAAGCTCGTGGAGAGGGCCTGGGACTCCAGTGTGCTAGAATCTTGTAACTGCTGGACAGCGGGGAACGGGGTCTGCTGACTATACGTATCATTCACTGTAAAACCTAAAACAAGTCAGAAAACGTGAGTTTTACCAAAAATACTAAAGCTAGACACACACACACACAAGAAAAACAAAAAAGGCTGGTTTTACACATAAAGCTAATTAAAGTAACATGTGTGCTTTCTGAGCTAGAACCAGGGTCGTCACTCTTATCAGCAGGCTCTGAAGTGACCTGTGCACAGGCTTGCATCCTCACAGGGCCGGCAGACAGACCAGCCACAAGGACGCACTTACTTCTAAGTCCCAATTGCTACTCAATTTCCTTTCCTTGGCTAGAAACCACATGTAGCATGGTTATTAAAATCACTTTCTGGAAAACCTGAACAGACTACAAAATAATGTGTGCATACACATGTACACATAAACACAATATCCATGTAAGAAAGCATGCAGTTTGAAATCATACATTCCAGAAGAGCATTAACACACACACACCCACCCACCCATACACACAATCCATGCAAGAAACCATGTGGATTGAAATCATACATTCCAGAAGAGCGTTAAAGGAAGCTCTCGAGGTTGCTGTAAAGTTAAGCCCAGCCAGGCACCGCTCATTATTAAGCCCCAGGTGAGACCCACCACTGACCCTGAGACAAGCCAGCCGGTTCGAAGGTTTGCTGAGGGGGTGCCTGCTCGTGAAGCTGGTCCACGTGCCCCTGCAGGGCCTGCTGTGGGGCCACGAACCTGTCTGAAGACAGAAGTAAGAGGGGCTCACAGACCTGGAAGTTACCGCAGGCCTATCAGTCTGTCCAAAAGGAGAGCTTTCTTTTTTCCCAAAACTCAGCTTCCTTATTTTGAAGACAGTAGGAAGACAATGCAAACATAGTGTATATAAACATATATTTGGGGGTAAAAACTACAAAGTCCTGATCATAGACCAGATACATTTTGGGACCGTAACAAAACAGTCAGCCAGCCGGCCAATCGTCTGTAGCCTGTAGGAGACCCTGGGCCGGACTCTGTCACTAAGCTCGGTGTCCCCAGGGAAGTGGACAGCTTTCTGAGTGAGACCTTCCTGCAAGAGGCAGCGCACTGGACAAGGAGCCGAGGCTCCAGGGACAGAAGGCTGGCAGCCTCACCCTGTGGAGACTGGGAGTCGCTGGAACAGAACACACAGATGAACACACATGAAGACCAAAGGCTTCTAGGTGTCCTCGGGGTAACAGTGGGCTACAAAGAGTATGTATTGGAAGGTCCTATGTCTATAGCTCCAAATGCCTTGCAAATGCTCACATGCACACACACAGCACAGGTCGTGATCGCAACAGTCAGAGAGGCTGCAAACTCTTAGGAGGTAAAGCTCACCTTCCTCTGCCTCCAAAGGCTGCCCTGCCATCTGCGGGCCCAGCCCTGCCTCTTCGGCGCTCACGCCATGCGGCGGCCCCAGCTCCAGCACGGCCCCAGGGTTGGCGGCCACAGCCTCGGTGCTGGGCTGCAGTGCCTCGCTCTCGATCTCCACCTGCATCGGGGTAGACACGTGCATGCCCTGCTGGTCCACAGTGCTGTCGTCCATGGAGGAGGCCTGCTGATGCTGCTGGAGTTGCTGGGCGAGCTCGTATCTTCAAAAGGAACCCGCAACAGTCCTCAGTGTCAGGTGCCAGGGGCACGGGCAACTACTGCCCAAGCTACAATTTACTCAGTAAATTTACTTTATCTCGTTTTCAAGTCATGATGGCAATCCAGTTGAAAGTTAAATACTATTAATAATTCTGAAAGAGAAATCATGTCCCCTTATTCTTAAACACTTCCACAGATTATATGGATTTGAAGGCAACAAGAAATGTTTTAAAGCTTAAAAAAATTCAAGAGAGGCCACATGTTTCAAAGTAAAACCCTTCCAACCCACATGGTGCAATGAGCCCAAGTGCTGGGAAGAAGACCCACGTGAAACGAGGTGGAGCCCTGTCAGACTGCTTTCAGCACCACACACGTGCGTGGGAGGCGTGGGAGTCCTGGGACCTGCCGGGCCGTGCTCGGCCCAGTGACCAGGTCCACGGGCTCCAGCATCTGGACGGCAAGGCGTGTGGCCAAGTTCATTTTCTGTAGGAGCCTTATTCCTGTTAATATCACTTTTCCACATACAAAATATACCCAGCATATTTTCATCAAGGCCAACAACTTTTCTTTCAAAGAGAAAAATGAACAATGAATTCAGTGAGTGAATCAAAAAACTGAAGGAAAAAAAAAAAAAAACAAGCTCAAATACAGATCTGATGTGGTCAGAAATGAATTCCTGCAAGGGCTCCATCTAGAGACAAGATAGCCCTCTGCTCAAGCAAAAATCTAAGTCAGCGGCAAGGACAGATGGTGTGATAGCTAAAATATATGTTCCCTTTATCGACAACCTAGAATAATTACCATGCAGGTAACACTGACGATATGCCTAGAAGTCATGGAGTCAACCAAGACTTTCTTTTTTGCAATCTTCATTTCATAATTACCATAGACACGGTCTACCTAGCATTGTATCTGCTACTGATGATCAGTTTAAGTTTACAAAGCATTTAGTGCAACACAGACTACTTCAATATTATATTAAGCTAGAATAATACAGGAAAACAAAGACAACGATTTCCTAAAAACACTCTCACCAAAGTCGTGTAACTACACAGATGATTAGAAGGTGCCCAGCAGAGCCATACCTACCTGTGGGTTTTCATGTGCTTCTTGCAGTTGAGCGAGGTCTTAAACGTCTTCTGACAGTAGGGGCACATGTAGGGGCGGAGGTCATTGTGGATGCCCATGTGTCGTCGTAGGCTCCCCCCAGTCGTGAAAGCGCCGTTACAGATGAGACACTTGAAAGACTTCAGGCCTGTGTGCGTTCGCACGTGCGCTTTGAGCACTCCTGCAGAAACAAAGCCTCTTCCACACTGAGAACATTTAAAGGGCTTTTCACCTGTATGGGACCTAAAAAGAATAAAAACAATCATGAATGAGCACCTTATGCTTTCACAGTGCCTTATACTTTAGAATGCACTCTCGTAACTATCACACTCGACCACCCCCCACTTTCCTGATTCCAATGGGACTCCTGAGACTCTATGCCCAAGTGACCCATCTGAAGTCCTGGGGCTCGTACACGCCTGACACAAAACCAGACCCCACGTCCCTGTCCACGTTCCATCCTCTCCTCATGACCCCTCACTGTCTCTCTTGTGACCAGGTTTCTACTTCCTTTCCACTGTTGCTAGTGATGATAACTAATCTAAACTCTGATGAACACACCTGAAAAACTGCAAAAGAACATTAACCCTAATGAAACAAACCAATAGTTCTCTGACAAGTCCTAGAAATTGCAAAAACTCCAAAAATAATAGTGTAAATAAAAATCAGGGGCAATTTGTGGGTAAAATATTTTGGTCAAGACACTAAAGGATGAAAATGTGTGTGTATGTCTTAGTTGCACAGTCACCTCCAACTCTTTCCAACTCCATGGACTGTAGCCCACCAGGCCCCTCTGTCCATGCAATTCCCCAGGCAAGAGTACTGGAGTGGGTAGAATACCAATGATCAATAAACATTCGGGGGTCAGAAGTGGCATTTTAAATAACAAGAGTTAACACTACCACTCTTAGCATTTATACAAGTCACCAGGTCACTAAATCACTTTCCATCTCTGAATCTGTCACCTTACCTGATGTGTTGTTTAAGGTGGCAAGACTTTTTATAGGCACGATGACAGTAAAAACACTTGTATGGTCTATCTGCTTCATTTACAAAACTGTTATTAAAATAACTTTGAAATAACTGGTTCCTTGGAATGGGCTGGATAAGACCTACAAAGCAAAGGGAAATCAGGAATAATTCACTGTCAATGTACCAAAAAAAGTTAAATGTCAAAAGGTGCCTGCTTTACCCAGAAGATAAGAATCCTGAGAAGCTAGATTCCAATGTTAACAACTAAATGCTATTTTCATTGTGTTAGGAACTGGCTATTGAAAGAACACCTATCAGGAAACACAAAGTTAACGTAAGACAGATTTTTTTTTTCCAATATAAAGGAATATTTACATTATCACAGTTACTTCTCTTTGTTCTAGAGCCAGTTTTTCATGGATTTCTACATTTACTTTCTATGTAAGCATCTGCTGGCGTCAAATTTCTACAACTACATCAACATGTAGGACAGTCCAAGTTCTTGGACTCTGTTTGTTTGGTATGAAGACTATACCCTAGGTACTACAACAAACTCAAGACAGAAATAATTCCAGCATCATTTTTGTGTTCTAAAAAAGTCAGGGTTTTCATAGGAATTCTATTAAAGGAGTATCTGCAAACAGCAAAATGACAATCTGAAATACTTCAGGTTTTACATACTTTCAAGGAATAAAGAATTCCCTTAGGCTGACTTGTGATAAGTATGTCTTCATCAAGCAATAATTTATGCAATTCAGGACAAAAATACACTGAACCCTCTAAATTATTTAATATTTACCTGGAACGACAAGGGGAAGACACACGCAGTCAGCACTAGCTGGGCTGTGCCTCCTCCGTCCAAGAACAGGCCCCACCACACTCCCTGCCCCTCAGCTGCCTTGCACTTCCACGTGAGGGTCACCAGCAGGCTCCTCCAGCACACTGCTCTCTGGACCGTCCCTGACGGGGCAGGTTACAGCGCAACCCTGTGCCCTAAAACCTACTCCTTCCTCCCGGCTCTCCTAGTGCGCATAGCCCATCCTCCTAATCACACAGGGGCCAGGATTTGAGCATCTCTGAGCCACTTCTTAGGTTTGCCCATTTGCCAGTCCTGGAGATCATGCTGGTCAAGATTAAAAACAAACTATGTGAAACTGGTCTGTTGTGCTGTTTGGTTTTGTGAGCTGCCGAAACTGCGTAACAGCATCAAAGTATTCTAACCTACCACAGATCAGTGCCTGTACGCTGAACAACTAAGCACCCCAGGAATGACAGTTCCTAGGAAGCTTGGTAGAAATCATACATTTCATTGTAGACTGGTATCTGGGAGAGAATCCTCTTAAACTTGTCTTTCAGGGCTTTCCATTTCTTCTAGAGTCAATTCTGCTAAGTATACTACTCTAGAAAAAAATACATTTCATCTATATTTTCAAATATATTAGCAAAAAGTTGCAGAGCACCTGAAAATTGTTTATCTCATCTGTACCTGTGCTTATAGACTGAGTCTCACTATTTAGACATTATCTCAGTCTTCANCATTTCTTCTAGAGTCAATTCTGCTAAGTATACTACTCTAGAAAAAAATACATTTCATCTATATTTTCAAATATATTAGCAAAAAGTTGCAGAGCACCTGAAAATTGTTTATCTCATCTGTACCTGTGCTTATAGACTGAGTCTCACTATTTAGACATTATCTCAGTCTTCAGTTTACCAGAGACATGTCAAGTTATCTGTTTATTTTCTGAAAGTTATAAAATTATGTTCACTAGAATTTCATCTTGTCTTTGATTTTTATACTTATTAATTCCTTTTTGTTACTTGCTTTTCATTTTTCTACTTTTTTGAGTTATATATTTATTTTCATTCTTCTTTAATAAGAAACACTTCTTAAAATTCTTAATTTCTCTGATAACAGCTCTGGCCCATTCAACCTGCTTATAAAATATTTGTAATTGCAGTTTTGAGTCTTTCTTTTCCATATGAAAATTTAGATAGCTATTTTCTATTATGACTTCATTGAACTATAATAAAGGATTGTTTCCTTTACAGTTTCTATTTTTGAAAACCTGAAATTTCTTTATACCATAGAATGTGATCAGCTTCTACTTCATGCATATTTAAAAGAGCATGTACTTTGGAGTAAACATTTTAAAGGTATTAAATCACACTTTTTATATGTGTGCTTCAAATCCTCTTCAGTCTTGCTGTCTAAATTGATCTAATTGAAGACCTCTCACTACGGTGCAGAATTTGAGTATTTCTCCTTTCTTCTGTTTTTGGTTTGTGTATTTTGATGCTCTGCATCTAAATACATAAAATCTCATGACTGTTGATCATCTTATCAGTGGACTACCACTGACATTAATCCACGATATCTCTCTTTATATCATTTAAGCTTTATTTATACCAAATCATATTTTGTTTGATACTTTATTCACAGACTAGAATATCTTGCCTAAGACGATGAAACGCAGGAACTGCATAAAAACGTAAATTCTTGCGCAGAATTTAATGAATTTAACTTTGCTCTAAGACCTTCATTTTTCCAAAAATTCTCATAAGCAGTGTTTTCTTTTTAGTTAACAAAATCATAATTTCCCTTCATTATAATATCAAGCCTAAAAAGAATTTAAAAGCAGGCAGACTGTTGTTTCAATCAGAAGGTGCAAGCCACCCAGAGGATGATCTGTGATGCAGACGACACAACACTCCGGGCGCCCCACATGACAGGTCCCCGAGGAACAGTCCTCCTCGGCGAGGACTGAGATGCTGACACCCTCACTCACACACCACTTCCTCTCGAAAGGAACATAAACTGAGCAGCAGATTAAGGGACAGACAGAACTAGGATTTTAATTTCTCTGTGGGACAATACTAGCCCACAGAGCAAAACACTTTACAATAACTCCCCCTGGTCCACCCGTACAGCTATCTAACTGTGCAGACCACAACACTCCCCCACACTGCAAGGTACCCAAGAAGGGGACTCTTACCTACGTCTGTTATGAGAATCGGTTCCTGCAAAGGAATGTCAGGAACTGGGACATTTGCCTTGCCCACGCGAACCTTGGCAGGTTTACGCTGGTGCCTCATCTTTCTCAACTCCGTGTGTTTAAAGTGAGAGGCGACATGAGTCTTCCTGTGGCCTGAGGTTCGGAACTTCTTGTCACAGTGAGGGCAAGCAAAAGGTCTGACTCCTAAACAATTGACAATGGAATTATTCCAGAGACATACATTTAAGGTCAGCATAAAAATCTAGTATTGAAATATTGATTTGAACACTCAATCTGTCGTTCCATGTTATATGTATGTATTATTTCATGGATATTATCAGTTATTTCCCTTGTCTGCATACAGTAAACTTTATAGATGTGAAGGAACGTAGTAAGAGCATTTTATGTGAACAGAGCATTTACTATTTTCAGGAGAAAGTGGGTGCTCCAGCAACCAGGCGACATTGAGACACCAGGCTGCGTAAGGGCCTCCCCTCACGCCATCACCGCCTGTAACTGGGGGAACAGCACGGCCCCAGGCCTGTGGGGTGGCACCCGCATGCTCAGGCCTCCACTGCACTCAGCAGGGCTAGTGCTGGGTAAACCCGCGGCAAGTGCTGGTGTTGGAGGAGCGCGCTCCTGGTCTGCGTCGGAACCCGCTGACGGCGGCGGCTCCCTCCCCACAACCTCCCCACCTCCCCCGCNTGGGGCACAGCTGTGACTCTCACTGAGGCACGAGGGGGCCTCTGAGGAATCTCAGCCTTGTTCATCCTTCTGCTCTCACAGAGGTTAACCTCTCTGGTCTCAGAGCAAGATGAACAGTGAATGGTGCATCAGAACAGCAAATGGTATATTCCTGTTGTGTTTCCATGTGGATCTTTTGCCATCCTCTTCTTTAATACTGCAGTTTTACTCTGAGCACAATTTAAACATTTTTCACTCTTGCTTAATTTTGCTTTTATATTATCATATGTTCTTCCTTATTCAATGACATTTCAAAATAGAGTATACTTTATAGCTAGGTTAGACCTGCTAGTCTTAACCTGAGCTGTGAGCCTCCCACCAAAACTTCTCAAGACTCAGGAATAAGCAGCTTTTAATGCTGATTCAGACTCAGGAGGTCTGGGGAGGGACCTGAGGGTCTTCATTTCAAACATGTTCCCAAGTGATGTCCATGGAGCTGGTCCATGGGCCACATTTTAAGGAGCAAGGGACTGCAGGATTTTAAAATGGTCTTTAGATAAACTACCAGCTGTCCTGAAATTAGTTAGGTGAGGCAGTGGGAGGGTCCACCTTTCTGCTGACGGCCTGCCATCTGCTACTTCATTATTTCTTGGCTTTGCCACCAGTTCCCAGGATTGAAGTGTACCATGTACTTCTCCAAGTTTCAAAATTTCTGCCTTCTACATGGGTTTTAATGCTGCATTTTTTTCCTGGACTTGTGAGGGAATGAGGACAGCAAATTACTATGATTATCTTCTGGGAATGGTGTCTTCTAAGACCTGCTTTCTGCCTCACCACTGCTGTCATTTGTTTGAACACCATTCAGCTTGATGCTTACCTGAACCAAATAAGCTGATGATGTTTTAGTGATTGGCTCAGTGACTTGCAGGAAATGAGTCTGTAATCTTAAGGTAAGCTTTCTTTTACCAGGGTAAGGTATCACAGCCTAAAATTTTATTGTATCTTAACATATCTTACAAAACAAGGGGCCGATTTGTCAGAGGCTGAAGCTGTACAAATAGTGATGGAGGCATAGGGAAAGGGGGAGAGACGTGTTCCTCTGAGTTTTATTTCAGACAGGAAGCTGAGTGATGAAGTAGAACTCTGAGAGGCGGACCTGGGGAAGTTACCAGGTGACACTGAGAGAAGGTTCATGCCAATGGATGCCACCCAGCCTTGTGCCTGGGGACTGAGATAGCAGCGAGACCAGTGGAACTAAAGATGTGGGGAGTAAAAGTGGAGAAGAGGACTATAAAAGACGAATCCTTGTCATCATCAATTGGGAAAAGCAGCAGCATTTAAGAAAATAGTGATTTTAACCTAAACAGTATAAAAATGCTGTTCTCTGTGTGCCTTCGGTATGGCCAGCTCCCTACATGCTGATATATTCTTTCAGATCATCCTGCCAACTCTGGAGAGTAGCATAATTAAAAGCCCAGACGCTAAATTGCTTGGGTTTAAATCTGGTGTGCACTGATTCCTGGAAATGTGGCGTTCCCAAGCTTTTAACCTCCCTGTGCTGCACGTTCTTTACACAGTGAAATGGACATGAAAATAGTAACAAGCTCATAGGGTTGTCTGGAGGAATAAAGGGCTTGATCAGTGAAAATTTCTCAGAACAATGCAGGCGTAGACTAATTTCTCAATCAGCGCTAACAATAATTATTATCATCATCTCATCGAGTTTGATTTCCTGCTTAAATGTGAGTTCTTGCCATGAAGCCAGGTTGTGTTCTCTGGATTATAGTGGGATGACCCAGTTCGTTATAGTGGAGAGGCAGTCTTAACAGTGTCGAAATACCCACAGGATACGTTACCTTTATGTTTATAGCACAATAAGCATCTATCTATAAAGGAACATGGGAACAATGATCTGAGAGTGTGAAACATACTGACTGATTCGTCAGTGCTTCTAAGGAACTAAGGTGAAGGAAATTCATGCTTGCAATGGTATATCAAGCTCTCAGTTTGTGGCAGTTTTTTTCAGGAGTGAAAAGAAATTAAATCCTCTTATGGAACCATTTAGTCCTTGAATCAGGAAGGTATTTCAGGTAAGTTCTGTGAGACTCAGAAGGTAATTATTACCAAGTATCCAGTGTACCATCAAGTATTGGCTAAGTCCCATACAAGCATATTATTTAATCTTCTCTCACTCCTTCATAGTAGCTAAGTATCGTCACATAATCCCCCATCAGTGAGGAAATGATGGGCCTGGAATTCCTACGTGACTCTCTGATCAAGGGCAAATGGCAAATCAGAGAGAGAGCCATCGCTTGTCTCCGTAGCCGGTGGGCCTCCATTCTGCCTATTAACTCTGTGAGTCCAGGCTAAGCAGTCGAAGAGCAAGGCCCATTTGGGAAAACAAGAAACTCATTTCAAAAAGATCCTTGACAAAAGGTAGCAGTGATCAAGGAGGGATAAAGATAAGACCCAGGGGAGTACTATTTCACAATTGGAAAGCAGGGGAAGACATGGCTATTGCCTCATCTAAATCTTTTCAGCCTACAGATGAAGAGGGAAGGGTGTAGACCTCAAGGTCATTTGCAGTTAGTGTCAGCATGGAGACAAGAGCCCCTTCCTGGACTATGGTTCATTTCACTCTCTCTCCCCATAAAGTGCAATTGCTTTTACTGGGAATGAGAGGCTGTCAGTATAAGTGTCTGTGGCATCCTTTTAATAGGAACTAGTTAAACTGGGAAAAAACATACTTTTTAAGAAATCCTTTACTGATGCTGAGACATTGTTTGTTTGGTGAACATATGTGGAGATTATTAACAGATATTATATATTACTAAAGCTCCCTCTTATTGACTTCTGCGTCACAACATAAACACATAGAGCCCAATTGAAACATGTATACTATCATGTAAGAAACAAATTGCCAGTCTATGTTTGATGCAAGATGCAGGATGCTTGGGGCTAGTGCACGAGGATGATCTGGAGGGATGATGTGGGGTGGGAGGTGGGAGGGGGGTTCATGTTTGGGAGCTCATGTACACCTGTGGCAGATTCATGTCAATGTATGCCAAAACCAATACAGTATTGTAAAGTAAAATAAAGTAAAAATAAAAAATTTAAAAAAA
>SJYV01023152.1:916662-953922 GCA_006410875.1 Neotragus pygmaeus
AGGAGACGCAGGGGGGGGGGGGGGGTCGGGGGTGGGGGCAAGAAACAAGGGAAATATTGTTTTTTAATGAGAGAAAGATTTATTTTATGGTGATATTTCTCATATTGAGAAAGTCTAAAACTTAAGATTGCTTAATTAGACAAAAACTAATTTAGAAAAGTGCAATAATTACCTAAATGTCTTACCATGACAAGTCAGAAAAGCAAGGAACAAAAAGGAAGTCTCTGTTAGCTAAAGTCTGGAAATCACCACCCTCGACCAGATTTTTTTTCAAGCAAAAATGAAAATATATCTTTAATTACGTAAGATGACACACAACTGTCACCAGGTTCTAATTATTTCTGGGAATAAAGTGGAACAGAGACACAGACTGGCAGCTGGAGCTGGAGCCTGACGCGCTCCAAATGCGCCCTGCAAGTATTTTGCTTGGCCCAGGCAGTGTTAGAAAGAGAAAACGAATCCAGATTTCTGACCCTGTGACAAAATGTCAGATCCGGAAAGCCAGTTCTTCATTCCCACATGGCAATCCTTCCTGGAGTTGAGCAATAGCTTTTCTCTTCAAACACATCAATAAATTTTAAAAGAAAAAAACATATATAGTCATCCTCAAGATGAAAAGGGATTTACTAAAATTCAACATCTAGTTTTTAAGTTTTTAAAAAACTGCCTAAAAACAGGAGGAGGTGAATAAAATCTATCAGTAAAATGTTTGACTTATTAGGAAAATACTAAAAGCAGTCCTACTAAATAAGGTCAGGAAAAAGTTCACTATCACACTGCCATTAATTTCTCATGTTTGACAGATGCTAGCCAATGTAACTAGGTAAGATACAAAAACACACAATATACAGGAAAAGGTAAAATTATTGTTTACAAATGATTTGGCTGTACACCAAAAAAACTAAAACTCAGGAAAAGGCCCATATTTTAATCTATGGAAATCAACATCCTTCCTATCTACAATCAAAATCCAGAAGAAAACTTAAACTACTACTAAAATATGGAAGAAAAAAAAAGATCTAAGTAAGAGGAAACGCGTACCATATTCTTTTTTAATTTTTTTTTTTTTACTGAATGATTCTTTCAATTATATAGTGCTTTACGATTTTCAAAAGTTTCACATACATGATTTCATATAATCCCATACTAACCCTATTCTTTGGTATAAAGACAAAAAGTTACAAAGGCATCAGTTTTCTCTAATTAAGTCACTTACATACAAATACCAGGGTTTCCCAGGTGGTGCTAGAGGTAAAGAACCTGCCTGTCAATGAGGAGACGCAAGAGAAGTNTCTAGTCAAGGCTATGGTTTTTCCTGTGGTCATGTATGGATGTGAGAGTTGGACTGTGAAGAAGGCTGAGCACCGAAGAATTGATGCTTTTGAACTGTGGTGTTGGAGAAGACTCTTGAGAGTCCCTTGGACTGCAAGTGATCCTACCAGTCCATTCTGAAGGAGATCAACCCTGGGATTTCTTTGGAAGGAATGGTGCTGAAGCTGAAACTCCAGTACTTTGGCCACTTCATGTGAAGAGTTGACTTATTGGAAAAGACTGTGATGCTGGGAGGGATTGGGGGCAGGAGGAGAAGGGGACAACCGAGGATGAGATGGCTGGATGACATCATGGACTCGATGGACGGGAGTCTGAGTGAACTCTGGGAGTTCGTGCTGGAGAGGGAGGCCTGGCGTGCTTCAATTCATGAGGTTGCAAAGAGTCTGACATGACTGAGCAACTGAACTGAACTGAAAATACATACTGTTTACCCTTCAAATGTGATTTGTACATCCAGTTTAACTTTCTTCATAGATATTTTAGAATGCCAGAAATAATACATCATGTCATATATACACATTTACAGACAATTTACTTGCCAACATAATTCTTTATAAAACTGTGAAAGTTTGTGATATTACAATTAAAATCATCAAAACACTTCCTATTTAATATTACTCTGTAACTCAATGCAATAAAACAAACAATTGAAATTATCATTTCAATTATCATTTCCTACCTAAAAACCATTTGTATAAACCAAAAAATATCATTATAATAAACATCAGTGTTGAAGAAACTTAGATTATATTGATTGATTAATCTATGTCTATTTTTAAGTCAGCATTTCTGGCTCTCTCTCGGTCTCATAAAATCATAATCTCTGGGGATGGCTTCGAGGTACATTTTTTAGAAACTCCTTATGAGGTTCTTTTGTACTTCCAGGACTGGGGCCTGTTAATCAGTATTTTAAAAATTAGAATTGTACTCAGAATTTAAAACTTTAAGTAAATGAAAATAAATTAAGTAAGTGAAACTTTAAGTAAATGAAAATATACCAGCCGTGTTTCTAGAAGGCAGGATTGACTATTGTAAGATACAGATTTTTTTCAAATTAATTTATAGTTTGTACAGTAATCCAAACAGATGCCAATTTTTAAAAACTATTTAGGAAGTGGTATATTAATCTAAAGTTCATATCTAAAAGTCGTTACATTTCTATATACTATTTGAATTAAATGTAGTAAGATCAGCACTATTAGATATTCACATAATATACATCTGTACATACAATACTTAGTGTAATCCTGATGTGTATAAGAGTGTGTCATATCCTACAGAAATTTATTACAACTGTTGGCTAATCAAATGTTTGTTCAGTATGTGGCGCTGGGATAATTGGCTTTTCCCAGGCGGGGAAGAATTAAATGAGGAAGAATTAAATTAAAAGTATTAAATACATTCCTTGACCAATATTGCCCTAAAAATGACTGAAAATGTTGCTGTATAGTCAGACTTAACACTCAAATACCCTTCCTAAAATTTAATCTGTATATTTAATTCAAATTCCACCAAAGACATTTTTTTTTTTTTGGATGATACCTCCAGTGCCATGCTGAATAGATGTAGTCATGGGAAAAATACTTGGATTTGTTTTAATCATTGAGCGAAGAGCTTCAAGTTCTCATCTTTAAAATGATGTCTGGTGTTGATTCTTTTCTCTGCTTTCTTGAGATTTCATTGATATTTATCATAGTGTTAGTCCCTTTAAAATGTACAGTATGATGATTTGAAACATGTTTATAAAAATCCACCCTTTTTAAGAACTGGAAAAGTGATTTAGAGTTTATTTTGAAGAATGAAGTTGAGAGAAAAAAAAAAATCGAATACCAAAATGAGAAATGTTGGCACTGCAATAGAAAAAATATGGAAAGTATTTAATTATTGTGAGAATTTATATAAAGAGGCCTCATTTGTTGCTATGAGGACTTACAGTTCTTCCCGCAATGATTAAAAAATAAATTCAAGTATATTTCCCATGACTGCTTCTATTCAGCATGGCACTGGAAGTATCAACCAATTTAAAAAAATGTGCCTTTGATGGAATCTGAATTAAACATACAGAGTAAATTTTAGGAAGGGTATTTTAATGTTAAGCCTGCCCATATAGCAAAGTTGTATAGTTAATAAATAATATTGATATATTGGGCCATCCATCTATAAAAGGACAGTTCTACAATTCCGTTGTTAGTATTCAGTGATGAAGTCGTCTCTGACTTTGTGTGACCCCATGGACTGCAGCATACCAGGCTCCCCTGTCCTTCACTATCTCCCGGAATTGGCTCAGATTTCTGTACACTGAGTCAGTGATGCTATCTAACCATCTCATCCTCTGCCCCACCCTCCTCCTTTTGCCTTCAATCTTTCCCAGCATCAAGGTCTTTTCCAATGAGCCAGGTGGCCAAAGTATTGGAGCTTCAGCTTCAGCATCAGTCCTTCCAATGAGTATTCAGAGTTGATATCCTTTAGGACCGACTGGTTTGATCTGTTTTCTTTCCAAGGGACTTTTCAGGAGTCTTCTCCAGCACCACAATTTGAATGTACCAGTTCTTCAGTGGTCAGCCTTCTTTACGGTCCAACACTCACATCCATGCCTAGCTCTGACTGTACACGCTATGTCGACAAGCGATGTCTCTGCTTTTTAATACGCTGTCTAGGTTTCGCATAGCTCTCCTAAGGAGCTAGTGGTTGTTTTTTTAATTTCATGGCTGCAGTAACCATCTGCAGTGCTTTGGAGCCCCCCAAAATAAAGTCTGACACCGCTGCTGCTTCTTCTTCCCCTGCTATTTGCCATGAAGTGCTGGGACCAGATGCCATGATCTCAGTTTTCTGAATGTTGAGTTTTGAGCCAGCTTTTTCCCGCTCCTCTTTCACCTTCATTGAGAGGCTCTTTAGTTCTTTTTCACTTTCTGCCATGAGAGTGGTATCATCTGCATATCTGAGGTTATTGATATTTCTCTTGGCAATCTTGATTCTAGCTTGTGCTTCATCCAGCGCAGAATTTTGCATGATGTACTCTGTATATAATTTAAATAAGCAGGATGACACTATACAGCCTTGACGTACACCTTTTCCTACTGGGAACCAGTCTGTTGTTCAATGTCTGGTTCTGTTACTTGTTCACTCACACACAGGTTTCTCACTCCCGTCTCTTTAAAAATTGTCCACAGTTTGTTGTGATCCACACAGTCAAAGGCTTTAGTGTAGTCAGTGAAGTAGAAGTAGATNTCTTTCACTTTCATCAAGAGGCTCTTTAGTTCTTCTTCACTTTCTGCAATAAGAGTGGTGTCATCTGCATATCTGAGGTTATTGATATTTTTCCCGGCAATCTTGATTCCAGCTTGTGTTCCTTCCAGTTCAGCGTTTCTCATGATGTACTCTGCATAGAAGTTAAATAAGCAAGGTGACAATATACAGCCTTGACGTACTCCTTTTCCTATTTGGAACCAGTCTGTTGTTCCATGTCCAGTTCTAACTGTTGCTTCCTGACCTGCATAAGCATCTTTTAATTTCATGGCTACAATCACCATCTGCAGTGATTTCGGAGCCCAGAAAAACAAAATCAGCCACTGTTTCTCCATCTATTTGCCATGAAGTGATGGGACCAGATGCCATGGTCTTAGTTTTCTGAATGTTGAGCCTTAAGCCAACTTTTTCACTCTCCTCTTTCACTTTCATCAAGAGGCTCTTTAGTTCTTCTTCACTTTTTGCCATAAGGGTGATGTCATCTGCATATCTGAGGTTCTTGATATTTCTCCCAGCAATCTTGATACCAGCTTGTGCTTTCTCTAGCCCACTGTTTCTCATGATGTACTCTGCATATAAATTAAGTAAGCAGTACTTGGATGTAATCTCAAAAATGACAGAATGATCTTTGTTCATTTCCAAGGCAAACCATTCAATATCATGATAATCCAAGTCTATGCCCAGACCAGTAATGCTGAAGAAGCTGAGGTTGAACAGTTCTATGAAGATGTACAAGACCTTCTATAACTAACACCCAAAGAAGATGTCCTTTACATTATAGGGGACTGGAATGCAAAAGTAGGAAGTCAAGAAACACCTGGAGTAACAGGCAAATTCAGCCTTGGAGTACAGAATGAAGCAAGGCAAAGCCTAATAGAGTTTTTCCAAGAGAATGCACTGGTCATAGTAAACACCCTTTTCTGACAACACAAGAGAAGACTCTACACATGGACATGACCAGATGGTCAACAATGAAATCAGATTGATTATATTCTATGCAGCCAAAGATGGAGAAGCTCTATACAGTCAGCAAAAAAAAAAAAAAAAAAANAACCACTATCCACTGGTGGCTCAGATGGTAAAGAATCTGCCTGTTATGACAGAGACCCAGGTCAGATACCTACATTGGAAAGATACCCTACTGAAGGAAATGGCAATCCTTTCTAGTGTTCTTGCCTGGAGGATTCCATGGACAGAGGAGCCTGGTGGGCTACTCTGGGTACTACAGAGTCAGACATGGCTGAGCCACTAACACTTCACTTCATCCATGGAGTAGTCATATTATTTATTTAAGGCATTTCACCTCAGAAGACTTGATCCTTGGGATTATTCTAAGGAAACATTCCTGTTACTATATTAGCCTCCCTAGTAAAAGAGCCTAGGGTACTCTTTAGGGTGATTATAGTCTGCTACAGTAAGAAGACTTATTTCAAGCATGAAAGCCAGAACTGTGTTAAAAACTTCTTGCAAATTTGTGCTCAGAACACAACTGTATGTCAGGTATAAGAAATATATTGCTGTGAATAAGTATTAAATTTTTATTATAAAATTTCACATATACATATAATTTTCAAGCTTACACATTTATATAAAGAAATGTTCCAAAGCAGGGTTTTATTTTAAATCTATTGGCTGATAAGAGTTGGAGAGATAGAATACATATTGTGTTTCATAACAGGGGGGGGAAACTGGAATTGTAGCAATTGCCATTTATTGACTACGTACATGTTGTTAGATACTATTCTAAGTGTTTTACATACATTTATAAAACTATCACCTTTAACAAACCTGAGAAGTTTTTACAAATAAGAGCAATAAACTAAGAAGTATTGGAATATTCTCATGAAATAAAATGGAAATACTATGCCTCCAAGACAACAAACAGCCTTACCCATGAGCCGAAAGAACATTTAGCATCTCACAATTCTAAATTGACTAGTTTCTAACATTGAAATGCATTGTTAAGAATTTGAAGACTTGACCTCGATAGGTAAAAATGTATGAGTTTCTTTAAACAATGTAAACACTAAGGGAATAATCTGGATAACTCTGTCTTTATTCTAGGAAGTTTCAATTATGAAGATTAGATATTCACTGAAATCTAAAACAGTTAAATATATTACCGTATTAGGACTTTTAACTTTCAGAAATTTTATGCTTTTTATTGAACCGGATATTGAGGGAAGAAAATTCATTTACCAAGTCTTACTTACAGCAGGGCTATTTCAGAGGATGAATGAGAAGAGTGTGTCTGAAAATTGGAATAAAATGCAAATGTAGCAAAAGATACAATTTAGTTTGATTACAGTATAGGTCAACTTGGCAGATGAGTTGCTCGAAATAGATGATCAAGATTGTATGAGTTAATTCCGTGGCATGCTGAGACATAACTGGCAGTGTTTCTAATGCCCTGCACCAGGAAGCACATAATTACTGCTGTTATTATGGAGGATATGAATGTGGTCTCCTAGCAATATGCTAAACACCCTCTCTCTTGAGTACTTAAAGTGTTTCATCTGCTTCAACTGGGAAAGCTTTTTTCACATAGAAAATAGCAAATGAAATAAAGAAACAGTAAAAGTGCAATTTAATTTCAAAGTTATATATGTGTGTACGTGTGTGTTTGTGTGTATATATATATATATATACACATATATATATATGTTTTAAGGTAATCTTTATTTTTAAGATCAATTCCTAGTGAGTGATATAGAATAGTTTTACTTTCTGTATATTAATGACTTCATTTTAAAATTTGTCAGGGGGAAGAATGTGGGGCAGGGACATTCAAGGAATTTGGAATGGACATGTACACACAACTATACTTAAAATGGATAGCCAACAAGGATCTACTGTATAACACATGGGACTCTGCTCAGTGTTATGTGAGCAAACTATTCGGGGGGAAAATGGATACACATACAGTTATGGATGAGTTCTTTGCTGTTCACCTGAAACTATCACAACATTGTTTGTTAATCGACTATCTCCAAAACAAAATAAGAATGTTCAATAAATAAAATAATTTTAAAAGTCTATAAATAAATGCAAACATATAATAAATAAGATGGTGATAATTTAATTATTCAATGCATATGTTTGTTTAAAATATATATCTACAGCTTTCCTTTAAAACACAGATTGTTCTTATGGGTCTAAAAAGCACTATTTGCTTGAGAGATACTAGTTAAAATGAAATACAAAAATTTAAAGGACAAAAACATACATAAAGATAAGGTATAAACTAGCTACAAAAAATTGAAAAATGTAATTAAATAAATGAGTACATTAATTACAATTTAGACATAAGTCCTCTGTGTTAAGTGAAGCATTCTATTGGACATTATCATAAGTTTTTATTTTGGTTCATTCAGTGCATTTTTTATATGTGAAGCATCATATTAAATATTATGGCTTTTCATCTAAAACCTAGATAAATTAGATTAAAAGTTTAAATTAAAAATAAGTTGATCTTCTGTGTAATATTTGCTTCTGGAATCATGAAATGTTAAGCAAATACATTGTCTAAGTTTCACTAGAGATGATTCTATCTTTTATACAGTCCTTTTTTTTTTTTTTTTGGATTTGTCCAAGTAATTCCAGACATGCATTGTTCATTGGTAATATGCAATTAAATGTTTAAGAGATGTTCAAAGACCTGGAATGTCATGGAAAATATCACACTAATTTGCTATTACAGCTGTTCTTGTCATAAAAGTCAATAGTCCTAAACCAGAATCACCTTTAAAAAACTAGACGTGGTGTATTATAGATGCTAATAATTGAGAGTGGTGACCTGCTGGGTTTATATCCTAGAATGCAATTCTATTGTCCAATTCTAGAAGAAATAGATATAGATATTTGCTGCTGCTGCTGCTGCTAAGTTGCTTCAGTCATGTCCGACTCTGTGTGACCCCATAAACAGCAGCCCACCAGACTCCCCCATCCCTGGGATTCTCCAGGCAAGAATACTGGAATGGGTTTACACTTAATTGTACAGTAAATTCATAGTTCTTCCTTTATATAAGTTAGGCAATGTTGAATGAATATTTCCTTGCTGGGAGCATTGAGTACTAGAAATCATGAATCAAATGCTTTTTTCTAAGTTCAGATATTCTTTGTGTTATAATTATCATAAATGTTTTATGAACACAAACACAACTTCCTACCCTCATCTTTCTGCCGTTATTAAATTAATAGTGACAATTTTGCCTATTGTAGCTTTCCCTCTCGGCACAACTCTTTTCTACACCTTAGATTCTTGTTCTCACTTGCCTTATCATTCAGACTAAACTAAACCTGTCTGAATAATCACACTAACCCTAGTTTAAAAGCAAATAAAATTTAGAAATTAGGTTAAAGAAGCCTTTGACTGTGTGGATCACAATAAACTGTGGAAAATTCTGTAAGAGATGGAAATACCAGACCACCTAACCTGCCTCTTGAGAAATCTGTATGCAGGTCAGGAAGCAACAGTTAGAACCGGACATGGAACAACAGATTGGTTCCAAATAGAAAAAAGAGTACGTCAAGGTTGTATATTGTCACCCTGCTTATTTAAATTCTGTGCAGACTATATCATGAGAAACGCTGGACTGGAAGAAACACAAACTGGAATCAAGATTGCCGGAAGAAATATCAATACCTCTGATATGCAGAAGACACCACCTTTATGACAGAAAGTGAAGAGGAGCTAAAAAGCCTCTTGATGAAAGTGAAAGAGGAGAGTGAAAAAGTTGGCTTAAAGCTCAACATTCAGAAAATGAAGATCATGGCATCCAGTCCCATCACTTCATGAGAAATAGATGGGGAAACAGTGGAAACAGTGTCGGACTTTTCTTTTTTTTTGGCTCCAAAATCACTGTAGATGGTGACTGCAGCCATGAAATTAAAACACGCTTACTCCTTGGAAGAANCACTTCTATTGGAAATGCAAAAGATACAATCAGTGTGAAAAATAATTTTAAAGTTTCTAAAAAAGTTAAACATGTTTCTATGACGTGACTCACTAATGTTTACTCAAGGAAAATGAAAGCAGGTGTCTGCAGAAAGGTTGTACAGGAATATTCATAGCAGCTTTAGTTTTAATAGCCAGAAATAGGAAACAACCTCAGTGCCCATCAACAGTAAATAGGTAAGCATATTATGTGGTATATACATACAATCAAACTCTGGGAGATGGTGAAATACAGGAAAGCCTGCAAGCCGCAGTCCAAGGAGTGCAGAGTCAGACATGACTTACCGACTGAACTGAACTGATATATACAATCAAACACCATCAATAACAGTTAAAAAGGAATACACTATTGATACACACAACAACATGGATAAACTCCAGAATAATTCAGCTGAGTGAAGAAAAAGAGTATACATTGTACCATTCCAATCATAGATAATTCTAGAAAATGCTAACTAATTTATAGTGATAGCAGATCACTGGTTGTGTGGGGACTAGGGGCAGAAGGAAGAGGGGGGAGGAAAGGCTTACAAAGGGAGAAGAGGAAACTTTTGTGGATGTTGAACGTTTTTTTGAAGAGTAAGTTCTATAATTTTATTGTGACTCTTTTAAGTAGACATTTTTCAAAATTAAATGCATGTGCTTGATTTACTGCAGTATGACAAGTTTCATATATATTTTCCCCATTGTAATTAGTATCATAGGGTTTATTGAGAGATTCTCATATTAGTTATAGATTAAATTATTTTAGTGGCAGTTTCATATGTGTGTGTTGAAATTTGTCAGATTGTACGCTTTAAATATTTGCAGGTTATTGCATGTTAAGTATAAAATATAAAATTATTAAAAATAAGTACATGAAACCTTTGTTCTTAAGTTGCTCATTGCATAGCAGTGGACAAACATATCATTATTATGCACATGTGTAATTATAGAGGGTTTTGGCAGTATACAGTAGCAAGCCAATCCAGGAGTGCCTTCTGTTTTGGGGGTATCACAGAAGGCTCTAGAGGAGGATGGTTGGTGAAGTGCAGGGGCTCTAAAATGATCCATTCAAGACAGGGTCGGAGACATACTTAGAAGCCAGATGGTTAGGCTAAAGAGCTTGTTGCCACATTAGGAAGATGTGTGGCATGAAGAGAAGTCAGATCCATGAACACATTGACATTAGCCACAATTTTTGGTGGAGGCCCAGTTTTCTTGGTAAGATTTATGACTCACAAATCTAGTCATTTAAAGACCAATGGACCTCGATTGAACAAATTGCCCTTTATTCTCTTATTATCTACTGCATGTCCTAGAAAAATGGATACTAACACAAATGTGTTGGTTCCATTTCTAACGGGATTGGAGCATTCATTCCAGTCAGGAATAACAATTTGTCTTTCTCCTTTTGTGTTATCTTTCTTTGAATGTAGTAAAAATACATTTTTTTTCCTGCTTATTTTTTAATGTATTTAAAGGATATATTAATCTTCCCTGGTGGCCCAGAGGGTAAAGCATCTGCCTGCAATGCAGGAGACACAGGTTTGATCCCTGCGTCAGGAAGACCCCCTTGAGAAGGAAATGGCAATCCACTCCAGTATTCTTGCCTGGGAAATCCCATGGATAGAGAAGCTTGGTGGGTTACAGTCCATGGGGTTGCAAAGAGTCGGACATGATTGAGTGACATCACTCACTCACTCACTCAAAGGATACAATAAATATTTCTGTTAAACTTGGTCTAAATAATGCAGTATAACAGGTCAATTTGTTTAAAGATTTAGGGAAGGAATGTTTCTGGTAGCCTACCCAAACTATTATGGTAACTACCCCAAGACTAATTTGCCTTCAACTAACTTTTAGGGGGGATGAGTAGAAGAAAGAGAGAGAATAGCAGGAGAAAAAGCAGAAGAGGAAGCAGAATAATGTGAGATTCCATCAGTCACTGCTTAGTAAACAGTGTAATAAAATTGCTATTAAAGCCCTTTCTTATTTATTGAAATCTATATTTCGATGATTTTGGCCCAATTTTATATTTGCAAAAGATCCAGAAAGTGATATACACTTCTTAGTTTTCATTCTATATTATTCTCTCCAAAGTGCCAATAGATCAAATCTATGGATTATATTTTTTCAACACTTGTAATGGAAATAAAATTGTTGCCATTGTATAAAGAAACAGGCTCTGACTTTCAGTGACTTAAAATAGCTAACATTTCCCGGTACCTCTATAGTTTTATTTATTTCCTTTTATTTAGGCCCCACAGAAACCTACTAAATTGTTTTTGTTAGACCTGTTTAAAGATGAAGGAAATGGAGGGATAGAGATTGCTAGACTGCTCAAATAGTTAATACTACTACTATTAATTATTTCCTTTGCTATATGAAGGTAGAGTGTTTCTAAGAAAACTTTTTTTTTTCAGTTGTAACTGAAATGGTATGTAGTGAAGAAGCAAGACACATCTTGCTAATGGATGCACAAAATAAATTGAAATAAATCACAGTTGCTCACAGACACAGTTCAAAGTTGTAGCAGCTTGGTGGTTGCAGTTAATAATGCTGTACTATATACTTAAAAGTTGTCAAGAGAGCAAATCTTTAATGCTCTTATCGCACACACACAATGTAATGATATAAGGTGATGGATGTGTTAACTAACCCTATTGTGATAATAATTTTGCAATATATCCTCATATCAAATCATCACATTGTACCTCTTAACTTATACAATGTTATATGCCAATTATATCTCAGTAAAGCTGGAAAAATATACTAACTGGGTTGAAGAATATATAGGTAGGAACTGGAGTAGGAAATGGCAACCCTTTCCAGTATTCTTGCCTGGAAAATTACATAAATGGAGGACACTGGTGGGCTATAGTCTATACGGTCGCAAAGAGTTGGACATTACTGAACAGGTGAGCATGCACGCAAGTAGAGATTGGCAGGTGAATGGTTAGTGAACTCGAAGAAAGGTCAATATAAATTTTCTAACATGAATCTCGGAGAGAGAATATAATATTTTTAAACATAGAGCTTCAGTGGCTTGTGGGACTATATCAAAGGGTTTAAAATATATGTCCCTGGAATCCCAGAAATAGAAGAGAAGATATGGCACAAAAAATNGTCAATATAAATTTTCTAACATGAATCTCGGAGAGAGAATATAATATTTTTAAACATAGAGCTTCAGTGGCTTGTGGGACTATATCAAAGGGTTTAAAATATATGTCCCTGGAATCCCAGAAATAGAAGAGAAGATATGGCACAAAAAATAATAGCCAAATATTTCCTAAATTTTGTGGAAAAGATGATCTTATATATCCAAAAGATTAAAAAAAAAAAACCCAATTAGGATAAGTACAAAGAAAACAATACCTAGGCATATCATAGTCAAACTGTTGAAGACTAAAGATAAAGAGAAAATCTTGAAAGCACCTGGGGGTGGGGGTGGGGGAAGACCTTATATACAAGATACCACTGTCTAGATCTTTATCTGGGAAAGAAATGAACATCAAAAGATGAAGGAATGACATTTCTAAAGCACAAAAGGAAAAAAAGCTGTCAACATAGGGTTTTATGTCATCAGAAATTTCCTCAAAAATGAAGGTGCATAAAAGACATTTTCAGATACACAAAAGCTGAGAGATTTTATTGCCAGCAGACCTACATCACAAGAAATGGGAATGTGGATTATGGTAGGCATATAGAATTCTAAAGATGTCCTTGTCTTAAGCCCTGAAAATTCAAAGGGGAATTAAATAAGAAGATGGAACTAATGTTGCTAATCAGCTGACCGTCAGGGCAGTAGAGGGGGAGAAGGGACAGGCAATGTAATCAGAGTCCTTAAATATGGAAGAGGGAGGCAGAAGAGGCCATTTCAAAGCGATGCGATGTGGGAAAGATTCCACTGGCTGTTACTGGCTTTGAAGATAAAAGGAGGCCAGGAATCCAAATATATGTGCAGCTACCAGAAGCTGGAAAATGCAACAAAATGACTCCTAGAATCTCCAGATAGGAATATAGTCCTGCTGCTACATTGATTTTAGCCTGGTGAGATTCATTTCAAATTTCTGACCTACAGAATTAAAAGGCGGTACATTTGTGTTCCTTTAATAAAGCTACCAATTTTGGGGTAGTTTGTTAAAAGTAATACATAAATGATTCATCCTGAAGGAATTAACACTAGATAGAAACTTGGATCTAGGAGAAGGAATAAAGAGTATAGGAAATGGTAAATAACTGAGTAGATGTAAAAGAGCATCTTTTACTTCTACCCTTAAACTCTTTAAAAGACCAGTGATAATTTAGTGCCAACATTACAGTGTTTCAAATGGAATTATAATGTACGTGGTTGTAAAATAGAACAGCACATAGAATGGGGGGCTGAAATGAAATTATATTGTTGCATGTGTTTTAAACTTTTGTGTGATATGGTACAATATGAACTCTATGTAGACTATGATATCTTAAGGACATCTATTATAAGATCAAGGCAATCAGTAAAACTATTAAAAGCTACAGCTAAAAGAAAGCATTAATCACTGAAGAACCCTTTCTTATCTCTCCTTGCTATTCTTTGGAACTCTGCATGCAAATGGATATATCTTTCCTTTCCTCCTTTGCCTTTCAATTCTCTTCTTTTCATAGCTATTTGTAAGGCCTCCTCAGACAACCATTTGCCTTTTTGCATTTCTTTTTAGTGGGGATGGTCTTGATTACTGCCTCCTGTACAGTGTCCTGAACCTCCATCCGTAGTTCTTCAGGCACTCTGTCTATCAGATCTAATCCCTTGAACCTATCTGTCACTTCCACTGTATAATCATAAGAGATTTGATTTAGGTCATACCTGAATGGTCTAGTGGTTTTCCCACTTTCTTCAATTTAAGTCTGAATTTGGCAATAAGGAGTTCATGATCTGAGCCACAGTCAGCTCCCAGTCTTGTTTTTGCTGACTGTATAGAGCTTCTCCATCTTTGGCTGCAAAGAATATAATAAATCTGATTTTGGCACTGACCATCTGATGATGTCCATGTGTAGAGTTTTCTCTTGTGTTGTTGGAAGAGGGTGTTTGCTATGACCCGTGCNTAAATAAATAAATAAATGACTTGGATTATCATTCCAGGTAATTCATTCCACCTACACACTTGATTTGCATACTGCCAAAGGAAAAGGAAAACAAAAACTCTAACATTTACTTGGTTTGTATATTGAAAATTTTATTTAAAACGACTCAGTCCAAAATAAAATTTAAGACCTAATTACAAGACTGATTACTCTCCAGTTTCAGAACATCTTTACAACACTCTCCCTGATCAAGAGTAAGCTGAGGACTCATCCCAGGCCACAAATACCGTGAGAAAGGAAAAGCCAACACTAAACGTGAGCCCCACGCTTGGGGACAAAATACACACTGGGCCTGTCCTCTCCGTGGTAAGAGCCAGCTGCCGACCTGACACCAGCTACGGGCTGGCTGCACCCACGAGGCACCTCTGCACTCGCGAGACTTGTCTGCTGTGGTCAGGACATCACGCTCGACACTTAGACGCCACCAGGCAACTCAGCTGAGAGGGCAGGAGAAGCCGCAGACGGAGGCTGAGCTACCAGTCCACAGGAAGGAGTCAAGTGGGCATGCTCTGAGTCACAACCCTTGCTGCGTGTACTGGAAAATACAACTTAAGTTTCCCAAAAGTGCAAGCTTTCAGGAAAAAGATTCACCGTCACATCAGACCCAGGGAAATATCACTTTAAAAAGAGAAATGATTCTTCAGTGATAACACAAGCATAAAGAATATTCAATAATCATCATCAGTTAACACTGACTGTAGGAATTACAACTTGATGTTATATCATTATAACATCATTGTTATATCATTATAACAATGATGACATTTGGCCTTATTTCTAACTGGTTCAGATGACACCTCATAAATCAGAATCACGTAAAATTATTTTAAAGTTTCCAAAAATTTGATTTTCTTTAATTAAGCAAACAAATCAAAGTAAGTTTCATAGAGGAAACCTTCATAGCACCTTTATGGTACTACTAACGATTCTATTCCATTTTAAAGGTCATACTTCAGATGACAGATTTTGGTAACAGAATACCTTCTATCAACCAGCTGGTCGAGCTTACCGTTAAGACATGAGCAGTCTCTGTGGCGCCTGCTGAATTCTGTGGTCCACCCATATGCATCTTGCTGATGTGAGTGTTCAAGCTACCTAAACTTTTAAATACACAACTACATTCTGTACAATTATAAGTAGGGCCATTCTTGACCTTAAAGAACAAAAAAGAAAAAACAATGTTTTACAATTAATCATTAGATTAAAATATTTACATGATGGCAAATGATAACTAACCATTCAATTAAAATGACAGAAATAATGTAACTCTTTATTATACCTTTTAAGTTAAAGAGGTCTAGAATCAATGACCTGACTCTGTAATCAATATTTCGGTCTGGGATTAATTGAAATTTCAGTCTTTTCTATACATCAGTACTGGCTCAGAAGTAAAAACCCACAGTTTTCAGCTTCTGTGCTCTAGTTAAAAAAAATAGTTTGACCTGTTCTCGATTTTTTAAATGGTTAAGCGTTCAATAAAATGGTTTACGTGTTCAACAACCAAGGCCAGACAGTTAAGACTTTTACTCTGAATCTTAAACAAACAAGTCAGGAGGGCGGCCACCAGTTCCAACAGTCGCATCACATCAGTGGCCACGTTTTAAGCCTCTGGCAGAGCAGAAAGTAGAGCACAGAGAGGCGAGGGAGCAGGGCCACCGGCACGGAGGCAACGCCCAGCAGTCCTTCCCGCCCTCAGGGCCAGCGCTGGTCCTGCCAGCTGTGCCGGCAGCTCAGAGCTCAGGGGAGACTCCATCTTCCCAGCACCTCGAAAAGAGCAAGTCCACGGCTTAGCCTCGCCACAGGATTAGATAACACTCCGAGCAATCTTCAGGGGCTGTTCCCAGAATACCAGAGTCGGTCCCACTATAGGCCCCAGGGGTCTCCGGCCGGGGGCAGGCGACCCTGGCCTTCCCGCAAGGCTCTCCTAAGCCAGGCGGTTCTCAGCCTCCTCTTCCTGGTGCTGTGTGTGCAGACACACAGCTACTCCTCGGCAATCCCCATCACACGGAGGCAGCTCCGCGAGGCACTAACGCAGACCAAAAGGCACGCTCGCGAGTCTGCGTAAACTCTTCCCAGGGTCCCTGGGCCTTCGACAGCAAACAGTCTTTAAAAGCAACTTCCCTGCATATGAGTTCTCAGCCTGCTTGTAAACTATCAGAACTATGTAAGCTTTTCCTCATTTTACTGTTACCTAAGGATTTATCAAGGGTAAAATTAAAAGATATACACTTGCTTTTAGGACTGTGATATTTTTCATCCTCCAAGGTAATTACATAAAATAAATGATCCATGATAAGAGTGTTTGTGTTGCTTAAATACCTCATTAACTCCAACCAGACTAAATAAGACACCAAATCACGACAGTTAATAAGAGCAAAGATGAACCGGATGAAGAGAGCTACTTCCAGAGGCTGACAAATCAGTATTATCTGGAGCCAACAAAACACTGGAACATCAGTTTGGCTGAAATGATCAGTTAATGTGCAGTATAGAGGGAAATACAACTGGCCAGGGCTATGCTGACAGAAAACGTGAGTGGGGCTGTACACAAGGTCAGCTGTGCCAGCACAGGAAAACACTTCCTCCTCAGGTTCACCTCATCTTCAGCTCCTTACACTTGGAAGCGCCCGTGTTTTGGGCTCACTAAAAGCATGACAGAACATTCATGTTCAGATCGACAGACTGTAACTAACAATGGTATTAGGATTATTTTCAAACGTTTACTCATCAAAGCTATAAGATTGTCAGTAAAAAGACAAAAAACAGTATATTTCCATATAAGCCAAAAAGGTTCACATATTCATGTGTATGTATGTACTTGTGTATATATATACATATATATGTATTCTGGGGAGCTTCTTAGGTGGCTCAGTGGTAAAGAATCCACCTGCAATGCAAGAGAAGTGGGTTCAATCCTTAGATAGGGAAGATCCCCTGGAGGAGGGCATGGCAACCCACTCTCGTACTTTGGCCTGGAGAATCCCATGCGAGGAGCCTGGTGGGCCACAATCCATGGGGTCGCAAAGAGTTGGACGTGACTGAACCCGAATGCACGTACTGTTTTAAACAGGGCTTGCTCCGCACAAACCCTTCATCTATGTTTAACAAGTGGAGCTCCTCGGGCTCACCTTCACTCCGGGGCACCTGTGCAGCCTGTGACATCTGCACTCCTGTGAGGACCTCCCCGCTCCACCCCAGCCTGCCCGCCACACGCCTACACCCCGGGGACACGCTCACCTCGGAGTGAACCCTCTGCACATGGGACTGGAGGTTCCCTTTCTGGGAGAAGGCGGCGGGACAGAAGGCACAGGCGTGGGGCTTCTCACCCGTATGCTTAATCATGTGAGTCTGCAGCGCTCCTTTCTGGTTAAAAGCTTTTCCACATTCGCTACACTTAAATGGCCTTTCACCTGGAGAGGGCGAAAGATGATCAAAATACGATTCCACACTGCGTGAGCATCTGATGGGTTCAGAGAAATACTTCTTAAGTTACCCAAACTCAAGACCGCACACCTGCCCCCTCCAGGCAGAAGGCCTCCCTGAGGCTGCAGACCCACACTCCCACCGCCTCCCCAACATCGCAAAGGAACACCGCGGGCCTCCGCAAGCTGGGGGGAAAGCCAAGGCCCCAGTCCAGGCCGGGCCAGCTCCAGGCCACAGTCTGGCCCCCAGGCCCCTTCAGGGGTCCTCCAGAAGCCAGCGCGCCCCACACCTGTGTGTATCCGGACGTGCCGTGTCAGCTGGCTCGGCTTCTGGAACGTCTTTCCGCAGTGTGGGCAGGAGTATGTGAAGCTGCTCCTGTCGATGTTCCTGTTGTACGACCTGGTGCCAGCCACCCTGGGATCCCAGAAGGAAAGCATGTGGTGAGTGGGGTCCCTTCAGAACCACAGTGAGCTTTAAGGAGAGATCAAGCACACACACGGGAGCGAGAAGGCTCCCACCTCCCTGGCCCTCAGCCGCCGCCTTGCGCCCTGGCTCTCCCTGCTCCAGCCCCCAGAAGCAGCCTCGCCGCATCGTGAAGGCTGGGCAGAAACCTCCAGCCTAGGCTTTCTCATCTGCAAAACGGGGACCACAGCAGCATCCTGGCCTGAGGGGTGGTCTGTTAACGATTAAATGAAGTTTTACTTATCTGTTTGCAGACACACAGAGCACAGTGTTGGACAGGTGCAAGCTCCAGGTAGTACAAATAAACCAACTCACTAAAAACGGTCCTAATCTGGCCCCGTGAGTCCACTCTACACACCTTCTTACCTGCCCATTTAAAGTGTACTGCCAATACCTTGTTCTACAGCTGTTCTCGTAATACAGCTAAAAACTTCTACGCTCCATCTGACGTTTCATTTTTGGCCTTATCTGTCCTACTGCACGACACGGACCACAGGTTGGGAAAGCCATCCCTGCACCACACTCCCGAGGCGCCTGCTCCGGCTCCTTAAGCAGCGTGCCAGGTTTTCATACATGGTGTAACTCTCTTTAGCCGGGAAAGGCTTCCCACCTGATCTTGTAGTGTGTCTTCATGTGCTCCTTGAGCTGTGAGGACGTCTCGAACTCCTTCCTGCAGGCCTTGCAGGTGTGACTGCGGCTCCCGGCCAGCTCCTGGCGGTGCTCCTCCATGTGGATGGCCAGCTGGCTCTGCAGGGTGAACTCATCCCCGCACTCAGAGCAGATGAGGTTCTAAGGGGGAGAAGACACCTGTGAGCACGCGGACATGCCCGAGCCTCGCTGTTTAAACCGCTGACACACGGAGTACACCCTCCTGGCGAACAAACACCACCTCGCCTCTCAAAAGATACACCGCGGGGTCCAAGTACAAGGATACAAGAAATCACTTCTTTGTTGACAGAAACACAGGCGAAAGGATGAGAGTACACTACAGCTTTTGAGCAAAGTGAGCTGCTTCAAACTGACTGCTGGGTAATGGCGCTTTGTCCATCTACACCATGAAAACTCTGAAGCAGGACTTGGACACCACAAAAAGGTCAGGAAAGAATTTAAATTAAGATGATAGTTTAATAGATTTCCTTAAAACAAGCTGACAGCTGGTAAGTTCTTAAATGGAAACACCTGTCATTCTTTCCGTCTGGTTTATACAGAAGGTTGACCATAGAACAGTCAGCGACTGCATCCAGATGTGCCTGGCTGAGCACCTGTGGAGCTAGCATAAGATACACACAGGATTTCAAAGGCTTGCTGGAAAGAAGGTAAGGTGTGAAACAGCACAGTAACTTTTAATGTGCGACTTACAATACTCTGGATGTATTTTCGTAAATATATTAAAATTCATTTCATTGTTTTGACTTCTGAAAATACAGCCAGGGTAAATTTTAAACCACGAGCAGTGTCTCAGTCAGGACAGCACAGGCCCCGGTGTTCTGAAGCTGGGCCTCGGCTCATGTTAAGGCTCTGATCACTAGCCATGTGCACCTGAGTGTGCTGACCGCCCAAGGGGTGTGAAACAGCGGGGACAGCACACCTGCCGTCACGGGGCTGTCACAGTCAAGTCCGGAGATGCACGTGAGTTGCTGAACAGCGCAGGAGTGCCAAAGTGAGGCGTTCCATAATACCGTTATATACCTGTCAGTGCGCATAAACTGCTGTTTCTACACAACAGAATACAAAGCTCTCTCTTCCCACCAGACTTTCTTCTAACTACTGCACCTGATGGCCTCGTGAATGCACAGAAACCTCAATGAATGAGGCCGTTCACTGACGCTACTCAGCGTGTCCTTTGTGGAAGGGACGAGCTGAATGGGATACTTGGAGCAATCCAATGACTTCAACTTAAATGACTTTTAAGTTACTGCTAATATTTAATAATGAAAGGAAATAACGAACTGCTGTTTTGTATCTTGCTGATAATAAAGAAATTTCTTTCTTGCAAACTGTCAAAAAAATTTTAAAACCATCTAACAACAAAACTTGTTGCCCACCTCGAATGCAGCAGTGGGGCTGTGTGTACCCTGAATCTGCAGGCAAAACATCTGCCCTGCACTGACGACTTACAGTCATGATGCAAACCGTGACTTTTTATCCCCCATTCCTAGCCCTGTTCTTTATTTGCTCTGGCTCAGATCCACCCTCTTTTTTATGCACTTTTTTTTTTTTAACCAAATGAGCAGGTGAGTACATTTCAGGAGATATCTACATGGATATTCCTCTGAAACTTTTCTGAACTTTCTGAGTAAACCCTGGCTTGTGTATAATTAGTTCATGGAGTGAAAGCAGGATTGAGTACACGCTGGACCACAACTGACATGGGCCACCGGACAGGAGGTTTTGTAGCTGCCGCCACATCACACCCACCAACCCCAAGGGGCCTGGATGGGCCTCCCATCCTTCTGGGTCCCAGGCTCATCCCAGTAGGAGCGTGAGGCCTGGAGGGTAGCAGGCAGCCTGTCCACTGCGCTGTGTTTCCTGCGGTCAGAGCCCCTGCTCGTGCCTCCTGCAGAGGCAGGCGGTGCTGGGTGATGTCTGTGACTGCCAAGCGGCCAGCAGACTGTCAGGGAAACGTGTGGTGTTCTTATCAACCCCCATCTGGCTGAAGTTGAAACTTTTAAAGTCAGAGTAGAAACACTATAAACAGCAACCACCTTCAGGCTCCTCGCCTGTAACACCTGCCCTTTCTGTCCCCTCCCGGGGGCCACCCTGGCTCTTCTCTCGCGCCCCGGGGCACCGGCGCCCAGCGCTACCCTCGCCCCTCTCAGGCTGTCTCAGGAGCCCTCTGCCCTGCCCACAGGAATCTGCCTCAAGGTGCTGCTCAGTGCTCAGCAGACACCCCAGCCACTCCACAGACCCCTCCTGACCCCGGCGGCAGGCGCGCCCCCTGCATGGTTCCCCGGGCTCACGGGAGGCCCGGCAGGTGCCCTGTGCAGATGCACGCAGAACCAGGGGAGGGGAGGCCCACCTCACAGGGCCCCAGCCACCAGGCTTCCCGCATGGCTGACCGGCCTCGAGCACGTCACAGCACTGCAGCCCTCTGCCAACACCCGACTCCCCCGTCCCATCAAAATAAGGGTCCCAACCGAACGTCGATGCCTACGGCCACCCAGCTGACGGACGCTGTGGGCACAGCCCATGCTCCCCTCCCACCCAACACACGCACATCAGTTCGCAGCAGTGATCCCAGCATTCCATGCACACGATCCTCTTGTGTGTCTGTGTTCCTGCCCCTGGTCAGCTCAGCTGCAGGTCCCGAGGGCAGGCTTCCTGCGCCCGCAGCCCCCCAGCCCCTCACTGAGCAATGCGAGGCCGCACCACCCACGCCCAGCCTGAGGGCAACCCCATGGGCCAGGGCAGCAGACGCCACGTAGCACCGCAGGGGCTGAAACAGTAGCCAAGACTCAGCCACCTGAAGAGAAGAGCACAGAACGCCAGCACTCGGTTGCATTCACGGGGCGCAGAGGTCTGTGTGTACACTGACCACCCCCAGACAAGCTGCTCCTGGGAGAACTGAGGTCAGGGGCTGAAGGGGATTTAACTTTCTACCCTTTTCTCTACTGTCTGAGTCTATTTGAACTGACTCCCAGGTATTTTAAAATAGCATATTAAACACTTTCTGCCTTTTGAAAAGAACACATTGGCCATTTCTGGACAGTGCTACAGCTGAGTGAGACAGGTGTGCCTGCAACCTGCAGAAGGTACAGAAGGGCACACACTTTCTAGAATACAAGATGGCATTCTACAAAGAGCCTGAAAAAGCCTTGTTAATTCAGTAAATCCAGTTGCATGACTCTATCTTAATGAAACACATTATGTGCATTATTTATAGTACTGAAAAAGGATAAACAACTTAAATGTTAAAAATGAAAGAAATGGTGGAAATATCATGACACTCTATCCAGATGCTAAAGACTTTAATAAAGCAATTTAGGACAGCAGTGAGGGGGAAACACTCATGATTCACCAGGCGAGCGAGGGAGAGATGCATCCACATGTGAGAGCGGCAGAGCAGACGACAGAGTAGGCTATAACTGCACTCAAACACTGTTCCTAAATAATTACGGAAGTACATGCATACCCCCCAAAAAAGCCAGAAATAACACAACTGACCCTTTAAAAGTATGGAAGTCTAGGGTGTCGACCCCACAGGTGAACATCCAGGCATAACTTGAGAGCAAGCCCTCCATGTCCACGGCTCCCCATCCTTGGTCTCGGAACCATCCAGTCCTGTCGGACGTGTTTACTAAAAAGCTCCACGCGCAAGTGGATATGCACAGTTCAAACCCACGCTGCTCAAGGGTCGACTGTACATGCATTCCCTCCCACTAGTGTGACTATTGGTTCTTTTGCTTTTCTTAGTCTTCAGTTTCCAACTTTTTCCAAAATGAACATGTATTACTTATACAATAAGATTTTAAAAGATAAAAAGAAATTATTTTATATAAAAAACTAAAGACGTAAAAAGAGGACACAAACCTATACATGATGTACAAACTCAGTTTTCAGGATGCAGATTTTACATGTGCAATTAAATATTGTATGTTTTTCTGTCTCAAGAGAACACCATACCAAACAGTTACCTGTAATTAGGTACCTGGGTGGCTGAATTAGAGGTGACTGCTATCTTCTCTTTTCCACATTCACTTGTTCCTGACTGTCTGTGGTAACAATGTGGGGCTGGCGTTTTGCACTTCACGTGAGCCCACTCACGCCAGCAGCAGGTGGGCCTCTCTGTGCATCTGGGCCATGCACCCCCACCATTCTTCACTCCATCTCAAGACTGTTCCCTTTAGGACTACCACTGGGGGCACACACTGCTTTGGGTCTTCACGAATTTCCTCTCTTCTCCCAAATGCCCATGTGTCAGGGGATGCAGTAGCCAAGCAAGGAGACTCTACCATCTTCAGAGGCAGAAAGTTTACCTTTGGCCACCCAGAATCCTACAGAAGCTAACTTCTGTTAAAGAGAAAACGGGGGTCTCCTCCGCCAGCCACTGTGGATGAACTTTGATCCTCCGAGTATACCACACATTAAAAAAGTCTTGCCCTAAGCTTCTGACATGACCGGAAGACAAATGCTTTACCAGGGACCTGGAGACTGGCCAGGGTGAGTTTCTCGATAATGGACTCCGTGACACCTACACGAAAGACTTTTTCAAACTAGTTTAAACCTAAAAACCTCCTGACCCAAGATGAGATGCATTTTAAAAATCGGTGAACAAAGTATAGTCCGAAATAATTACCTCTTCCTTTTCATGCAGCATAACATGTGCTTTGAGACTAGCCACTCTGGAGAATTTCTTGTTACACACGGGACAAGTAGGATCCTCCCCATTGTGGGTACATTTGTGAAGGGTCAGGTTGAACTCAACATTAAAGGTTTGGGGGCACTGGTCGCATCGATGTGGCTGGGTGGAGAGAAAAGTCGAAAAGCTACTGAAACACAATCTTTCCACAGTAAATGTCATTCAAACATTAGCAAGCACCATAATCCACAGATAAGCTTTAGAAGCAACTTCTGAAGTCCTTCTGGACCTGAAGTCAATAAATCCAAAATGGACATGGGAAAGCTCCTTACAGAATTTCTCAAAGCAGCATACAGAGACATCACATTTGCGTAGAAAATTATTTCTATTGAGAAATGCTGCATATAAATGCACCAGAAAGTAACCTCTATGAAAGCAAAAGTGAGACTTCATCTTATTGGGTGGGACTTTCCCCCTTCTTTTTATGACAACTCCATTGCTGTAAACAAAATCACTTCAAACAAAGTAAGTAATCATAAAAACTCTCACTGGATTGTCACACAGCTGCTTAGCCCCACCTAAAATGTCCCCCAAATGGAAGGTGTTCGACCACTTACTTGTAGAAAGAAAATCACTGGTATTTCTCTTGGAAATAAACAGACCCTAATGGGTCGGGATTTTCAGATTTTCCACCTGGGAGGTTAACGCCCAGTGGGTTCTGGTGTTAGCAACACATGGTCACAGCTACAACATCATCACTCGTGCCCAGAGGGAGGCTGGAGCTGCTCACACCCTGCCCTCTAGAAAAGAGCGCCCGGGTGCCAGTCCCATCTCAGAAGACTCGCTGGCTTAGGCAGCGCTAGACCAGAGGGCTCGGCACTCACTCTCTTCACGGGGGCTCACCTGCCACGTTCCAACCACCCTGACACACCCCACCAGAGGCACCAGAGTTCAACCCCTGTGTACCAGAGGGTTGCTGCCTGTGGAAATACGATCTAAAATACCTCAAATTCCTTAAGATGCAAGACCACTTGAGGGTAACACTGCCTGCCAGAGAAAAACACACCAAGATGTGGGAAATTGAACCTACCGAAGAAAGTCATACTTTAAGATTATTTCTCTGTCCACTCACAGAAAATTTCATTAGATTCACTAGACAAGCTCTCACTTTATCTCATCACCTAACCACGGCTAGAAATACAGCTTAAAAACAAAACATCAAAATCTTCATTTACATAATAGAAAATGTAGGAATAAGAAAGAATGCTGACTTGACAGTTCCTCCAGTTTCAACGCTCACATTTCTGACATCCTTTTTATAAATACATACCTTGTCATTTCGCTCGTGATCCCGCATGTGGCGTTGAAACTGGGACTCTTTTGGAAAAGATAGCAGACAGATTTCACATTTATGGAAGTTTGGAACTTGATAGTCATAATTAGTGTTCTCCGCATTCAATGTTAAAACTCCATCTATAAAATTGCATAAGTATAAACAATAAATACCAGTTGTTATTCTCAGCACATAAATGAAACTAAATTATCCTGTTACTGTTTCAAAACCACATTACGTCAGATTTATGAGAAATTTCAGATGAAATTAATGATACCTTAAATTTCTTAAAAGGACATATTTTTACGTTAGAATGAAATATGCTGTGATGACGGAGACAGAGATGACGATGCCCAGGGTTTTTAGAAACCTGAAACTAAACTCCTGAGGCTTGATACCCACTCAGTAACACACAAAAGCCATCATATTTCTTAACCTTGCCTGCCAGCTCAATACTGTTTCTAAGTCCCAACAAATCAGGAGGCACTTCTCCTCTTAGTCACTGTGAGAGTTCATCAATAATCCAGTTTCTTAAATCACTCCGTAAACAAAATGCTAGTAGAAATATAAAAGCTAATTCACTAATTCAATCTACCTCTGAAAGCTGTTGCAAAAGCAAGAGGAAGTCAAGAGGTAAAAACTGTTCTCCCTCACAGCTGTACTTCATGAGGTTTTAAAGGACTGCAGTGCTATGGACAACTCTCAGGCTCCACTGTATGCTTTCTATAAACTCATTCAGGTTAATAGCTATAAATTTAAAGTGTTTAGTCCCTTAGTCGTGTCCAACCCTTTGCGACCCTGTGGATTATAGTCCGATAGGCTCCCCTGTCCATGCAATTTCCCAGGCAAGATTAGTGGAATGGGTAGCCATTCCCTTCTCCAGGGGAACTTCCCAACCCAGGGATCAAACCTGGGTCTCCTGCATTGCAGGCCAAACAAGAATAAACGCACAACAATCACAAAAATTTACGAAGAATGTCATGAAATAAAGATGTCCTAAATCTCTCCAAATCTTGACAGTAAGTACTCTAAGTCTTATAATTTGGGTACAAATACATAATACATATTAACTATACAGAGACAGAAATATGTTACATATAACTCTCTATATCCAACTTGACACCAAATAGTAGAATTTAGAAATTTGGAGGTAGGGTAACGGGTTAATTTTAAGACGCAACGAAGCTCAGCAAAGTCTCCTATGTGGTGAACACAGCACTCGAGTATTTTCTCTAGACTTTTATGTCCCTCTTCTGAGCAGACAGCCTGGAGCTCCCGCTGTGGCCGACAGTTCCCCCCGGGAAACAGCAAAATTTGCCTGAAAGCAAGAACCGTGAAACTCCCACGGGCGGGAGGTGGGTGAATCGATGCTGGAGGCAGAGCAGAAGCGGATGGAGAAGGTGGACAACAGCTTCAAAAACTCTCCTGGCAGATCCTCAAGTAAAGCAAACTCCAGGGTCGAGAAATACTGTTAACTCCAGAGACTGTAAATTCATTCATAAGCAAAATGGATTGACTAAAGGAAAGAGATTCATAACTTCTATTTATTCTTAACTCTATCCACATCCTATCCAAAGCCCATATACTCAAAATCTCTGCACTAATAGCAAAATGTTCTATGACTCCTCAGGTCCAAAGAAAATGATTGCTGGGACCACATTAATTAATATGCTGTTTTCTTTGGAAAAGTCTGTTACGTGAAGAAACACTGAAGGCATGAGTGAAATACGTGTTGACAAACGTGTTGTAAGAACTCAGGAGCCAAGTCTTTTAACCTAAAGACTGAAAACGGTGTTAAAAAAGCCCCTCAACTTAATTTCTAAAATGCAAAATTAAAATGCTCTTTAAGGACACAGAATAAAATAGTTTTCATGGCCTCTATGTTGAAACTACACTTAATATGCTATCTAAAATTGAGAATTAAATTAATTGACTGCATTGATAGATAAAACCCTAAGGGACAAAAAAAAAAGATATATTTAAAACTGAAAAATGATGTCATTTTGCTTATGGATTAAGACTTTTCCAGAATTCCAAGCAGCGCACCCAGATGCTCTCCTCACAGACATGCCCACCACTCTTCAACTGCTCACCCACCTCCTCCAACTCTCCAGCAAAAGGAAACAAAAACTGATTAGGGAAAATCAGAAACTGAGCACTTCACTCCCTTGAGAAAAACCTGGAGAGGAGTTTGAAGATCAGGGTAACTCTATGTGAACAGAGACTCTAAAGAGCACATGGAAAGAGCTGTCTCTCCACCACCCCAAATAACAGGGGGTCACAGAGCAATGCACGTTAAACAAGACACTGCTTCCTGTGGCTGCAGCGACAGACGCGTAGGAACCATCCAGGAGCGCAGCTGTCTCTCTAAAACGCATCCGTGCTCAACACCCTACCTGTCACCCCATAATCATGCCATGTCGTGACTACCCAGAGTCAGGCCTGGCTTGTGACAAAGGGGACAGAGAGCTGGCTTACACGCTGCTCTCCCCTGGAACAGGCCCGCACATCAGGCCGGTCCGCTCACCTTTCCGGCAAAGGTGGTCCACATCCCCAACCTGAAGGACTAAGGTCCATCTCTTCTACACAAAATGCCTGTGATGGGACACCNCCTTTTTATAAATACATACCTTGTCATTTCGCTCGTGATCCCGCATGTGGCGTTGAAACTGGGACTCTTTTGGAAAAGATAGCAGACAGATTTCACATTTATGGAAGTTTGGAACTTGATAGTCATAATTAGTGTTCTCCGCATTCAATGTTAAAACTCCATCTATAAAATTGCATAAGTATAAACAATAAATACCAGTTGTTATTCTCAGCACATAAATGAAACTAAATTATCCTGTTACTGTTTCAAAACCACATTACGTCAGATTTATGAGAAATTTCAGATGAAATTAATGATACCTTAAATTTCTTAAAAGGACATATTTTTACGTTAGAATGAAATATGCTGTGATGACGGAGACAGAGATGACGATGCCCAGGGTTTTTAGAAACCTGAAACTAAACTCCTGAGGCTTGATACCCACTCAGTAACACACAAAAGCCATCATATTTCTTAACCTTGCCTGCCAGCTCAATACTGTTTCTAAGTCCCAACAAATCAGGAGGCACTTCTCCTCTTAGTCACTGTGAGAGTTCATCAATAATCCAGTTTCTTAAATCACTCCGTAAACAAAATGCTAGTAGAAATATAAAAGCTAATTCACTAATTCAATCTACCTCTGAAAGCTGTTGCAAAAGCAAGAGGAAGTCAAGAGGTAAAAACTGTTCTCCCTCACAGCTGTACTTCATGAGGTTTTAAAGGACTGCAGTGCTATGGACAACTCTCAGGCTCCACTGTATGCTTTCTATAAACTCATTCAGGTTAATAGCTATAAATTTAAAGTGTTTAGTCCCTTAGTCGTGTCCAACCCTTTGCGACCCTGTGGATTATAGTCCGATAGGCTCCCCTGTCCATGCAATTTCCCAGGCAAGATTAGTGGAATGGGTAGCCATTCCCTTCTCCAGGGGAACTTCCCAACCCAGGGATCAAACCTGGGTCTCCTGCATTGCAGGCCAAACAAGAATAAACGCACAACAATCACAAAAATTTACGAAGAATGTCATGAAATAAAGATGTCCTAAATCTCTCCAAATCTTGAGAGTAAGTACTCTAAGTCTTATAATTTGGGTACAAATACATAATACATATTAACTATACAGAGACAGAAATATGTTACATATAACTCTCTATATCCAACTTGACACCAAATAGTAGAATTTAGAAATTTGGAGGTAGGGTAACGGGTTAATTTTAAGACGCAACGAAGCTCAGCAAAGTCTCCTATGTGGTGAACACAGCACTCGAGTATTTTCTCTAGACTTTTATGTCCCTCTTCTGAGCAGACAGCCTGGAGCTCCCGCTGTGGCCGACAGTTCCCCCCGGGAAACAGCAAAATTTGCCTGAAAGCAAGAACCGTGAAACTCCCACGGGCGGGAGGTGGGTGAATCGATGCTGGAGGCAGAGCAGAAGCGGATGGAGAAGGTGGACAACAGCTTCAAAAACTCTCCTGGCAGATCCTCAAGTAAAGCAAACTCCAGGGTCGAGAAATACTGTTAACTCCAGAGACTGTAAATTCATTCATAAGCAAAATGGATTGACTAAAGGAAAGAGATTCATAACTTCTATTTATTCTTAACTCTATCCACATCCTATCCAAAGCCCATATACTCAAAATCTCTGCACTAATAGCAAAATGTTCTATGACTCCTCAGGTCCAAAGAAAATGATTGCTGGGACCACATTAATTAATATGCTGTTTTCTTTGGAAAAGTCTGTTACGTGAAGAAACACTGAAGGCATGAGTGAAATACGTGTTGACAAACGTGTTGTAAGAACTCAGGAGCCAAGTCTTTTAACCTAAAGACTGAAAACGGTGTTAAAAAAGCCCCTCAACTTAATTTCTAAAATGCAAAATTAAAATGCTCTTTAAGGACACAGAATAAAATAGTTTTCATGGCCTCTATGTTGAAACTACACTTAATATGCTATCTAAAATTGAGAATTAAATTAATTGACTGCATTGATAGATAAAACCCTAAGGGACAAAAAAAAAAGATATATTTAAAACTGAAAAATGATGTCATTTTGCTTATGGATTAAGACTTTTCCAGAATTCCAAGCAGCGCACCCAGATGCTCTCCTCACAGACATGCCCACCACTCTTCAACTGCTCACCCACCTCCTCCAACTCTCCAGCAAAAGGAAACAAAAACTGATTAGGGAAAATCAGAAACTGAGCACTTCACTCCCTTGAGAAAAACCTGGAGAGGAGTTTGAAGATCAGGGTAACTCTATGTGAACAGAGACTCTAAAGAGCACATGGAAAGAGCTGTCTCTCCACCACCCCAAATAACAGGGGGTCACAGAGCAATGCACGTTAAACAAGACACTGCTTCCTGTGGCTGCAGCGACAGACGCGTAGGAACCATCCAGGAGCGCAGCTGTCTCTCTAAAACGCATCCGTGCTCAACACCCTACCTGTCACCCCATAATCATGCCATGTCGTGACTACCCAGAGTCAGGCCTGGCTTGTGACAAAGGGGACAGAGAGCTGGCTTACACGCTGCTCTCCCCTGGAACAGGCCCGCACATCAGGCCGGTCCGCTCACCTTTCCGGCAAAGGTGGTCCACATCCCCAACCTGAAGGACTAAGGTCCATCTCTTCTACACAAAATGCCTGTGATGGGACACCAGGTTCCAGCAAGGCCTACTGCATTCTTAGCGTTCCTGGGATTTAACTCAAATTTGCATCCCCTGACTAAAACTATTCGGTACTGTGCATTTAAGATCTCAGCTACCCATAAATTTTGATGAGGCATTTTCAGTTTCTAAAGTAACTTCGCCCCAAACTTTTAACCTGATTTTATTTTGTTTTGAATAAGATTTTTCACAAAATGGAGCTGAGCTCCCTATCTTCTGCTCTCAACAGACACCTGGCCTACTTCCCTTTTTCCATCTTTCCCTACATTCCTCCAAGAACTAGCCCTCTAGCCATCAACTGCCTGCCCTCACCGCATCAGCCTCTGACACCACAATGCTCTGTGAAGTCATCAACAGGCCTCTGAGAAGTCTGACAGTCATCACCCCTACTTCAAACCGCTACCACCTTGGCTACTCTCTACCATTCTTTCCCTCTTGTTTCCTATAAAAAAACAAAAAATTCTACTTTATTTTCTCCAATTTTCTACTCCTCTTCCCATTTAAGTCCCCATTCATTCCCTTGGCCTTTTTCAGGTAAAACTCTGAAGCGTTTGGGCCCACGGACCCTTTCTGCTTTGTCACTGCGTCTCCAAGTCTTTGCACAGGCCCTGGTGTATATATAATGTGTGCCTCATAAATACTTGCTAAACATGTGGAGATGAGACCAAAGGGAAGGACTTTTTGGTCTCTTCACATTAGTTTGAGGCTTCCAGGACCAGTATGTCTATTTCCACTTTTAGCCTCACTGACTCACGCCCTCCACTCGTACCTAACTTAGCTTTAACACCCTTCCAGCTTGACACGTATCCACCAACTGCTCTTTTTCTGTATGTATACTATTGACCCTTGAATACCTCAGGGGTCAGGGGTGCAGATCCTCCAACAGGCGAAAACCCAGGTAACTTACAGGTGGCCATCTATATCCACGGTTCCTCTGAATCCATGGATTCAGCAACCATGAATATATGATACTGGAGTATTTACTACGGAAAACAATCCAAGTATAAGTGGACCCACGAGCTCAGACCCACCTGTAAACTTTATTTCTAAAGAAAGGATTTAAATTCATGTAGATGTACATTCAGACATACATGTACATTATCCAAATTTAACAAAACCACAGAATATTAAAATGATGGCAGAATAAAGCCCTAGTTATCTACGGCCTCACCTTCTGGCTAACACATCGAATTCTAGGCTTAGCGTCTGAAGACAAGCGAGCTTTTCTGAGAAAATTCAGCCCTGCTGAGTGTAACGGCCCTTATGACAATGGAAAAAGTTAATTTCTAGATATATATAGCTGTTCTGTTTTTCATCTCCGCAAATGGACAGCTGATGGCAGCGCTGAAGCAGCTCAAAGCAGGGCCACAGAGCGCTGTGCAGGACTGCGAGAGCTCAGCCCGGGGCGAGTCCCGGTTTCCAACAAGCGGTACCTGCCCAGGGCACACCTTCTTTACTGTAAGGATCCGACAGTAGAGGCATCCACAGAAGGCATGGGTCACAGGGCACAGGCCAGGAACAGCAAAGAATGCCGGACTGGGGGTCATGAGAGTGGTCTCGAGGCAGCCGACCATTAGTGAGGGTCTCTGCAAACAACCACGTTTGCATGCGGCCCACTCACAGAGCTGCTGTGAAGATCCAAGTTACAAAACGAGAAACAAAAAACCGCTTTCAAAAAGGTGAAATGCATGTCCAAGAGGACAGTTAAGACTAAAGTCAGACAAAACCAAGGACTGATGAGGATATGGAGCAGCTCGAAGTTTCGTATACTGCGACAAAGACTGACATCGGAAAACTGACCCAAAGCAGTCAGACCTAAGAAGATATCACCAACGACTTCACCTAAGAAAGTTCGACAAATGGACAAGACTAATCTAGGTTGTGCGATACCAGGACAGTGGTCAGTCTTACATGGGTACTGATCAGACGGATTTCTAGAGTGCTGTAATGTCCCATTTATTAATCTAAGAAATTACATGGATAATCATATGAATTATTATCATAACCTATATAATCTGGGTGCTGATTATATGAGAAAGCTCATGTGAAAACTCATTGAACATAATTTTCATTCTTGTCTGTATGTTATATACCAACATGAAGTTTAATCAAAGTAAAGTGATAGAATATGCAACTTTCCTTTGTATTCCTGTCTTTCCTTCCAGACTGGGGTCAACTAACCAGTGTCTAGCCTTTGGGGTAAACTCAGCTTCACAGAACACAAGCCACACTCGTGGGTTTACGTATGACCGTGGCAGCTTTCCGGCTGCAACAGCAATTCTGAGTTACAATAGAGACCTTAATGCCCACAAGGCCTAAAATATTTACCATATGGCCCTACAGAAAAAGTCTGCCAGCCCTTGCCCTGGCCAGGAAACCAGGACTCCACAACCGCCAGCCATTACTACTGCAATCCCTGGAATGGCTGTGACCTTCCAAGTTCTGAAGCACCACAGTGACGTTCCAGAGTGATAAAGGCATTCAGGGCTGGTATACACTATCCCTTACCTTCTACAATAAGTAGCCTTCATATTTACTTAGGCATAATCTCTTTAAAACTAAGACCTCTATCTTAGTCACCGAATAGAAAAGACTGGATGTTCCCCTAAATAATAATTTTCATAAAATTAACACAATAAAATCAGTTATCTCTGCATTTCACCATTCTGCCTGATACCTACATATGTACTTCATGCCTTTTTACCCCACCTGCTAAATGTTCTCTGCCAAGTATTTTCAATCAACGCAACAATGAGCATTAGGAAATAATAATGATTAGCAATCACATATTTCCTAAAAGCATGCAGAGACTAGTGTTTTCGTATGACAAGCATACCACCAGCAGTTTGTAAGGCAATTTGAGGCAGTGTAACAAGAACTCACAATATTCCTGGCTAGGTATTTACAAAGTCTTATAGTATACTTGAAATTTAGATGAGGTACTAGCACATAGACAGACATAAGGACCAATGGAACAGAATTAAAGAGTCTAGAAATAAACCCACACCACCCATCACCAACTGATTTTCAAAACAGGGGCCAAGACCATTCACTGAAAAAACCGTCTCTTCAACAAATGTTATGGGGACAAAGGGACATCCACATGTAAAAGAATCTATGTGTACCCTCACTCCACACCACACACAAAATAACTTAAAATGGATCAAAGACTTCAATTTAAGGAACTAAAGCTATAAAACCTTCAGGAGGAGATAAGAGGGAAAACTTTAATGACTACATAGTGATGATGAGGCTTACTTCTTTACTTATGGCCTGTGCAGTGCTTAGTCGCGCAGTCGAGTCCAACCCTCTGTGACCCCATGGACTGTAGCCCACCAGGCTCCTCTGTCCACGAGATTCCCCAGACAAGAATACTGGAGTGGGTTGCCATGTCCTCCTCCAGGAGATCATCCCGACCCAGGGATCAAACCCAGGTCTCCCACACTGCAGGCCAATTCTTTACTGTCTGAGCCACCAGGGAAGCCCACTTATGGCCTAAAGGTAATTTTTACTTTAAGAAACATTTTTATGCTACCAACAAGGGATTAATCTCCGAAGCATGCAAACAGCTCATACAGTTTAATATAGGAAAAACACAAAACAAAACAAAAAAAACAAAAAAACTCAATCAAAAAATGGGCAGAAAACATAAACAGAAATTTCTCCAAAGACATAAACAGAAATTTCTCCAAAGACATACAGATGGCCAACAGGCACATGTAGAGATGTTCAATATTGTTAATGACCAGAGAAATGAAAATCAAAACTACGATGAGCTATCACCTCATACCAGTCAGAATGACCATCATCAAAAAGTCTACAATTGCTCGAGAGGGTAGAAAAGGGAACCCTCTTACCCTTGGTGGGAATATAAACTATGGAGAAAGTATGGAGGTTCCTTAAAAACTAAGAACAGAGTTGCGATATGATCTTGCAATCCCACTCCTGGATGTATATCCAGAGAAAACTCTTAATTTGAAAAGATATATGCACCCCAGTTTTCACTGCAGCACTATTTAAAATAGCCAGATGGCCATCAACAGGAGAATGGATAAAGAGGATGTGGTACATATATATATATACACCATATAATACATACATACATACATATATAATGGAATATTATTCAGTCACAAAAAAGAATGAAAGAATGCCATGTGCAGCAACATGGATGGACCAAGAGATTATTATACTAAGTGAAGTAAGTTGGAAAAAAACAATTATCACATGATATCATTTATCTGTGGAATCTAAAAAAAAAAGATACAAATGAACTCATTTATAAAACAGAAATAGACTCACACAGAAAACAAACTTAGGACTATTAAAGGGAATGGATGGGGGAACAAACTAGGAATTTGGGATTAACATATACACACTACTATATATAAAATAAACCACAAGGACCTACCGTATTAGCACAGAAAACTCTACCCACTTATCTTGTAATAAAGTATAATGGAAAGGAATTTGAAAAAGAATGTGTATGGTAATCACTTTGCTGTACACACGAACCGAACACATCATCATAAATTAGCTATAGTTCAATATTTAAAACCTGTCATCGACACTTTTGAGCAGGCCTCCTCCCGGTCATTTTTGGAGGGTTCAGCTCTGACATCGCCTTCCCTGGGAAGCCTGACTTCCAGCGGCTGTCATCAACTGCCACGCAGTGTTCCTGCCATCGGAGGACATACACTATCCTGGGAGCCGAGGCAGAGACCTTGTCTCTGTTGTTAACCCTTGTACCCCTGGCCCTCAGCACAGTGCCCACCTATGACAAGAAGTGCTTTAAAATACGTGAAGAAATGAGTTAACCCACATGCAGGGCTTTATACCGATCACAGCAGAACAATGTACTGCACACTTTGGACTCAAATGTAGATTCAAACTCAATTCTGACACCAGCTGGGTGTACCTTCCACATCACTTAACCTCTCTGAGCCTCATTTCCTCTATCTGTAAAAATCGCCACCTACCTTCCAGGTTTTTCTAAGAATAAAATTCATAATGTGTGACACCAAAAAAAACAAACAAAATAATTTCAGATCATGAAAAACATTAAATTCGTAAATTGTTACTGCAGCGGTCCCTAGATCTTTTTGTTTCAGGACATTCTTAAATATCAATGAGGATCCNCTTTCTGCCATAAGGGTGGTGTCATCTGCATATCTGAGGTTATTGATATTTCTCCTGGCAATCTTAATTCCAGCTTGTGTTTCTTCCAGTCCAGCATTTCTCATGATGTACTCTACATATAAGTTAAATAAGCAGGGTGACAATATACAGTCTTGACGTACTCCTTTTCCTATTTGGAACCAGTCTGTTCCATGTCCAGTTCTAACTGTTGCTTCCTGGCCTGCATACAGATTTCTCAAGAGGCAGGTCATGTGGTCTGATATTCCCATCTCTCTCAGAATTTTCCACAGGTTATTGTGATCCACACAATCAAAGGCTTTGGCATAGTCAATAAAGCAGAAATAGATGCTTTTCTGGAACTCTCTTGCTTTTTTGATGGTACAACAGATGTTGGCAATTTGATCTCTGGTTCCTCTGCCTTTTCTAAAACCAGCTTGAACATCAGGAAGTTCACAGTTCACGTTTTGCTGAAGCCTGGCTTGGAGAATTTTGAGCATTACTTTACTAGCAGGTGAGATGAGTGCAATTCTGCGGTAGTTTGAGCATTCAACTTAACTGTATCTGTTAGGTGCTTTGTTATACATCCCACTCCTGAAAAACTAGACAGATAATTGTGTAAAAGGAAACAGGTTATTCAACCTCCCAACATCAGCTAGCAAGTGAACGGCAAATGGAATTTAGCAATTATTAACATTTCCTGTTTTTCAACTTAGTATGTTCTATCCCTGGGTCAGTAAGATCTTCTGGAGGAGGAAATGGTAATTTGCTCCAGTAGTCTTGCTTTTGAAATCCCAAGAACAGAGGAGCCTGGTGGGCTACAGTCCATAGGGTCAAGAGAGAAGACTTATCAACTAAACAAAGTATGTTTTACTGCCTTAAGTAAAATACTTCTAATCTTTATAATATGCCTTCAAGGTATTATTTTAGAGATGAGATTCTGAGGACTTAAGTAATTTGCCTAAGGCCACGTAAACTTTTTTAGCTAATGTGTGTGTGTGCTCAGTCATGTCCAGCTCTTTGCAATCCAATGGACTATAGGCGCCTCTGTCCATGGAATTTTTCAGGCAAGAATACTAGAATGGTTTGCCATTTCCTCCTCTGGGGGATCTTCCCAACCCAAGGATCAAACCAGCATCTCTTGTGTCTCCTGCATTGGCTGGCAGATTCTTTACCACTGCACCACCGGGGAAGCCTGGGGACACATAGTCTTAGGCAAATCTAAGACCCAAACCAAATCTGCTTATCTGTTAATCCTGTGCTCCTAGCTGCAGCCAAGCAAAAATGTACACAAGGTTAGCCAAAATATAACAGTTCTTCCATATGAATATTATGACTGGAGTTCTATGGAAGGGTGAGAAAATAGGTTGGAGGTAGATGATAAGAATCCTTGGCCTTTGGTAAATCAATTTGGGTAATGATGTGTTTGTGAATGTATACTCTCATGTTCCAAAAAGGATTTGAAGCGCTTTATACCAAAACAGAGAAGGCAATGGCACCCCACTTCAGTACTCTTGCCTAGAAAATCCCATGGACAGAGGAGCCTGGTAGGCTGCAGTCCATGGGGTCACTAAGAGTTGGACATGACTGAGCAACTTCACTTTCACTTTTCACTTTCATGCATTGGAGAAGGCAATGGCAACCCACTTCAGTACTCTTGCCTGGAAAATCCCATGGATGGAGGAGCCTGGTAGGCTGCAGTCCATGGGGTC
>SJYV01023152.1:963746-994115 GCA_006410875.1 Neotragus pygmaeus
TCTGAGGTTATGGATATTTCTCGCGGCAATCTTGATTCCAGCTTGTGTTTCTTCCAGTCCATCGTTTCTCATGATGTACTCTGCATATAAGTTAAATAAGCAGGGTGACAATATACAGCCTTGACGTACTCCTTTTCCTATTTGAAACCAGTCTGTTGTTCCATGTCTTCTGGCTTCTGTTAGCAATGTGCATTTAAGATTTCTCCATGTCTTTTTTTTTTTCCAGCTTGCTACCTCATTTATTTTTATTGCTGAGCTGAATCACATTCCAAAGTCTAGATGAACCACAGTTTATCCATTCACCTACTGAAGTGCATCTTGTTTGTTTCCAGGTTTTCATGACTATGAATAAAGCTGCTTTTAAACATCCATGCACATTTCTGTGGGGACATAAGTTTTCATTCCCTTGGGTAAATACCAAGGGGCTTGCTTGCTGGATCACATAAGGCTATATTTAGTTTGATGAGAAGCTGCCAAAGCGGCTTCCAAAGTGGCTGCACCGTTTTGCATCCCCAACGATGACTGGATCTCCTGTTGCCCTACATCCTCCCAGTGTCTGGATTCTGGTTACTAATAGGTGTGTCCTGGTTCCTCACTGCTGTGTTGTTTGCAATTCTCTAGCGACGTATGATTCAGAGCATCTTTTCCTATACTTATTTGTCATCTGCATGTCTTCTTTGCCCAATTTTTAAATTGGGTTGCTTGTCTTTTTGTTGAGTTTTAGCTTTGGGCACCAGTTTTTTAACCAATATGTGTTTTGCAATGTATTTTAATACATATGGTTTTCCCTAGTGGCTCAGATGGTAAAGAATCTGCCTGCAATGAAGGAGACACAGATTTGATCCCTGGGTTGGGAAGACTCCTCAGAGAAGGAAATGGCAACCCACTCCAATATTCTTGTCTGGAAAATCCTACGGACAGAGAAGCCTGGCAGGCTACAGTCCATGGGGTCACAAAGAATCAGACACAGTGACTAATATTTAATATGTATGAAATAAATGGAGATATTTAAATAAAACCCTTGGTGTGTCACTTAAATAATTTGCTATACTAACTGTTGTATCTGTACAAATTTTAATTTATATTATTTAAATCTCTCAAAGAGAAATAGTAACACAGAATCATTTCTGTGGACATATGATTAAAAGAATCCTCACAGCATCCATGGAAGTTCACTTCTCATAGCCTGCAGCCTCAGTTAGGCATCTCCTTTCAAAGAGATGGGCGATTGCAACCCATGGTGCAGGGGGGCTTGACATACACTAACATTTGTTTAGCACTGTCTGCCTGGAAACTCACGTGCAGGTTTAGATTATATTGATTTCTTAGTTTTTAAATACCTTAGTCCATTCAGGCTGCTATGACAGTACCATGGGCTGCACGTCTCATGAACAGCAGACATCTCTCTCTCATGGCTCGAGGCTGGGCGCCTAAGGTCAGGTGCTAGCGTGGCTGGGCTCTGAGGAGGCTCTCATCTGAGTTGCAGATGGCCGCCTTCCTGCTGAGTCCTCATGCAAGAGAATCACACAGGCACTAATCCCATGACGAGGGCTCCACTTTCATGACCCAATCACCTCCAAAAAGCCTCACCTCCTAACACTATCATATGGGGAGTTAGCTTTCAGCCCATGAACTTGAGGGAGGGACACATACGTTCAGCCCATGTGCTAAGTCACTTTAGTCATTTCTGACTATGACTCCATGGGTTGTATCCTCTGTTCAGGCAAGAATACTGAAGTGGGTTGCCATTTCGTCCTCCAGGGGATCTTCCCGACCCAGGGATCAAAGCCGAATCTCACGTCTCCTACATTGGCAGGTGGGTTCTTTACCACTGAGCCACCAGGTCCCCCCATGTTGCTGCAAATGGCATTCTTTCACTTTTTTTATGACTGATATTCCATTGCATATATATACCACATCTTTTAATATAAAGCAAGTGATCGCTAGTGTTCTCTCTAGTTTTAACACTTTTATGATTCAGAAATTCTTGAGGCTTACCTTTAGGTCACAGGAAATTGCTACATTAAAAAGTCCGCAAAAGTCACAGGATATGTCTGACATTTTGCCACAAAAGGAAGGAAATTGAAGCTTTCGCTTTATCCTCAGCTAAGATCTGAAACAGCAAAGTTGTAGGTAGAAAATCATAAACCCACCCAAGGAGATTGTGACAGCCATGTGAGGAGCATGTTGTGTGCTGGTGTCTAGCTGAACACATTTAACAAGAAGTGAATATAAGTAAAACACGGTGAAAAAATATCAACAAAAACTTCAGTCCAGAGTGAGACAACTGCCATCACTTCAGATCAGTAACAGCAACAACCCAGGGGTTACCCAGGAGCGCGGCCTCCGGAGCGTGAATCATGCCCCAGAAAGCGTGGCCTACTTGCACTCCCACCCCAGCACAGCTGCAAGCCTGCTGCCTGAAGCTTCAGAAATAGCTGCACCACCATCTTGGGGAGAGCTGTCCTTACCACCAGTACAGCCCATGAGGCTCAGGTCACCATGTTCTCCTTCCACATTTCTTTGGCAACTAGTGAGGCCAGACTTCTATTTACTCACTGTCCTTTCCAGTTTGTCTTTTGTGAACACTTGTTTGGATCTCTGGCCATTTTCTGTGGGGGCGGAGTCACAGGGCTTCCTTCTTCTAGTTATCTGAAGGGTATTTAATATGTTTATCATGAGAACACCACGAGAGTGGTTAATCAGTACCTCCTTCCACGCACTCCATGGTCTGTGACTGTGCACTTGGTAGGACACGTCTGGCCCCTGGAGGATGCTGGACCCGGCACCCTCGCTCTGGGAGCCACCGTGTGGGGCACATGTACCTGTGAACTTTGGCAGCTGCAGGGCCAACACGAGGCGGGGGGCGCTACAGACAGACGCCCCTCACTGCCCCCAGCTCCCACTCATCTTCCCCAGCACACAAAGAGCGCGAAGACGTCTTCAGGGTTAACAAGCCACACATTATGCTTCCAGAATTATTTGACATTTCAACTGCCCTGAAGTGTGAAAGGCCCTCATTGTGTCTGGACTCAAATATGCCATGACCCTCATGGGGGCCTGGTTAGACGCCTGCTTCTCCGTCCTGACAGCACAAGCGCTGTCCTCTGGGAGTTTGAAGACAATGTTCCAGTTATACGCCCAGAAAAGAGCAGTGTGTGCCCAGGAATCAACTCACTGAATCACTAACCTCCTACATCCTCTTTAGAGCCTGAAGGAAGATTCCTCAAAGGCGTTTTTCCCCACCCGTGTGAGAGCATGGGTGGGCAGATGGAGCGCCGAACCAAGCAGGAAGAGAAAGGGAAGGGTGGAGGCCCGAGAACATGCCACCCCCACCCCCACCCCCCGGAGGCCAACATAGGACCCCCTCAAAAGACATAGCCATAAATGTTCGTTTCCACCCAAGTCGTTTTTATTACATCCTGATGAAGAGCTATTTGGCAGAAACATTTATCATCTTTCAAGGTCTTAAGGATGTGGCCGCCTCCTTAGAACACGCTTCATGTGGACACCTGTCTGCTCAGGTGTACCCCCTTCTGCAGGTGCTTCCTTCTCCCCTGTGCCAAAGTGTCCTTGGCATTTTACTCCTTGTTTCGACCACTTCACTGAGCCAAACAGGAAAGAATGTAGTTTTCTCGTTACACTAATCCAGCCTTGGGTGAGAGGGTCTCCAGAGAAGACACCTGAGGGGTGGGTGGGACTGAGGATGCTGTGGAAGGAGACACTGGTGTCGGTGGGGGGTGGTTCCAGTTGTGGGTGCAGGGCCTGGGGAGGGGCGGTGGTAGGGCAGCACTCTCCCCACCAGAGAGTGCACCCGGAGCTCCCAGTGCCCTGTCATGACTGGAGCACAAAGGTGTAACTGGCAAGGGCATGATGACGAGGGCTGGCTCGCCCAGGCACACAGCCAAGGGGGACCTAAGATTCTATGCCACCCGCCCCCTCCCACAGATGTATGGAGACTGCTGACCCTCCACCTCGAGGAGTGCTTGGCTCTTAGGTCACTGCAGAAGTCAAGTCGGGCTGGCACCCATGTGCTTCAGCATCTTCCTGACTCTGGATGCATTTGTATATTTGTACATTTTCTCTTACTTCCCAAGCAAGAGTACACAAGAGCAGAGAGGATCCCATATCAGCTATCCACTCACTGGTCTGCACGCCTTCAGAAAGGGCCAGGGCACATGGCTGTTTCTTCCTCCCTAAGATCTCTGTGTTTTGGAGGCAGAAGGTTTTTTTTAATGTATTCTGGATATTAATTCCTTATCAGGTATATGATTTGCAAAAATATTTTTCTCTCATTCTGTAGGTTTTCATTTCACTTTCTTAAAATGTCCTTTTGTTGTACAAGTTTTAAATTCTNAAAAAATTGCGGGCCTGTACCTGTCTCTTATACACATCTAGATGTGTATAAGAGACAGTTCCTTATCAGGTATATGATTTGCAAAAATATTTTTCTCTCATTCTGTAGGTTTTCATTTCACTTTCTTAAAATGTCCTTTTGTTGTACAAGTTTTAAATTCTAATCATCTAATTTATCTAGTTTTTCCTTTATTGCTCATGTTTTTGTGCCACATCTAAGAATCAACCACAAAATCCAAGGCTGTGAATATTCATCCCTGTATTTTCTTCTGAGTTTCACATTCAGGTCACTGATTCACTGTGGTTTATTTTTGAATATAGTGGAAAGTAGGGTCCAAATTCATTTCTTTGCATGTGAATGTCCATTTGTTGAAGAGACCATTCTTTCTCTGTTGAATAATCTCTGTACTCTTGTCAAAAACCACCTGGTCACAGATACATGCTTATTTCTGGATCCCAAAGCCCATTCTGTTGGTCCCCATGCCTATCCTCATGCCAGTGCCACACTGTTTTGATTACTATAGCTTTGTAGCAGGTTTTGAGATCATAAAATGTGAGTCCTCCAACTTTGTTGTTCTTTTTTTAAGATTGCTTTGGCTTCTCAGGGTCCCCTGCAATGCTATTTGAATTTTATTAGGGACTGCACTTGAATTTGTAGATAGCTTTGTCATCTTAACAACACTGAGTCTTTCAACTCATGATATGAAACCTATTTCATTTTATTTAGGTCTTCCTAAAATTCTTTCAGCAAAGTTTTACAGTTTTCAGTGTACAAGTCTGTCACCTACTTGATTAAATTCATTGCTGTCTTGTATTCTTTTTGATGCAATTGTAAAAGGAATTGTTTTCTCAAGTTCCTTTTTGAATTACTCATTGGTGGTGTATATAAAAACAACTGGTTTCTGTGTGTGGTCTCGTACTTTGCAACTTTGCTGAATTTATTATCTGTAGTAGGATGTGTGTGTGTTTGTTCTTTAGGATTTTCTGTATAGGATCATGTAATCTGCAGTAGAGATAGTTTTACTTCTTTCTTTCCAATTTGGGTATCTTTTTTTTTTTTTCTCTTGTCTAATTGCTCTGGCTAGAACTTGCAATACAATACCGAATAGCAGAGGTGAAAGCTGGCATCCTTGACTTGTTCCTTATCTTAGGGACAAAGCTTTCAGTCTTTTTAGCTATTTAAAAAAACAAAAAAAACTTCATTTTTTCCAATCATGTACAGGATTCATGAGAGATTTGAAACCAGATCCACACAGCTTTAATCGTCAAGGACCCAGGTTTTCATTTTAAAATAGCATAGTCTTCTTCTTATTCCATTTTATAAATATTTATCAACAATGTTCATAATTGTCCCATTTCTATTTTCTGAGCATTGTAGTATATGAGAAGGCATGGGTCACATGGCTCCTGCTCATTGCATTTATGGGCTTGCCCCAGCAGAGACAAGGCAGCTAGTTGGCCCCAGTTCATGTTCTAAATAACTAAGTACTGATCAGTGTCATAGCTAAGAGTTCCACCCATGTGAATTCTATCTAATTCTATCCAAGTTCTCATTTTTCAGATCAGTGACATCTTCCAAACACAGATACTTTAATGGAAAGTTGAGCCATAAATTTAGTCAGTTCTGTTTCAGTTACCCATGCCTTCCAAATTTTCTTTGACACAAATTGCCAAAATTGCAGTGTTTAGAACACACTGGCATCTTTTATTGCCTGGCTCTTATCGCAAAATTCTGCCCAAAACGTGCTTATGAAGGGCATTCCCAAGGAACAAATTAATGTTGCTCTAGCCCTCCCCAGATTTGGTACATCTGTTTTGGATTCCATTATAATTTTAAAATGTTAGGGTAGGCAATATTCTGGTGCAGTGAAACTGCCAGGGGACTCCACACAGCCCTGAAGGCTGCCAGACCATTTGAAATAACATGTCAGTGAGTTCAGAAAGACCTACTTTTAGAATACAGATGGAGTGAAGGACACTTCATTCACTCTGAGTCGAGTCCAACAAATGAGGCAAAAGATGGCCATCAAAGACAGAGGACACCAGAACATTAGAGCACTTGCAGCTGGTCCACCCCAAGAACTGTCAGTATTACAATGGGAAGCCTTATGTTTATGGCCTACTCTGTGCCATGTGGTGTGCTAGGAGCTCTGCACATATTATCACAACTCTAGGAGGGAGATAAGGTAAGGTAAACCTTAGGGAAGAACTGATGCTAAAACTGAAGCTCCAATACTTTGGCCACCTGATGCAAAGAGCTGACTCACTGGAAAAGAGCCTGATGCTGGGAAAGATTGAGGGCCAGAGGAAAAGGGGACGACAGAGGATGAGATGGTTGGATGGCATCACTGACTCAATGGACATGAGTTTGAGAAAACTCTGGGAGATAGTGAAGACCAGGGAAGTCTGGCATGCTGCAGTCCATGGGGTTGTAGAGTTGGGTACGCCTTAGCGACTGAAGATAAACCTTCTTACTAATAAGGAAACAGGCTCAGATATAGTTGCCTAGGGTCATGGGCCTAGCATGGGAGAACAGGGATTAGGTTTGAGGTCTTAGGGCAACATCTCTCCTTCCCCTACCCCAGAGGCCAGCAAACAAGGAAGGACTAAAGTGCAAGCCTGGCCTCCCCCCATCGCTTTTTGTAATTAAAGTTTTACTGGAACATTAGCAGGCCTACTCATCATGTGTGAGCCGTCCGTGACACAGGGAAGCTAAGCAGTTGAAATAGACTGTGTAGCCCCAAAAGCCTGAGACATTTACTCTCTGGCCCCTTTCAGGAAAAAAAATTGCGGGCCTGTACCTTCCACAGTGAGACCTACTCTTATGTTTGAGCTTCTCCTCTGTCCGCTCTGTGCTCACCCGACAGGAAGAGAAACGCCTGCCGTGTGTGCTAAGACAGAGGCTCTTGCAGCCCCAGAGTTGGCAGGAACAGTCTTTCTTCCCATGTTTGGTCACCATCACTAACACACAAGTGCCCGCACATGGCCACTGTCCACTTTCCAAGGTCGCCACCAGCGACTGCAGCCTCACCACAGCCACGCTCAGAGGACCTGCTGTCCTGGCCACCTGCACTGCGGAAGCACTGAGACCAGGAGCAGGCCCCCAGCGCCAGGCAGTTCTGTATCCCCTCAAGCATCCCTCTCCAAGCTCTCCATGACCAGCACATGCAGCCCTCTGCCTCAGACACCCAGGCCATTCCTGCATCTGGATGGATGGAGAACCTGAACAGCTGAGGTTTAAACGGGCACCTTATTTAAGGGTCACCTGCTCCCTGGCTTTGTTCTGGGACCAACTCGCCACTGGTGGGCAGGACCGTTTACCTGTCAATTTGGAGACCAGCAGCCTGGAAATTTACGGCACTGAGAAGTCAGGAGAGGTACCTGTAAAGTGCTTGACAGAACGGCTCTAAAAATTAAGATCTCTGCTTCCTGAATCTCCAGGCTGAAAATCCTCAAATCCGGCCGTCTGGCCTAGCTCTCCTACACCACGCTTATTCTTACACGACACAGGGAAAAACGATCAGGATGACTTTAATGCAATCCTGTCTGGAAACCTTCCTCACTCTTAGTTCCTGAGCTGAAGTAGGCTCTTCCAGTTTCCCAGGAAGTCCATCAGGAGGCCATGAGAGGGGAGCCGGGCCGCAGGGGAGAAGTCAGGTGTCTGGACGGCAGCCCAGCACCTCAGCAGGCCATGTCCATGCTTTGCAAAAGCCCGCTTTCTTAATTCAGAGAGCTCTAGGCTCACGCTCTGCCCTTGCCATGTACTGGCTGGCTAACTCAGGCCATGTACTGAATTCTCTCCATCTTGGTTTTTTACTTCAGAGCATTTGATGGAGGAATTTTTGTAAATCAAAGAGCATGAGGCCCAAGCTGCAGTGGACGCAGTTCTTTCTTTTTTCACCATTTGTCCTTATCGTCCCCTAACCTGGCTTAGCAAGGGGTAAGGCCAAAGGCCTTAGAAAATCTGAAGCAATAAAGTACAAATGAGGGAGTACAAGGCTCTGAAGAGCAAAAGGACATTTATTTAGACACCATTGGCTATTCAGCTTCATTAATCATTGTCTAACCTGATTTTCTGAAGCACAGATGACACTGATATGGACAACTGTTATTTTCCGGAGTCAGAGGAAATATAACATTCTTTGCTAGGTTATTTCTGCTCAGCTGGGCTCCCTCCAGACTTTTTGTGAGTTCACGGGTGGCCATGTGGAATCAGGTCATTGTCATCTGCACTTGATTTTGACCACACGGTGTGGCTTGCAGGATCTTAGTTCTCTGACCAGGGACTGAACCTATGCCCCTGCATTGGGAATGCAGTCTTAACCACTGGACTGACCACACAGGGAAGTCCCTCATCCACGCTTCAGACTGAATAAATGGGCTCATTGACAGCAACCTGACATCTGAATGGAGAGAAAAACAGACAACCCCAAATGTATACAAGTAATATACAGCTTGACTTTGGCGTACCCTGTGGTTCTTTCATTTTGAGTACATCTGATACTGTGGGAAGTCCAAACACTTCACAGAAGTGACTGCCAGCCTCTGAAGCCCACCCTCAGGAAGCCCTGGAGACAGTCCAGCGTCCTGACCTGACACTCACAGCTTCCGTCCACTGCCTTGGGGCTCTGATGTGTCCGACCTGAAGGCTCCCATCTTCAACTTCAGAGGGCATTTCCTTCATCCTTCAAATAAAAAACCAGAAAAATAAACCGTGGCGTTAGAACGCGGGCGTGTTTCCACCAGGTGGCAGCGGCGTCTAATTCACTGGCTTCGGCCCCCTGGCTAAACCAGACAGCGGGCAGGGCCCCGCCTGGAGTTTACACGTCTCTGCACAGACTTGACAGTAGTTTCCCGGGGAGCTGAGACCCTGGGCTATGAGCCATTGGTGCTGAGTCCTGTGGGTCGGGCTGCAGCCGCGCCTGCTGAGGCCCAGGCCGCCGAAGTCCAGCCTGTCCCTTCCCCGCATGACCGCGGCCCCAGACACCAGGTTCTCACCCAGGTTGGGTCGCCACACACCTAGGGCACCTCGAAACTGCCCCCAAGAGTGGGCCTCCTGCCCTTCCAGCTCAGTCAGCAGACAGCCGGTGACTGCAGGTCCCAGTGACGAGAATGGGCGGAGGCAGAGGGGCAGTCTCTCCTATTATCCAAACAAAGCATTAGCGTTACACTCGTACTACAGACACTAGTAACTAATGTTACCAGAGCTCATGGCACACACAGTCCAGCAGAGGCTTCCTCCCAGCCGCTCCTGCTCCACCGGGCACCTGAGTCCACGCGGAGCCGATCCTACTAGAAATAACCGCGTTACTCCTGTACGCCCAGGTGCGCCCCTACACTTCTGGGGTTGGGCAGCGGTGAGCACACGGCCTCTCTCGAGACCAGGGCCGCAGCCTCCATGACAACCACAGCAGCAGATTGTTCCCGCATCTTCGCCTCTGTGCGCCTGAGCACCCAGGAGCGAGCCCCTGTGGCCTCGCGCTTCTGCCTTGAACTCCCCACGCAGCCTGCTGATTGGAGGACATGAACTCTCACGTGACCCATGCCAGCCAATCACGCGGCCGTACGTCAGTTGCGGTCAGTCACGTGGCGGCCCTGAGGCCTATTGTTAAACATGGCGCCCATCTCATACCACCTGCCACGCTGCGCCGTGAGTCTTCTGTTTGGTTTTGTTTCAAAGCATTTCGCCGCCAGTTTCACCCCTGAGGCGGTCCTGAATGGAGTTGAGGTAAACAGTGGGATGCTGTCCAGAGAGTTCGGGTGAACGGAGAAGTGTATCAGTGCAGCATGATGGATAAATCGCATCACTGCCAGAGAGAGAAGTGGCAGAACCGGCAGACGGACACATAAGAGAAGGACGTGGAGGCCGGCCCTCCTGGCAGATGCACGGGTGGAGGGAGGCGATGGCAGTAAGGAGTGGACTTGTCATTTTTTTAAGAATAAAAATCATTTTTGGGAATTCCCACTTTGAATTTCAAATAGACATGCAACCTTTTTGTAACTCTTCAAGTCCGTCCCCCACCACCCACTTTCAGTATTTCAGTGTTCTCGGGGCTTCCCTGGTGACCCAGGGTATAAAGAATCAGCCTGAAGTGCCGGAGACCCGGGATTGATATCTGGGGTCAGGAAGAGCCCCTGGAGGAGGGCACGGATACCCCCTCCAGTATTCTTGCCTGGAGAATCCCATGGACAGAGGGGCCTAATGGACTACAGTCCATGGGGTCGCAAAGAGTCGGACACAACTGAGCGACTAAATACACACCCCCATAAATGTCCTCTGTTAGACCAGGCCTTTCCTTGGGTTTTCCTTTGCCATCTTACGTTGAAAACAGTGCTGTAAAAGGCAGACAGCTGTGATTTCTGTAAGGCCAGTTTCATATCAGATTTCTCACCGGCAAGGAATAGGGCATATGAGCCTCCCCCCAGCCCCACACACACACCCTTTCTCAGGCAGGAGCTGACAGTGTGAGTTTAGTCCAGGCTGTTCTTTACTGAAAAGCTGTACATCCTCCTCCTCATGGCCAGAGCACAGCTATTCTGAGACCACAGCGTTTAGCGTGAGGGAAGAGGAAAGAAGGCAGCCAGGCAGCTATGATGTTATCTAAATATTTCAGCCCAGGTCCTTATCAACTCCAGGCCTCCAAGCTCACTGTGCTGCAGAGATTGCTCTTTAAATACTTTAGCACAGAAATCTGGAATTTTAAAAAGTGAACGCCCATTGAAAACGACCCAAGCAGGGAAGGAAATTTAAATTCCAGTCCGCTAAGCAACGTTTTGCAAAGAAGCCCTCTTTCCCAAGCCAGCTCGTCTCCAGGAGCAACCTCCCCCAGCCTGCTTGTCCCCAACATCCTTGCTGGAGGGGCTGGGTCCCAGGCAGAGTCCTCACCCACCGCTCTGTGAGGGCCCTTGCCATGTGCTCCTAAGGTCACAGAGTTTGTAAAAGTTGGAAAAGTAAGGTTTGTGTTTGATTTTGTTTTGTGTGTTCTTTTACATTAAAGAGTTTCTTCTTAGCACAAATTGTAACACTTCCACTTTCCACGAAATCTGGGTCTGAGCTTGTTCTTGTTTTAAATAATATGTATGGATCAGTGGATGCACCCCCAGGATAATTAACTGGGAAACAGGAAGAAACCATTATACCTTCTTTCTCTTTCTCTTATTTTAATCAAATAAGATCAAACTTTACTAACTGATCATACTGATCCCTTCCTCTCCCCCTACACACACACATGCAGGTCTGACAGGCATACTCACCACTGAAGATAGAATAAACACCCAGAGGGAAGGGTGGGGGCAGGAGGCTGTCAACATTTGGGGTATACATGTAGTTTAAATGTGAGAAGCATATTCATTCTCACTACTTGCTGTCAAAACACAATGGAATGAGAACAAAAATATGTTTTTAAGGCTTAGATAAAATAGTTTTAAAATATTGTTTATCTGACCCTTTAACATATGTAGTAGTGTAATGTTAGTCACTCAGTGGTGTCCGAATCTTTTCTATCCCATGGACTGTAGCCTGCCAGGCTTCTCTGTCCATGGGATTTCCCAGGCAAGAGTACAGGAGTGGGTAGATGTTTCCTTCTCCAGGGAATCTTCCTGACAATGATCAAACCCGGGTCTCCCACATTGCAGGCAGATTTCTTACTGTCTTAGCCACCAAGGAAGCCCTTAATTATGTGTATGTTTATGTGGCTCAGAGGTTAAAGCATCTACCTGCNTAGATGTTTCCTTCTCCAGGGAATCTTCCTGACAATGATCAAACCCGGGTCTCCCACATTGCAGGCAGATTTCTTACTGTCTTAGCCACCAAGGAAGCCCTTAATTATGTGTATGTTTATGTGGCTCAGAGGTTAAAGCATCTACCTGCAATGTGGGAGACCTGGGTTCAATCCCTGGGTCGGGAAGATTCCCTGGAGAAGGAAATGGCAACCCACTCCAGTATTCTTGCCTGGAGAATCCTATGGACAGAGGAGCCTGGTAGGCTGCAGTCCATGGGCTCACAAAGAGTCGGACACGACTGAGCGACTTTATGGTAAATAAAGCATATTAGTGTAGTAGTTGTACACATTTATGTGAAATAAATGAGTTATTTGGGCAGGTGTTTATTTTTAAAAATATGACAGAAATGCATGATCAAAAGTTTGGAAGGGACTTCCTGGCAATCCAGTGGTTAAGACTCCATGCTTCCACTGCAAGGGCACAGTTTCCATCTCTGGTCAGGAACTAATATCCTGCATGCAACGTAGTGGCCAGAAATAAATAAAGTGTACAACTTGAGAGCTTTTAGTATATTCCTAGACTTGCGCATGCATCACCATAGTTTTTTTTTTTAAGTTTAGAAATTATAGATTTAAACTATTGTACCAACAATACCATCTCCATGCAGAAGAACCAGAACTAGGGCAGAAAAAGTATCCATAGATTTGCTTAAATAATGAATGTAACTGTGACCCTTAGAGTCCACTTAGATTCACCAGCCACTCTTAGAATGCAGAGCTGCCTGGGAGACAGATCACAAGCTGAGTCAGCAATGGACCATTCACATCTTAGTATGAAAGATTCCAATCACTTCCTTGTCTGCTAGCAGTCAGGCACCACTGAAAATGAAAGCTGGGAAGAATGAAAGAAGAGGAATGAGAAGTTGCTGCTTGTAGAGAACACCAGCTGCACTAGGGACTTGCTGAACCCAGCAGTGGAATCTCACCTCCACATCTGGCTGGTGCTCAAGGCCCCTCCGCCTTTCCACCCTCCAGAGCTGAGTCAGCTTCTTTTGAAACAGACACAGCTTTAAAATATGGCTCAAGTCCTAGTCGTTTGTTACAACAGTGTTGTATGTACTTAAGGGAGACTTCCTTTTTTGGAATCTTGTAATCTAACTTAAAGTAAATGTCATTCATCTTACATTTGGGTATGTATCCTGCCAGATATCATTTTTAAACATACATTACACTTCTTTTTTTTTCCCTTATTTGAGACCATGTAGTTTTGTGTGTTTTTTTTTCCACTAAAATATGTCATGTCTTTTGTTGGTTCCTTTCATTGGAGACTGGCCTTGGGAACTGAGACATGGACACTGGGTGTGCTCATTCATTGTTACCAGAGTTTGGTTATTATTTTAATATGCACTTTCTTGACCGGAGAATTCAAAGTTGCTCATTTATTTATTGACTCTTTTTCCTTCTTCCTCTACCTATTCTTTCTTATGTTATTTGAATGTTTTTCAATGAGGATGTGTATCATTCTTGATTTGTAAGGAATCCTTAAAATTTAACATTGGGGGTGGGTGAGTTGGGAGGTTGGCATTGACATATGTACACACTATGTATAAAATAGATAACTAATGAGCACCTACTGTACAGCGCAGGGAACTCGGTGCTCTGTGGTCACCTAAATGGGAAGGAAATCCAAAACACGGGATATACATATATATACATCTGGCTGACTCACTTAGCCGTACAGTAGAAACTGACACAGCAGTGTAAGGGAGCTATACTCCAACTAAGAAAAATTTCTAAATCTAATATTGACATAATTGTAGTACATAGTTATCCTATTTGGTCATTGGCTTTTAAGTTTTACTTATTTTTCTGGCATATAGAAGTTTAAATTTTTCAGGAGTCAAGTATCTTTACCTTTTACTGTATATTTTTATTTTACTATTATACCAAAGATATTTATTCACCTATATATTTACTTCCTTGTCTTACAACTGTTCCTTTTTTTCATTCTTTCATCTCTAAGTAGTAGTGTAGTGTTAGCTGGATTTGTTTTATGAAAGCGCTCTAAATTTGTTTGACTTTATTTACAAAGTATTAACAATTATGCCACTGATTTTAAAAGTTATTTTTATCCTTAATTCTTATAAATACTCTGGGCTTCTCCTCTATCCACTAATATCCCTGCCTATTGCTGTACTACTCAATGAAGCAAACATTCTTTTTTACATCTTAAAGTATGAATACATCTTTGTATGTTTTTAATCATAGAAGCACAGGCATAGAGTTAAATAAAGGTTTGAGGCTTACATGAAAAATAGCAGCCTCCATTTCACAGTTACCCTACCTTGTCCTTATCTGTCAGAAGAACTATTTTAAATGATTTTACTAGATTTTTTTTCCTGCCAATTTTCTTGGCTGTTCTTATTATTTCTCTAGATAAACTTTGGAACTATTTTGACAAAAAATTCCTTTAAAATTCTGTAAAAAATTTTATTGAAGCTTAATAAATTAAATTTGAGATCATTTATTTATAATACTGATGCTTTCTTTCCTGAGAGTCTTCCCATTTACTAAAACCTTTCCTGCCCATTGGTGAACCTGTGGAATCCCCCTATCTCATCCAGATCCTCTCTGATAATTCTTTTTCAGTGAAACCCTAAGTATTGTGTGTACGCATTATTCAAATAGCAAAGATACATACATACACGTACATACATACATCCGCACACATACTCATATATACACCTTTACTGTTTTAATAATGTTTCTTGAAGTGCTCCTAGTCATTAAGAATAACTTTGTTTCCTCTACTTTTTTGTTTCATAGCCACCCATCTTAGCCAATGTACAGTAAACAGTGGTGATGATGCAGCCGAGGCTGTCTTTGTTTCCTGGCTGCCACCTTGTCAGAACAATGCTCAAGGTCACTGACACCAGTTGCAGAGAATAAATAATTGGTATTGGCATCAAAAATACAGAACCTTGGGCAATACTTTATTTTTAATATATCAAAATCTTGCAGATGTGATTCCTTCAAAGCACTGTGGTCCAGTCATTCAGTGTTCAGGATGAACACTTTAGGAGAGAACCAGAAATGTGAACGCAGAGTTAAGCGTGTAAGTTTTCATAGCGGGGTGATGATTTGTATTCTCTCCTGCCCAGCTGAGGTCATGTTCTCGATGCCAGTGGACAGGCCTGATGCCAGCACAGACATGTCCACCCACAGGTCTCTCCCCCTCTCTCACACATACACACTCACACACACACACACACCCCTTCAATCGGCCGCCTCTGTTCACCCACAACTCCGGCTTGAATCTCTCTTTTCCTGGTAGAGTCCTACCTACCCCATGTGACTGCTTTTCTGTCTCCCTGTGATAGCTGTTTTATTTTTGGCTTATTCTTTATAGTACAAATCACAATGATATCATATAGCCATTTGTATAGTCTTTGTTTTTTGATTAATGGTCTGTGAAGGATACAATCTCGTCTTTGTTACTGCGGCTTTTTCCTTTTTGGGAACTTTCTACACCTAACATGAGCACAGAGCGGGTAACAGAACATTTGTTACATGGAATAGAGTGAAATATTGGTACCACCTAAATGCCTAACAATTGGAGCACAGGAAGGAGTGCATTTAAATCATTAAAAGTTTATTTTCAAAGAGTTTTAAGGACGAGGGAAATTGCTTCTTTTGATGGTAGTAGGTTTATACAAATCAAAAGTAATATAAAGGTACAAGAAAATTGCTGTAAAGAAATACATCAAAATGTCCACAGTGGTTTTTCCTGGAGTGGAGAACTAAACTTTTGTGTGTTTACTTTTAAATGGGCATGAATTCATTTTACAGTCAGGAAAAAATAGGTTTTTTGTTTTCTTTTTAAGCTGACTGAAAATATTTAGGGCTGAGTTACTGGAAAAAGTACGTCTGAGAAACAGGAAAACAAAACTAGGTTTAAAAGCAAGAGATTTCAATAAAATAACATTTAAAATATTTGTCCAAAGAGAATCCTGATCAGGAGACAGGTAGTAGATTGTGATGTTTCTACCCAGTGGACCACATTTGACAAAGAAGTGAATGAAAGAGAGACACACATATTCACATGGATAGAGTGTATGGGACAATGTTGAGGTGACTATATACACCATTTATAGAGTAAAGTCAATAAAAATGAATTCTATCAATATTTGAAACACATAACATACACATGCAGATGAACTGCTTATGACTTCCTACCACCCTAAAGGGGGTCTGCTGGTCCCTCCCATTAGGAGGGCAGGGGACGTCCGCGGTGGGTGGCACTGCCCTGGCAACTCTCCCGGAAGCACTGGGCGGGCCTCCCCCTGCAGCATCAGCTGAAAGAGGGGCTGCTTGCAGGGGACCCAGCGGTGTCCATTCTCTTTGCCAAGAGCCTTCCCATGAAGCCTGTCACCTCAGCATGCGCAGGTCTAATGTCTCCTATGTTAGCAGAAAGTAATAATTGCTTAAGTACAGAGAAGGGCTTCCCTGGTGGCACTACTGATAAAAAACCTGCCTGGCGATGCAGGCGACATAAGGGATGTTGATTTGATCCTTGGGTCAAGAAGATCCCCTAGAGGAGAAAACGGCAGCCCACTCCACTATTCTGGCCTGGAGAATCCCATGGACAGAGGAGCCTGATGGGCTACAGTCCGTGGGGTCACAAAGAGTAGGACATGACTGAAGCACACACACAGACAGATATAGAGAAAACACATTTATTTGATAAACACTGGTGCCAGGGAAACAGGGAAGATGGGAGCCTGACCCAGTGCAGGAGTGAAGCACGGCACTTAAGCTCCTTACATTTATGCCCATCCACTGATAATCTTCTCACCTAATTTTAGCCAAAAGGCTCAGCCTCCACTCCAGCCACCCCATTTTACTCAAGAAACCATTTCTCCCCTCGACATAGCCGTGAAGGGATCAAACAGAAGAAACTTGCTAAAAGGCAAATGGAGACGAGGAAGCATGACACCTGTCATCTGCTACCTGGAGGTGCGTGCGGGTGGGTGAAGGATCACCCCCAGAGTGAGCGGGGTGCCTTGCCTGCTGAAGGCACGCTTCCACACAGCACTCCTTCCCGGGCACCCTCACACACTCATACATGCGCAGACACACCCACGCACACTCAGTCCCATGTTCATACACCCACATTCATATATGCAGCCTCATGCTCACATGCACTCACACGCAAGTACACACTCGTGTACCCGCACCCTTACACACTTAAGCAGGCTGTCACACTTGTACACACAGTCCCCCATGAGTCTGGAAAAAATGGTAAACTTGATTTCCACACCCCACGGTTGAGAACTGACCCGCTTCAGCTGTATTTACAAAGGTTATGAGCTAAGCCAAGGAAATGATCCAGACGTAGAAAATCGACCATAGGGAACAAGATCCTCCCGACCCAGATTCCTGACAGCGCCTCCATGGAGGATGTGGGCCAAGCACGGTTTCTTTCTCATGTCCCACCCGGATGGGGCTGGTCAGGACATCTCGGCTATCTTGCAAATTGATCACTTCAGAAGGCATCATCAGGCATGGTTCAACCTGGTGGCTAAAATGGCCAAAACGATGGCTCCCCTGGGCAGGCTGCATTCCACACTGCCGGCCTGACCCTGCTCTTGGATTAAAGGACAGATTCAAACTGGTCACAGGAGCCAGCAAGAGTGCCCACGTTTACAGCCCAGCCTCCTGTCATGTGGCTGAGGGATCGCCAGTAGCAAATAAACATCCTGCAGTTTGGGAGTAACACAGAAATCATATTATATTGACACTTTAAGACCTAAAATTTAATTACAAATCCCCAGGACACGATTCGTATATGTAAAACCCATGATTTATCTAAATCCATAAGTTGGTATGGCATGAATTTGGATTACTTTATTATTTTTTAGAAAGTCTCATTTGCAGGTGACAAAAAGATAATTATTGTGAAAGATAACTTGGTCTCTTGTCTACATTCAAGAACCCACGCCGATTACAGTGATCTTGTAAAAGGGCTTGAATAGGAGGATAAATCAGTATTGGTGTCAGTGCATCTTATTTCGGTAATAGTCACTATGGAAACAAATCACTGACCTATTTCTTTTCAAACCTCCAAGTAAACAATAGGGTCTCCACTTCTTTTTGTCTCCTGTTCCCTTTGGACAGGAATTTCTGGTACAGAATGTCCCTAAAGCACTTTTTATTGAAACCTATAGTTTTTCCCTCCATGCTCATTTTAGTCCTTATAAACATTCTCAGCCTCTTTGCGGATTTCTGCCATGGAAGGCGCCCAGGACGTTCAGCTCTCTCCTTCAGAATCCTGGGGGCTCTGGGCAGGGGCTCCCTGGGCCTGGCTCGGATGCGGAGACCCACTGATGCAGGGGTGCAGACCTCAGGAGATGCCTGGTGCAGTAAGTCAGCAGAGCTCTCCTTGAGTGTCTTTTCTTGCCACGCGGATCTGTAATTACAGACAAACAGGAATGTCACAGGTCATTTTCTACACTAAGCTGCTGATTCAGGGAAGAACAAACGAACTATTAACATGTGTGTGTTCCTTTCCTTGTCCTCAGCCCACATCCTAAATCCATTTTACATTTGGCTGAAGCCAGAAGTTTCTAAATATAGACGCTGTTCCTTCTCGGCACTAACGAGCGCCCCTGCGGGGCTATAGTGCAGGCGCACGCCGCGCCCGCCGAGCCGGGATACCGGCAGAGCGGGGCTCATTGGCCCGAACCATATCCCGTCCCGCGCCCCCAAGGACACGCTCTCGCTGAGGTATCAGAAGGAAGTACAACCTGTTTAACTTTATTGATAGCCTGCTAGTTTTATGACCTGTAAATCCCTCCTCTTCACTTGTTTATTGTGTGAGATGGAAAATTACATAATAAAAGTGGGGGGGAGACACACATTATAGAAATGTGTTTTTTTTTTTTGAGACATAAAAGATATACACCCCAAACAGTGCTCTCCAAGAGGGCAATAAAGAAATGAGATAAATCCCCAGCCCTCTGTGTAATGTATTATGAATAATGAGAGCAAAGTGGTCATAGTGATTCACTTTTCTTATCTGACAATTTTTTCTTCCCCCATGGGAAAAGTTGTGACCTACGTGGCCTTGGTATCCTGGGAGAACTTCTTGTGGTTTCACTTCAAACATAACTTTTTTTGTAATGTTTGTAATCTCTAACAGAGCCATGATATCCAAACAACCACATCAAATTGATACTAGAGTGATTGTTTGGAAAGTGGGGGGAAAAGTAACCTGAAAACATGGTGGGTGTTTGCAAACATGGCCCCCTTCTCCACATTGCCCTTGTCCTGCCCCTTCGCAGTGGGACTCTGCAGCTCCTCCCACTGAGAGGCAGAGGCAGCTTCACCGCTTTTCAAATCTGGGCCAGCCGTGGGACTCTCTTGGGCCTCCAAATATGGCACAAGTGATGATCTGCTGGCTCCCAGCCTAAAGCCTCACAAAGACTCACATGATTTTACTCTCGCAGACCCCCTGCCGTGAAAACACACCTGGGACGGTGACTGCAGGGTGAGAGAGAGTACAGGAGAATTGAGGCATTCCAGCTGACTCGTGGCTGACCGCAGAGACATGAGGGACCCTAACTCAGAAGACAGTCCTAGCAGAGTCCAGCCTCAGGGGCTGACCCATGGAATCATAACTCTGTACTTGGCTCTCATTTTAAGCTACTAAGTCGGGCTACTTTGTTACACAGCAGTAACTATCTGGTACATCTCTTCTGTCTCATTTAATAACTTTCCCATCCCCCAGTAAACACTTGACGTTTTGCAAAAAGTCCTGGTCAAAGAAACAAGAGACCCAGATCCTAGTCCTGACCCTCAGATATTACTTTTCTGAGTATCAGTTGCCTTGTCTATATGACAACATACAACATTCTAACTGGAGCATCTTTATGAAAGAAACTGACAAAGCAGCTTAAATTCTTACACATATTGGTGCGAATGCCTTTAAGAGGCACGTCTAACAAATCTAGTCATACGACAAATACACCACTTGACTCAGAAATCCCACCTTTTTGCTCTTGTGCTATGGAACTAAACACATGAATATACTAGTGTTTACATTCAAGGTTGTCTAGTGCAGGAGGATCTGTATGGCAAAAATCAGGAAATAATCTGAATGCCCATCAAGGAAAATGGTTGGACAAATAGTGGTATATTCATACATAACACTTTCTGCAGCTATTTAAAGAATTCTCTACAAGAACTTTCATGAGGTATTTTTTTAAGTGAGTAAAGTGAATTTCATGGTACAATGCCATTTGTATATGAGAAACAAAACAAAAAAACCTTTATATGAGGATGCAGTTTTTATATACTTGTTTGGCCATGAAGAATGGTTCAGAAGTATATAGACCAAGCTGATTGCCTGGTTTGGAGGCAGCAGTTTATGTCAGCAAAAATGCTGAAACAACCTCAGTGCTTAGATTTAAGAGTTTAGTTTAATTATGGCAGGTTCATACAGAGGCAGACCTGGCAGATGCTGTGGGTAAGCTCTCGACACCCCAATAAACCATATATCTCAATGGAGCAGGCCACACAGATTTTCTGGTTTCCCAGTGCCTATAAAACGCAAGTTTACATTACATTGTAGTCCATGCGGTGTGCGATCACATTATGTCTAGAAACCTTAATTTAAAAATACTTTGTTACTAAAGATTGGCTAAAAATTTCTGAACATCATATCAGCCTTCAGTGAGATGCAGCCCTTTCACAACAGTAGCATCAAAGTTCACTCATTCATCCCAGATTCCCATAACAAATATAATAGTAAGGGAAGTGTTTGCAACAGCATGAGAATTAGTGAAGTATGACACAGAGATGGGGAGTGAGAAAACGCAGTTGGAACATGGCACCGATAGACTTGTGCAGGGCAGGGTTACCGCAAACCTCCAATTTCATAAAAACATAGTGTCTGTAAAGCATAATCATGAAAGCACAACAAAACAAGGTCTGCCTGTAGCGAAATGATATTCAGCTGTTAATGGTGTATAACATATGAAAAATAATGATATTAATAAACAGGAAGCAGTATTAAAGGGAATATAGATTCATGATCTCACACATATCTCTTCAGAATCTATACAACCAATTAGCCACAGGTAACTTTTTAATGATCATGAGCTTATGAGTGGCTTACCCTTATTTTTATGTATCTATATTTTCTAGCTAAACTAACATATGTTAAAGGGGGAAGAAATAGGCCAGAGTAGAGATGTTTAGTGATTCAATAGAGTTGAGTAAAACAGATGGAAAGAACCAGAGGGGACGGGATCTTTCATAAGCTCAATAACATCTCTGAATAATAGGGAGGTGAGACTATTTTGAATTGGAAATAGCGGTTTCAGATATTTAGTGAGCTGGGTGACCGGACATCTATAATATCTCTGGCTCATACAAAGTGATGAGGACAAATGAGATAATTAATATTTATAAGGTGCCTTAACATTCTGCAGGAAATGCTGCTGTATGATAATACCATCCTTCTCAACTCAGATGGGCACACACAACCACTTTCTGATCCCACCATTCAAGATCATCTGCGTATTTCCTAGTTAGTAAGTATGGTCTTTGTTTTTTTTCCCAGACAAGAAAACCTGGATCTGAGAACGATGTTATATTTCTTCTTAGTAAATTTTGTAAATGAAAACAAGAGAGTGTTTTTACCTTCTGAGTGTACACCTGTGCTTGAATAGATGCTTTTCATGAAAATATCAGCCTTGAGTAACTCTTTTTCACCCAAGTATAAAAGACCCGGAACATAAGGTGTGGGTTAGTTCCTCAGTTGTACTGACTCTTTGCGACCTGTGGACTGTACCTGCCAGGCTCCTCTGTCCGTGGGATTCTCCAGGCAAGACTATTGGAGTGGGTTGCTATTCCCTTCTCCTGGGTATCTTCCAGACCCAGGGATTGAACCTGGGTCTCCTGCATCTCAGGCAGATTCTTTACCATCTGAGCCACCAGGCAAGAGGAGTTTATAGTTAAGAGAATGATGTAGCACAGATTGAGAGTGAAGGTAACACAGATCAGGTGTGCAGGGGGAGCACTTAAGGAGACTGAGCTACTTCTGCAGCTTCTGCCCTCCTGTGTCTATGAGCTGGCCACCAGGTAACTCTCCCCAGAGCCTGGAGATTAAGTACCTGGACAGGAAACTCCCTGATATTCTAGCTACAACAACTGCAGGACAAGTCATAATGAAAGGGAACATTTCTGGGAGTGCCTGGCCCTCTGCTGAAAGGCACCATTCCCTTTCTGCATCTGGCCTTGGAATTAACAAGGGAACCTCCGCTAAAAAGCTGGATCAGAACAGGCCTATAGGGGGAGCTCTCAGGCCTGTCATCACCATCAATTACTCCAAACAGGAAGAAACAGGCCTGTATCTCCGACAGGAAGGCGCCTCCACTTTCCATCCAGCAGGAAGAAGACACCATCTCTCCACTGGACTGCGGCCCAGTCAATCAGCCGCTGCAGCAGCCCAGCCAATGGGAAGCTCTGTGCTTTGGACTCCCAGGTCCTCCAGGGAACTCTTTGGTCATCCCAGCTCTTCCCAACCCCCCACCCCTTCNATAAAAACAAGTTTCTCTTTCTTGTTTCCTGAATTTTCCTATGGTCTGCCATATCTTGAATTGCAATTCCTCTGGCTATTCCCAAAGAAACTCACTTTAACTGAGAATGATAACCGGCTATTTTTTTTACTGAAGTTGCCAGTCCTGTTCCTTAGTCTTTTACAAATGCTATAAAGGCTTGTGCATGAACCGTAAGCATCCTACAATCCAACTTAATACATTACTATCAGTTTTGTTTTACTCTTGGGGGGGGGCAGGAATCATTATTTCTTCTACTTAGACTTGTTGCAAGTCTTGTGAGCTCAGTCGCTCAGTCATGTCCGACTCTTTTGCGACTGCACAAACTATAGACCTCCAGGCTCCTCTGTCTATGGGATTTCCCGGTCAAGAGTACTGAGTTGCCATTCACTTCTCCAGGGGATCTTCCTAACCCAGGGATCAAACCGCAGTCTCCTGCATTGGTAGGTGAACTGTTTACCACTGAGCCTCCTGGGAAGCCCAATTGCAAGTCTTAACACGTTGAAAACATTCCAACTACAAAGTTGTCATTTCAAACTTATTGTTGCTGGGAGAAAAGAGGGGGAAAAAGGATAGTTACAGAGTTTGGGATAGACAGGCACTGCTATATTTAAAATGGATAACCAACAAGGACCTATTGTATAGCACAGGGAACTGCTGAATGTTGTGTAGCAGCCTGGATGGAAGGGGAATTTGAGGGAGAATGGATACATGTATGTGTGTGGCTGGGTTCCTTTGCTGTCTGCCTGAAACTATCACAATATTGTGAATAGGCTATAGCCTTTCTTGAGGGCTTCCTGGTAGCTCAGTCAGTAAAGAATCTGCCTGCAGTGCAGGAGACCCGGGTTCGATCCCTGGGTCAGGAAGATCCCCTGGAGAACAGAATGGCTACCCATTCCACAGTATCCTTGCCTGGAAAATCCCATGGACAGAGGAGCCTGGTGGGCTGCAGTACATGGGGTCGTGAAGAGTCAGACACAACTGAGCAACTAACACTTCCTTTCACTTAAGTTCAGTCATTCAGTCATTCAGTCATGTCTGAATCTATAGCATGCCAGGCTATGCTCCGATATAAAATAAAGAGTTAGAAAAAAAACCCAAACTTGTCATTTTAGGGCACGAAGCCGAAGCTGTTGGGTCAAGTCTGGACGCTTGTTTCCTCGCTCACTCTCTGGATGGCTGAATGAAGGCCGGGTCTGTCAGTGTGTCTGTGGGTGTGCATTTTCATATGTATTCCTTCCTCAAGAGTCACCAGTGTGTAATTTCCTTGGAGTAGAAGGCAGACATCTAAGGTTGCCTTTTTTTTCCCCAACGTTGAAACTTGCCCTTCAGTCACATCGCTGTTGCTCATTCAAGCCTCAAGCCTGGCTGCCTCGTTTTAATATTTTATACACATATTTTATCAATGTGAGAGGTAAAGCACCATGACTATTGCCGTAGGAATGAATTGCTGTCATGAGAACAAAGCCTCAGAAATCACTCTTCAAACTGTACTTAAAAGCAGTTATTGTTTGGGAGATGGTTTGCAGCCAGGATTAGAATTTTTTTCCCCAGAAATTACATTCCGAAAACAATGAAAACAATCCCAGGGCTGAGAAGTGTGGCCTTTATTCAACGTCAAGTCTGTACTCACAGTCCGGCAACTGTGAACGTTCCCTTTCTCTGCGTGTGAAAGATCTGGGTCAGTGGAAAAGTTGGTCCTGGATTTCATCGGGAGAGGACGTCTATTGTTAGAAGGTGCATCTTCCTGCCAGCAGGCGAGTCTGAGAACGGGCAGGTCTGGGAGCCTTCAGGGTTACGGCCTGTATAGAGCAGATATCGGATTTAAAATCACCCCTATGAAACAGGCTGTGTGTGTTTTGATATGAGCAGCGTGAGTAAATCACACTTTTTAAGAAGTCAGACTCTGAGTGTAAATGACAAGATTGCTGTCGACATCACTCACTAGAACCTCTGTGCCCAGAGGCCGTGACAACTGATTGAGTGCAGCTGCCTGAGCAGCTGTGGTTGACCCAGGTATGAGTCAGACACACAGAGCCCAAGGTCAGGGTAGACGCGAATGACACAGAGTCTATTTTGAGGATAAACTACTGAAAGGAACTTGCTGACCAAATGTTTCAATTTGAAAAACAGAATCCCTTCACTCAGGGCTAGCAGCTGGGCTGGCAAGACAGTGTTTCCTGATTGTATGGTTTGTGCAAGGTATCCCTGGGCCCTTCGTCTGGAAACTGTCCCTGAAGGCCCTCCACGTGCTCGTGTGTTGTGTAGATGGTGGTGAAGAAAGGACAGAAAATTCCCAGCTCAGGACTTTGGCAGCTGGTGGAGGAGGCAGGCATCTCCCCACGCAGAGAGCCGCGAAAACCAGGCTCACTGGAACTTGTGCTGGACGCCAAGAAGAAGCAAAGGATGCTACGAAAGAGCGTGACTGGTGGGCCTGAGTCCCACGGGGGCAGGGTGCCGGGAGGCCCCCTGTCAGTGACATGTGAGCCGAGACTCAACATGCCGCTGGGGAGCCCGTCACCCACTCAACTGTGTTCAGCCTGCACATCCTTCCTGGTTTAAGGTGACATGGGGCTTGTTTGATGGCTGTCGTTGAACAGTTTCCTGTGAGTAACACCTGTATGCCAGAGAAGCTGCCCAGGTGTAACTCGAGAGCAGGCGGCTAATGATTAAAGACAGAAATGAGGGATGAGATGTCCCATTTGCGGTTTTCGTGTGTCGCCAGTCTGTGTGGACGTCATGACTGGTGCGGAGAGCAGACTCCTCCAGGCTGGGCTGACTTGCCCTGCACAGGCCTGCATTTGTAGACAGAGGCACCCTCCCTGACACTGCGGAGTCCCGGGGGGTGAGCGCTGCCTAACCTCAGATGTCCGAGCACTCCTGAAGGCGTTCATGCTGGCCCAGAAACAGAGCTCAAGCATCTTCCCTTCATCTTTAATTTCCTCCCACATGTGTTTCCATCCACTTTAGCCTTCTGATTAAGAAGGCTGAGTACTGAAGAATAGATGCCTTCGAATTGTAGTGCTGGAGAAGACTCCTGAGAGTCCCTTGGACTGCAAGGAGATCATACCCATCAATCCTAAAGGAAATATCAACCCTGAATATTCATTGGAAGGACTGATGCTAAAGCTGAAGCTCTGATACTTTGGCCACCTGATGCAAAGAGCCAACTCATAGGAAAAGACCCTGATGCTGGGAAAGATAGAGGGCAGGAGGAGAAGGGGACGAGAGAGGATGACATGGTTGGATGACATCATCGACTCGGTGGATATGAGTTTGAGCAAGCTCTGGGAGATGGTGAAGGACAGGAAGGCTGGCGTGCTGCAGTCCATGGGGTTGCAGAGTCAAACATGACTGAGAGACTGAACACCCCTTGGCCATCCTCTTGGGCTCTTGATGGCTCGGCCTGTGTGGAGCTCCTTTAGTCTGAGAAAAGCACTCCAGAACCAGAGTCCAGCTGAGTCACCCCTGGTTCCCAATGGGGCCTTCCCTGCTCTCCTGCCAACCCCAGTTCCAGGTAGAGCCACTCAGAACCCTCCCCTTGGGAGTGGATGTTTCCCAGGGAACCCTCTTCAGGAAGTTTGCTCCTGGCATCTTTCTAACAATCAGAAAGTCAGAACCAAACAGTCCCTGGAGCTTGGCCCCCAGAAAAGGACACGTGCTACCCTTGGACATGACCGGCCCTGCTCTTGATGAGTCACAGGAGCTGTGATCTGAAGCGGGCTGCCCTGGTGTCACCCCGAGGGGCTGCTCTTGTGGTGCCATTTCTGTTGCTTACTGTGTGTGTCTCTGTATGTGTGTAAGTCACCATATTTTCTGATAATAGCTCTGAGCAGACGTGGTATCAGTGGCCATAAAACAGAACCTCTTGTGGAAAACGCAGGAGATTAGCACAAATAACCACCAGTGAGACGCCATAGCAGAAGAAAGCTAATTAAAAATGACTTAAACACCGCGTTTCATTCTCTGGGTTTCATTCTCTGGAGCTCCAGAGCAAGTCCACGGTCCCCTCCCCACTTTGCTCTCTCTGGTCACCTGTTCCAACCCCCACACGGAGGTCTTCTTGTTGCCTTGAAGCCTGAGAGATTTAGAAAGACGATGGATTGTACAATTTCATCTCAAGGACTTATTCTTGGGAAAATGACTCATGTTTATGAAGGGTCTAGTCAAATGAGAAATGAATCACTCCTACTTGCTTTGTCTCCCTTTCCAGCACAGGCTCAACAGTATTTGGAAGAAGGGATCAGAGGTTAAAGAGAGAACCAAGCATCTGGTACCTCGAGCCCCCACGCACACAGGGACCTGCACACACAAAAAAAGCTGGATGCTAATGGATTTGACCTGCATTAAGTTTCCAGAAGAATCTTTCCCTGGACTTCTTGGTGTTTCCATGTTTCTAGCACAAGGCAATCACAGATGCAACCCCAAAGTTTGAGTTTATAAGCAACTTTGATGCAATCTGTAGCCCATGAATCTTGCATCCTAGCAATAGGAAAACTTATCATAGTGAAGATCTGCTGACATCAATTCCTTTTATAACTTACTTGTTGGTGCAAGGAGAGACATACTCTGTGCTATTGTTTTCCAAGTGTGGGATCTGGGTCAGTCTGACCTACAGGTTGACAGGTGGCCCTGGAATTACCTGTGACTCTGAAGAGGAAGGAATGGAACACACTGGTACTAAGAGCCTGCTTGGCTCCTGGTCCACAGTTTCCAGGCTCCAGAGATGGCGTCTGCTTTTTGGACAATAATCTTTAAGATATTCCTGCTTCCCTCCCACAAGGCACATGGAGGGGACAACAGGCAGACTCTGGATATCTCCTGTGGAAAGTAGGAAGTTTGAAGTGCTTTGGTTAACCTCACTCTTGTCCTAAAGACAGGCTGNTGCAATGCAGGAGACCCATGTTCAATCCCTGGGTCGGGAAGATCCCCTGGAGAAGGAAATGGCAACCCACTCCAATATACTTGTCTAGAGAATCCCATGGACAGAAGAGGCTGTCGGGCTACAGTCCATGGGGTAGCTGATTTACAATGCTGAGATGGTTTCGGGTGCCCAGTGAAGGGACTCAGCCGCACATAAACATGAATCCATTCTTCCTCAAACTCCCCTCACATCCAGGCTGCCACACACCCTGAGCAGAGTTCCCTGTGCTGTACAGCAGGTCTTTGTTGGTTATGGTTTATTTTACATTGGAGTGTAGCTGACTTGTAAGCTTGTGTGATNTAAACATGAATCCATTCTTCCTCAAACTCCCCTCACATCCAGGCTGCCACACACCCTGAGCAGAGTTCCCTGTGCTGTACAGCAGGTCTTTGTTGGTTATGGTTTATTTTACATTGGAGTGTAGCTGACTTGTAAGCTTGTGTGATTTTAAACCGGAGAAGGCGATGGCACCCCACTCCAGTACTCTTGCCTAGAAAATCCCATGGTCGAAGGAGCCTGGTAGGCTGCAGTCCATGGGGTCGCTAAGAGTGGCCTCACATTGGAGCAGGGATCAGCATATCCTTTTAAAATCATCCTGGGAATCCCTCAGGCACTAAAAATAACCTTTAACCCTTGTTTTGCCACTGCAAGAACAAAACAGAAGTTCACATCCAGATCTCAGAGGTGAGCCTGGCAGGCGGTGTCTGGCGTGTCTGGGTGCCTGGGGCTCTGGGAGGAGCAGCCGCCGGTGGGCAGTGGGCACAGGAGGAGTCCCGAGGGCAGCTGTGGGCAGAGCCACACAGGTCAGGAGCGAGAGCGTCTGAAACCCGGTGGCTCTCTCCTGGGCCGGTGGGGCGGAGGCTTCTTGCTCGGCTCTCCTGCCGCCCAGGACCCAAGGCCATCCTCCACGGCTGTCTCCGTGGCAGATGAGGCCTGGCGGCCTCCACAGGGCCCTCCAGGCTCTCCTTTTCTTTCCTTGCTTCTTAGGTAGAGCCAGGATGTGGCAGAGAAGAGACGGAGTCATTATAGGGGTCACCTACCAGTGGTGATTCATATCCACAAAATGTGTAACCAGTCAGCTCTAATCCTGGAGCTGGGCTTAATCTTTTCTGGGACTTTAACATGAGAAGGACACTATCTGTCCGCAGATAACACGAGTGAGCCACTTTAAGATCCTGATAAAAAAAATTTGCCACTTGTATTTATCGTCGGAACCGAGCCCATGCTCTGGGTTCCCCAGCGCTGATGCTGGTGGTCAACACATGGCCTGGACCTCTGCTATGACAGGCTTCCAGGACCAGGCTGGGAACTCTGTGAGATGGAAAACTAAAGTTTGAGGAGCGTGTATTTGTATTTCCTTGAATTTGTGTTTATTGTACATATAATTATGAAAAGTGAAAATGTTAGTTGCTCAGTCATGTCTGACTCTTTATGACTCTATGAACTGTAGCCCACCAGGCTCCTCTGTCCATGGGATTCTCCAGGTAAGAATACTGGAGTGGGTTGCCATTTCCTTCTCCAGGGGATCTTCCCGACCCAGGGATTAAACCTGAGTCTCCTGCATTATAGGCAGATTCTTTACCATCTGAGCCATCGGGGAAGCCCTCATGTATAATAAAGNTTCTCCAGGTAAGAATACTGGAGTGGGTTGCCATTTCCTTCTCCAGGGGATCTTCCCGACCCAGGGATTAAACCTGAGTCTCCTGCATTATAGGCAGATTCTTTACCATCTGAGCCATCGGGGAAGCCCTCATGTATAATAAAGTATAATTATAGAAATCTGCTTTATGGGAAGTATATTAAAGTAGAAAATAAAGGGAAAATAGTTATGCACAATCTCATTACCCAGATATACCCACTGTTCATATTTTGCCATATCTCCTCTGGAGTCTTTATTACTGGGTTTTTGTTTTTTTTTTTAGCATAATTGAAATCGTTCCATATCTATAATTCTGGAAACTTTTAAAAATTTAATATGGCATAAAAATTTCCTCATGCATTAAACAATTTTGTAAACACAAAATGTAAACAAAAATTTTAACGATTGCATAAAGCTGAAATACATGGATAGGCCACACTTTAAATGTTCTTCCCTCTTAAATTATAGTTTTAATCACATTAATCTTAGCTCCCACTCACTGAGCCCTCACTATTTGTAGACACTCTTCACGTCCATCTATAGATTGAAAATGAAAGCATTAGCCACTCAGTCATGTCCGACTCTTTGCAATCCCACGGACTGTAGCCCACCAAACCCCTCTGTCCATGGGATTTCCTAGGCAAGAATACTGGAGTGGGTAGCCTTTCCCTTCTCTGGAGGATCTTCCTGATCCACGGTTGGAACCTAGGCCTCCTGCCTTACAGGCAGCTTCTTCACCGTCTGAGCCACACTGATTCTGGGTCTCTGGATTATCTGCTCTTAATTCTCAGATCAATGCATAGTGTGAATATGGCTGTTTTTTCACTATTCAGGATGAAGAAACCAGGATCCAACAGGGACTGTTGGTCCTAATATAGATGCCAGGGCAGGTGACCCTACTGAGAAGGATCCCACCCCCATCTGAGTGGCCCCAAAGCCCATGTTCCACCTTTATACTCCTGGGCAATCTTCCCAGGTGCCCGGCTGAGGGTAGGGCCCAGAGCTGGGACTAGGGGCAGGACAGAGAGCTTTGTCTGCCGTCCAGGCTCTCACTGTATAGCAGGCCCTCAGAAAGACACTGACCACCCCCCCCCAACCCGCCCCCAC
>SJYV01023152.1:994370-1007900 GCA_006410875.1 Neotragus pygmaeus
TTTGAGAACTTCCCAATGTGCCTCCAGTTTTGTCTATAGGGACAAAACTGGTGGGTGTCCTTCTCCGCAGGCAGTACTGGGAGCCTGGCAGTTCTTTCCAAGTGGGGAGGAGGGCTCGGTGGGGGCGGGCGCAGTGGGCGAGGGCACAGCCTGCCTAGCCTCTCAGAGCTACATGGACTGCACCCACCTTGCACTAGCAGTTTGCAGACGTAGGTGTCTGAGAATCACTGGACAACAGAATATTGTCCTTCTTTGGAAGGAAGGAGACTCTGACACAGGCTACAACCTGGATAGATCTTGAGGTCATTATGCTCATGAAATAAGCCAGGCAAATATTGTGTAATCCACTTATAAGAGGCACCCAGAGTCGTCAGATGCATGGAGACAGAAAGTAGCCTGCTGGGTGGGTGTCAGGGTCTGGGGCAGGGAGTGGGGAGTTAGTGTCTGATGGGTGCAGTTTCAGTTTTACAGGATGAAAACGTGGGAAACGATGAGCCGAATGTGAATATTGTGTTGTGTATTTTATCACAAAAAAACTCCCCAAACACCAGAGCTATTGTCTATTGATTTGGGCTTTGGAATCTCCTTGGAAAACTAATTTATCACAGGTGTGCAGAGACCCAGGGTCAAGAGAAAAATCACCTGGGCAGTGGCATGACCCACCTCAGAGGACACGCTTTGCCCCCTGGCCCGCATCTCGCAGAGTCTGGGCTGAGCTCCAGGCTCCTCGAGCACTGCCCGAGCCAACCCTGGGCAGCATCATCCTCTCCTCAGCCAGTGCCTCTGGGGCCTGCATCCCAGACTCTCCCCTTGCCACTGATGCTCCATCCTCGGGTTTCATTTCAAAAGTGGGTTCCAGAAATTCACGACCATTGGAAACCACCAACACAAGGGAATGAACAGCATTCCTGGAAAGCCCACTTGAGAGATTTGGAGGTGGGGTCCGCACACCTCTCTCCTGGGGGAAGGATGGATGAGAGAGAAGGACAGCAGACCCAGGGGCGCTCAGACAAACCCACTGAGACAGAAGGCACATTGTGGGAACTGAGTTTGGGGTGAGAGAAGGCAGTGTGCCTGCTAATGGCCCAGAATTTCTTATAGGAGGGACAGAATGTTCTAAACTTGGAGAGTGGTGATGGTGGCATGACCCTGTAAATATATTTTTTTTAATTGAAAAAAACTTCAAGTGGGTGAACTCAATGGTGTGTGAATGCCCTGATGTATCTCCATGAAGTTAAGCACCAACAGCTCAGAATTCCTGCATTCAAGCATCTTTTCCTTTAAGATATTTCCATTTTTTTTCCCAATAATTATCCAAAAAATAGGGTCTGGGACTCTTGACAATTGAGGATGCTTTTTCTCTCTCTCTTTTTTATTTTATTTTTTTTTAATTCAGACAGCTTCTGCTAGAGTTAAAATGAAAAAGTATTTCACTTTTCAGTAAGTCTTCCTGAGACAAGAACCTTAACTGACAGCTGTTTCCACTTTTATTTCCTTCCTCTTATCCATACCCACAGTGATAAAAATCCAGCTACTATACTGACAAGTCTTTAGAAAATTCTCCTAAATTAGGAAACATTATTTGTGACACTGGGGGTGTGATGTTGATATTGGTAAGTCAATATTGATGGGGAGGTGGATGCAGTAATTGTGACCCTTTCAGAAGTCAGGTTGCAGGATCAGTCGCTTTTAAGATTCATGACTGCAAAACCTGTCGTAACTGAACAATATGGACATTACGTGTAAAAAGCGTGGGAGGGAAGTATCTATAAAGTCACATGAACATATCACAGCAATTGCTCCTTTGAACTATATATGGTAGAAAGAACATTTCATGGCATTCGACTCTGAGATAGACAAATTGGAGGAGCCCCAGTTCCAACCACGAAACTGCAGGGCATGGAAATATCAGGCCCGCTTCAAAGCAACCCTCTCGCATCCATCAGCATCAGCACCAGCATCCCAGGGAAACACTGGCTGGCCTCATGGGGCCAACCAGAATTAAAGGAGCTAGTTTACATGAGCTGCTCAGGACAGTGTCTAGGATACAAAAAGCACTTAATACTGTTCACTTCAGTTCAGTTCAGTCGCTCAGTCGTGTCTGACTCTTTTCGACCCCTTGAACTGCAGCGCACCAGGCCTCCCTACCCATCACCAACTCCCGGAGTTCACTCAGACTCATGTCCATCGAGTCCTTGATGCCATCCAGCCATCTCATCCTCGGTCGTTCCCCTTCTCTTCCTGCCCCCAATCCCTCCCAGCATCAGAGTCTTTTCCAATGAGTCAACTCTTCGCATGAGGTGGCCAAAGTACTGGAGTTTCAGCTTCAGCATCATTCCTTCCAAAGAACACCCAGGACTGATCTCCTTTAGAATGGATTGGTTCGATCTCCTTGCAGCCCATGGGACTCACAAGAGTCTTCTCCAACACCACAGTTCAAAAGCATCAATTCTTCGGCGCTCAGCCTTCTTCACAGTCCAACTCTCACATCCATACATGACCACNTCGTGTCTGACTCTTTGCGACCCCACGAACTACAGCCCACCAGGCTCCTCTATCCATGGGATTCTCCAGGCAAAAATACTGGAGTGGGTTGCTATGCCCTCTTCTCCAGGGGATCTTCTTGACCCAGGGATTGAACCTGCATCTCTTCTATCGACCTGTACTGGCAGGCAGGTTCTGTACTACAAGCGCTACCTGGGAAGCCTCAATGCTTGTGAGGATGCTGTATTTTCGACCTTGATGAGTTCACATTTCTCTGAACTGAACCAACTTTGACGTCTTCAGATAAAGCTGGTCCCGTCAGAGGCCCCAGTTCCTCACTTCCTCTTTCGCCGTCTTGCAACGTGGGCAGGGCTAAGGGACAGTACTCTGTTCTCAGGTTGGTAAGACAAATGGGCTGTCGGGGAAGCTGGCTTGAAACCTCCAGTAAGCATCTTAATTTAATTAGGGCTCCTGCTCAGTTGAGCAATACCTCCCATTGAGGAGATAAAGAAATGAAGGCACATTTGTGGTTGGGAAAAATGAAGGCGCCCATGATTAAACAGATGTGCACAATTTCTTAACATCTTCTTGTCTTAGAGCTTCTTATATGGTAATACCTAATCTCAAGAGCCCTGGGAGAGTTTTCTTTTTTTAATCACATGATTATTTTTGCATGATACATGATGAAGAAGCAGTGTTGTTTTTGATTGATATGTCACTGCAGATTTCATTAAAACATTCATTTTAACACAAATGTTGATCATTTTGATTATACATAAAGACACATTTCATCTGTCCACAGGGAAACAGTGATGCTACTCTTTGTAATTTAAGATAATTACATGGTAAATGCCTGATTTGTTGACAAATGCATTTTTAAATAAGATATACCCTGTTTGGTTTTGGCTCATTACATATACTAAAATGTAGATGGTCATTTACCTTCATGTCATGATATCAAAAACAGACAAGAAGCATAGTCATGGTCTGTTTGGAATTCTCGCATTTTGTTACTTAAGAGCAATTGATTTGTTTCTGTGATATTTATATTTGTGTATGTCTATTGTCACATACATTTAGTTAACACACTTTTAGATATACAGTAGAAAATTAGTCTACCTTAAATGGAAGCTGGTTATATCTTCATTTAATTCTTTGGTATAAAAAATAAAATGGTTTTACCATTAGCAACAGGAGGCTGTACAAGAAGGCTGAAGTTGGAGTATGATGTCCCTGGCATGAAATTTTAGGGTTTATCCTGTTGGGGGTTCACTCTGCTTCTCGGATTTGTAGGTTTATGTCTTTTGCTACATTTGGGAACTTTAGATCCACATTCCTCTGTTTATCAGAGAAGGCAATGGCACCCCACTCCAGTGCTCTTGCCTGGAAAATCCCATGAGTGGAGGAGCCTGGTAGGCAGCAGTCCATGGGGTCGCTAAGAGTCTGACACGACTGAGCGACTTCCCTTTCACTTTTCACTTTCATGCATTGGAGAAGGAAATGGCAACCCACTCCAGTGTTCTTGCCTGGAGAATCCCAGGGATGGGGGAGCCTGTGGGCTGCCGTCTATCGGGTCACACAGAGTCGGACACGGCTGAAGTGACTTAACAGCAGCCTCTGTTTATGCCCATTTTCCAGAGCTTAGCAAATCCTGTTTGAGACCTTCTGCAGCAGAGTGGACCAGAACACACGTGCTTTTTGGAGTCAGATTCACATTCCACGCCAGCCCTGTGACGTGGGAGATCCAGGTAAGCCGCGGGCCCCCTGCTGCCCTGCTCCTCACGTGACCGCTTACGACGCTCCTGGCTCTTGAGGTGAGGGGCGCTCCCACAATGCACTGCGCCGGGAATCCGCGCTCCTCCGGATGGCGGCAAGCAAACCAATGCTTTCCCTCGTGTGGACGTCAGATCTCACAGGTTAACATCAGGTCTGCACAAAGAAAGCAAACTATGACGTTCCAAAGACCAGTGCTTGTGATCAGGCGTCTGTAGTGGAGTTCAGCAGTGCCCCCCGCACCAATGGGCCCGCTCACGCCGCCTGCAGTCCCAGCGTAGAAGGCAGGCGGAGCGGGGACTTTAGAATGGCTGCTGGCGGGCATCGCCTCCATCTAGCACTGACTGCTCCGCGTGTCCCAGAAGCTTCCCTTTGCGACCAGAGCCCCGTGGAAGCGTGACCCTGACCACAGTGGCCATCTTCTATGTTTCACATCCAGTTTTCTTGTAAAATGTGGCAAACCAAAGGAGCGCACATCTTGGCCCACCGTGGTCTCCGCCATGGGCCTCAGAACGTCGCCTGCGGGTGTGACATACCCGTCCTTCCCGGCCAGAGGGACAGGTCCAGGGGCTCTGACCTGGAGGCTGGACAGCACTGTCCACGACCTGGGAGCCCTGGCCGGGTGGCCAGGTTAGTGACTTGGGGCACACAGGGCACGCGGGGGACCCTGGGCTGGCCTGGCCTCTCGCCCTCTGCTTCTTGCATCTGCCTCTGCGGGTCCTGCTGACCAGCAGCCGCTCGGACCCACGACTCCTTCACCACGAGAGCGTGTGAGTCACAGAGCCGTGGTCACCTCTGTCCTCGGATCGTCAAAGGCTGGCTTTTGGGCTCTGCTTCCACAGTACAAAGCCAGGCTCTGCCCTCCGACTGAAATTGGAGCTGGTGGACATCCCCATGTGTAGAAGAACACAAAGGTCATGGTTTGAATGTCTTCATTTTTGTGTCTTTTTCCAACACAAATGCCTTTTACTTTTCTCTGATACTTGTTGAGTAAAAGCATTTATACTATTTGATCTAGCACAGAAAGTTACATTTGACGGGATTTTGTTGGGTAGGTTCACAGCTCCCGTGAACAACTTTGAGAAACATTAGGAAACAGAAACCTCCACTGTGTTTTTGAGTTGTCTAACAGTCTTCCTGCTGGCAGCTTTTAACCGTGTAAACTAGGACGTGTTGCTTTACTTCTCAAAGCCTCACTTCCCCTGTTTGTAAAATGCAGATAGTAAGAGTCCCACTGTCAGAGGCGTGCTGTCTGGATTACACAGGGTGGAAGACGAAGGCCCTTGGAACAGTATCTGGCAGAGAACTCCAGCCGGTTCCCACTGTGATCCAGGAGAACAAAGTGCCCCAGGCTATTCTTCCCCAGCACTCACTTGCCTTCCTTGTCTTAGTTGCTATGGTTGAATTTTGATTCGCAGGCATGTCTGGACTTGGGTAGAAAACAAGTAGCTTTACAACTGGAGACTGGAGCCCCCATCTTGTCCCTAATGCCTCTCAGACTCCACTGTCCACCAGCAGCCTTGCCCGGGTTTTACTCTTTAAATTTCATACCCTATTATGTACATATTCATTTATCTTTCATATTTGGAGAGATTTGCTGAAACTGGCATGGTGTCCAAATGCACTCTTTGTGCTGACTCTAGCATGTATCACAATACTCTGCGATGTTTTTTTATATTAGATTCCTGGGTAACCCCTGTGCTGGACCCCCAGGCCCATCTCCTGGGGTCCCTTCGCACCCTGAAGACTTAAGAGGAGGACCTTGAATTTTGCCGATTACATTTGCTCTTCCAGAAGCATTTGTTGGTTCTTCCTAGTGTCTTCTGCCATCCTGGGAGGTCAGTGGATTACTCAATGACTTGATCCAATATCTTCCTAGATGTTGATTTCAAAATGAACAGTCTGTAACTATGTCCCAGGCTATCTCTTCTAAAAGGTGGTGACATTGTTCCATTAGAAGAAACTCAGGATCTTCTCTGTCCTCTGGGGCCCCTCCTATGACAGTTTATGTCCCTTAGTGACCCCACCAACACCTAAAGTGGCCCAGAGTCCCCAGAAGGGACCATCGTTTGATGAGCAATGGTCCATTGTCCCTCTTCCTCTGCTGACCTTCTTTTCTACCCATCCATCTGTGCAAGGATGGTGCAAGACTGTTCACAGAAATTCTCTTCAACAAAAATAGTAAAGCCCTTAAGATCTTCTATTTGGCGATGGTGTCCCCACATTTCATGATGATGAACCCAAATGTGGTCCTTTTTTCCCCATTCTGATGGCACCCAGTAGGATTTTTACATTGTATATCTTTCAGTGCTGAGAAATTTTCCTCCATTCTATCCTTCAAACTGTTTATAGAAATTATTTTGTATTTTAGCTACCATACCTATGAATTCCAAGGCCTTTTATTTATTCCTTGTCCAAACATATGTGTGTGGGTGTATGGATGCTTTTATTCATTTTTTTTTATGAATGCAGCATTTGCTGATCTAATATCTATCTAACATTGATTTTTTTTTAATTTTATGTATGTTTCCTTCATTTTCATTGACTAATTCCTCTAGGTTTATTTGTTCTGTTTTATTCTTTTCTCCATCAAATTTCTAGTAATGCTTGACTATCCTCTCATACTGATGAAAAGTGAAAGTGAAAGTGGCTTAGTCATGTCCAACTCTTTGCAACCCCATAAACTGGAATCCATGGAATTCTCCAGGCCAGAATACTGGAGTGGGTAGCCTTTCCCTTCTCCAGGGGATCTTCCTCACCCAGGAATCGAACCGGTGTTGCCTGATGACTAAGGTACTAAAACCCAGATTGGTCAAGTGCATGGTGGGGCTTGTGGATGGGTAAGGGTTGTCCACACCGGGTTTCTGAATGTCTGGGGAGGAGATTCATAGCAAAGGGGTATTTCTAGTATCTTCTACCTTGCTGACCTTTGGCAGGGCCTGCGTCCCCAAATTCAGAGCATTTGCTATTCACTTTCCCCACTGAATAACCTTCAGTTTCCTACAATACAGAGAAGCAAGGGGTAGTGGTCCTCACCTACCACTCAGAATGCTGGAGGGGACCCTTCGGTGGATCCCTTGAGATAAACAATCCCTTCTCCATCAGTGTCTCCATCTACAGACACATTCTCTTCTCCCCTAAGCCTTTATTGTCTTCCCTCTGTTCCCTAAGTTCCATTCTCCTGTACAAACACCTCTTCTGCTGCTGTTCTCTGTTACGGTGAATAAAACCTTTAACACTCTTTTGCAGAGGGTTGGGTACAGAGAAGATAATCCGTCTGTGCAGTCCACCATGTTAAACAGAACATGTGTTTGCTTCCTAAAGTTCTTTTTAATTTCTGATTTCACTTTTTTCCTCCTCCTGAAATATTGCTCTGTTGTGTTTGTGACTGATTTCTCTAAACCATCTACCTGCTTTATCTTTAAGTCTCCCACCACCTCTCCCCTGTTAAGGATCGGTTACAGCCTCTGTCCTGTCCGATTCCTCTAACATCCTGAAAGAGGAAATTCTCTCCAGTGCTGTCCAGAAAGCTATTTGGTGGTCTGTGGTCAGCTGAATTGTTTTTCCAGAATGTAATGGAATTAAACAGCCCATCATAACGTAACTGAACGCTCCGGCGAGTTGACCAAAAAAGGTTTCCTCAACCTCGTCTCCGTGTGGATGCCTATAAATAGATTCCTCCAAGCTGTGGTCCTCAATCTTAATCTCTTTGGCCTTAGCACTGTCTGGTTCATGGCCTCGGGTTTCCTGAGAGAATTTACGGAGTGGATCGCGGCGTTTACCCCCACCGACGCGGAGCCTTCCTGCCATGATGGCAAACTGTGAGAATGTGCAGGGTTTTCTCCCCAGCAGCGAAACAACTGAATTTCCCATTCACTTGAAGAAATGTTTATGATGGTCAAATTGTTCAGGTCTGGTCTTTTCAGAAAGCTACCAGAGACAGAAGGGGAGGAAGGAAGGAAATGATGATTTCTCTACTTAAAAGTGGTGTCTTTTGTGCAGGTTTTTAAGCAACTTCTTTTTTTCAGGGAGGACCCTGATAAAGCCCACAGCACTTTGAATGTCAGTAGCTGCCCTGCCCTGGCTTCTCCTGGACTTTAGCAGCCCTTCTGCCCTCACCGTCATCTTCTTTTCTGTCCTGGCACTGAAAGGGTTAAATATCCCAGGCCTCGATTCAAACTTTCTTCAAGTACTTTAAACTCTCAAAAGCCCAAGCAGAGATTATTATCACTTCCTGTTTGAGCCAGGCTCCTCATCCTCTCTGGGAACTGTACTTCACTCTTCTGTGCTTTCTTGGAGCTGGGAGGGCCCAGCCTCACCCTTCAAGCACCAATAAAGCCCACAGTGCAGACCCAGATAAGTGCCTGGCCAGAACAGAGTGTTCTGCCTGACACTAGGGCTGATCACCGGCCAAAAAAAAAAAAAAGAAACCTAGAGATGCTGAAAGAAAGGTGCGGTAAGAGAAAGACTTTTACTCTTTCAAAATAAAGACAAAAATTAAATATTACTTCCACTAATACATTTGGAACACGTCTGAGAAAGCAGTTGTCCCATTTAGACACATTCGTTGATCTATATCATCCTGTTATATTTATTTTGTGCTCTGTTCGGTCATAACATTGTTAGAAGATCACTTGCGTAATCTGAAGAGTGAGAATGCAGTGTCTTTCGAACAAGCGAGGGGAGAAGTGAAAAGAAGTGAGAAGAGTCGGCTGGTCCGTTCGCTGGTCTCGCCTGTCGTTGGGGGCCTGGTGTGGGCTCTGTTCTTCCTCCGGTGATGGGGCCAGAGCGAGCCTGGTGAGTTACAGGCTTCTGCTTCTTTGCGTTTCCTGACTGCGGGACATACGGTTGAAGTCTGACATGCTCATTAAACTGCAGTCTCAAAACAGTTCAATCACCAACAAATGTCCCCTGGAGAGATGTTTTCAGAGTGGTTCACAGTCACATTTTTAGTAAATATTTCACTTTTATGCCCCAAGTGTCATCAGCTGCTTCAAAAAATATATTGTAAGTGTTCAGATAAGGGAGAAAGTTGATTTTCCTAAATGGGATGTTAAAGGATCAGTTGTATTTAGAAAGAGGAATATCGTGTGTCTTTCTTGGTAAATAAAGTAATGTCTTTCTTGGTGTCTTTTTTTGAATTTTTTGTAATAAAAAATTTTTGAAAGTAAGTATTTTTCTGATAAGGGAATTTTTTTAAACTGAGTCATTGGAGTTTTTTTTTATTGAAGTATAGTTGATTTACAATATTGTGTTAGTTTTGGGTGTACAGCAAAGTATTTCAGTTATACATACATGTATATATGTATATATATATACAAACTTTTTTCCAATTCTTTTTCATTATATTACAGTTTGTTGAGTATAGTTCCCTGTGCCATACAGTAAATCTTTGTTGTTTATCTATTTTATAGATGGTAGTATGCATCTGTTAATCATGCTCCCAGTTTATCCTTCCCCCTGTCCCTGTGGTAACCATAAATTTATTTCTATGGCTGTGAATCTATTTGTGCTTTGTAAATAAGTTCATTTGTTCTGTTTTTTAGATTCCATATGCTAAGTGATATCATGTATAAGTGTCTTTCTCTGACTGTCTTCACTCATTATGACAATCTCTAGGTCTATCCATGTTGCTACAAATGGCATGATATAATTCCTTTTCATGGCTGAGTGATATTCTCTTGTATATATGTACCACATCTTCTTTATCCATTTCATCTGTCGATGGACACAGGTTGCTTCCATGTCTTGACTGCTGTAAATAGTGCTGCTATAAACACTGGGGTGCATACATCTTTTTGAATGAGAGCATTCATCTTTTCTGGGTGTAGATAAAGGAATATTTAATATTTTTTCTTCCAGTTTTTCTATGGAGACATAATAGACATACAGTACTGTATAAGTTTAAGGTATATGAATATTAATCTTATTCCAGATTTCACTCCAGATGATCCCACACATTTTGTATTGAGACTTTTCTGAGCCAGTATGGGAAGGAACCCAGGGTCTTTATTTGAGTAGGAGGCAGAATGGCAGATGTCAGACTTCAAGTCATGGCCTGTCATCTCCTGGTTGTATAGACTCTAATCTCAAAGCTTAGTGTGAAACAGAGATACACTTAGTCCTCCCCAGGGGGTTGTTGTGTGCATTGAGTGTGTGCACAATCTCTTGGCACAGAAATTGGTTGGAATTCCTACATAAAGGAAGACATGGGCTTGCCCAGATAAAAGTGATGGTTGAGTCTTTCCTGTTGGAAATAGCCAGACAGTTGAATCTCCTTTCTGCTTCCAAAAGTAAAAACATTCATTCTATAATTTGGGACTTGAGCAGGTATAGCAGTGTCTGAGCATCTGCTTCATTATCTGGCATGAATAATACCATTTGTCCTCAAGTGATTTTGCATAGGTGGTACAGGCAGGGGTCTGGGAAAAACTAATTTATGAACAGGAGGTGGCTTTGTGTTCTCGAGAAAAGTCCTTAGTAGTTACTGATGCCGTTTTCAAGGTTGAAATTCTTTTCCTTTTAAAGGAGTTTGAGACACCAGATAAAAAACATCAAAAAGTTATAAAGTAGATTTAGTGTTGAGTAGAGTCCAACATTCTTCATTAATTGGGTAGTTTCAAACAGCGAAGATCCATGCCTCCTTGCAGACAACAACTTGAGAGAGGATACAGGGGAGGAGATAGGTTCTGGATGGAATATGATTCATGAGACAGAGTTGTCCACAGGATGAGCCCATGGAAAGGGTATCCAGCCAGACTCCAAATCTTTCACTTTTCTTTAGCCGACTCAGATTGTTGTTTATTCGCTCAATCGTGTCTGACTCTCTATGACTCCATGGACTGCAACATGCCAGGCTTCCCTGTCCTTCACCATCTCCGGGAGTTTGCTCAAACCCGTGTCCATCGAGTCGGTGATGCCATCCAACCATCTCGTCCTCTGTGGTTCCCTTCTCCTGCCCTCAATCTCCCCCAGCATCAGGGTCTTTTCCAGCTCATATTATACATAGTTAATATGCATAATCACATTATACGTATAGGGTAACAGTTACAACGTGTAATTGATGTACTGCTGGCAGGTTATGGGAACACACAGCCTGATTCGTAGGCGGTCAGGGAGGCCAGGGCTGGGAAGTGGCTGGAAGGGAACAGCAGTCAGTGGGGTGCAGGGGTCAGTGCTCATCAGGGAGGTCCTGTCCTTCCCTGGGGATTTCGTAAACCTTCCCCAGCCTCTCACCAAGGAGACTGCAGCAGCACAGAGAAGTGATACCCTTTGCCTTCCTGAGAGCAAGGCAAGAAAGTTAGACCGCCTAAGGGACCAGCCTTCCCACTCGGGTTAGAACTTGACCCCTCGATTTTCTTTTCACCATGCAGGGCAGGGCCTTGAGCCCTTGACGGCCTGCACAACCCGAGCTTTGGCTGCAGGTGACTCTCAATCTGCCAAATGCATTGCAGCCCGCTTTTGCACAATTGCAACAAGACTGTCAGTCTAAAAATAAATTTAAAAAGGTAACATGGAAACAGCAACGGTGAGTCACTGGTCACTGGGCACTCTTGTCTACGCCGGGGCCGGCAGGGATCTCTCACACCTCACTCCCCTGTGCAGTCATCCACCTCCAGTCCCCTAATGAGAAGCACGAGGCCCAGGAGGGGACAGCCTGCTTAATGTCACACACTCACAGTGGCCCCGGTGAGGACAGTCTTTCCTTCAGAAGAGGTGGTGAAATTCAGTTTCACGATTCTTGCCCCTCATCAACCTTCTTAGCAGAAGTCACAGATGCACTTTGAAGCCAGGATAAAATGGGGAAAGAGAGACACTGTCATTCTAAATGAAGTTTGGCACTTTACCATGTAGGACTGGGCACTGTAATTTCTCAAATAAGACTGTTATTATTTTGAGAAGTGATGAGAAGACTATATAATTCCAATGGTCGGAAAAGTTCTGAGGACCAGCCTGAGATTTCACGCAGGAAAGAAATAGCTGGCAAAGCAGATTAAGAGGCACATGAGGGATGAGAAGAGCATGGTTGCTTCCTGCTTGCCTCATGGGTGTTCTGCTCTTCCATGCCTTGATGCATGTTCCCAAGATCTCAGCCCTGGTTCTGTCCAAGACCCCCAACACTACCAGTGCATTCAGTGAGGTACATGGGGATATTATCGTCCTCTCCACTTTCCTGAGAAGGAAACTGAGACACATCAAGTTCAAGTAAGTCACATCTACACATGTTCAATTCAATCGCTCAGTCGTGTCCGACTCTTTGCGACCCCATGAACCGCAGCACGCCAGGTCTCCCTATCCATCACCAAATCCTGGAGTCTACCCAAACCCATGTCTATCGAGTCGGTGATGCCATCCAACCATTTCATCCTCTGTCGTCCCCTTCTCCTCCCTCCTTCAATGTTTCCCAGCATCANTTGTTACGTATCAGAGAAATGATTCCATATCAAACTGGAAATGTGTTAATGCACTTTCATTACTCACATCACACTTTTCATACCTTCTCCTTGTGAACTCCCCAAATTGCCTGGATTTGCTCTGAAGGCAAGCAAGTGTCTCCGCCCATGCTGAGGAGCCTCACACCCCTCACAGGGCAAGTCAGTGGAGTGGCAGGCTCTCAGGTGGGGGCAGTTCCGGGGAGAGAGGGAGGCGCCTGGCACTGGGTGAGGCCCCAAGAGGGACATGTCCTCACAGCTAGACAGAGAGACCACACGTCCCCATGGCTGGATGGAGTGGCCACACGTCCTCACGGTTGGATGGAGTGGCCTCGCGTCCTCACAGCTGGACGGAGTGGCCTGGCTGCTCTGCTGGGAGCACCAGGGGACAGAGGCAGTGGAGGAAGGGAGAGGGCCCAACGTTCCGATGTTACTGGTGATCCAACTGTGGTGCTCCAGGGACTATGACCTGGGGGGACAACGCACCTCAGCCTTGGAGGAACTGCTGTTCCCAAAGGACTTGGGGGGCCACCCTGGAGGAGGAAGTTCACCCCCTGACTGCCCCCTCGTGCAGGAGCAGCAGGGAGGGTTTCTCCAGCCAGTCCCTCTCCCAGAGCAGACCTGAGAAGGCACCACAGGCCACCAGCCACTGGAGAGGCCCGGGGTGGTCAGAGGGACAGGAGCCCTGGTGTCAGGACAGTCTCAGCTGGGCTCCATCCCTCACCCATTTGTTTAAAATTCTCCCCATTCCTTTCTCACAGGCACCCTAGTGCCTCCCCACCAGTACCTCCTCCCCTCGCTGCCTCCCTCCCTGCTCCTCCCCCCCACCATCTACCCCTCA